>OY747132.1:32813815-33413815 GCA_963556465.1 Berberis vulgaris | reverse complement strand
GACAATGTTTGCATGGCACACAAAGCTTTTTCCAATTAAACAATTTCAAAAGAAAAAAACATAGTTGGATGGCCATCAAAATTGATATGGCAAAAGCTTATAATCGAGTGGAATGGTCTTTCATGATCCCGATCTTCCGCCAACTCAGTTTCTTTGAGGAATGGATTCATCTTATCAATCAATGCGTCTCTACTACTTCTCTTAGAATCCTCCTCAACGGGTCGCCCCGACCAGTTATTACTCCCTCTAGAGGATTGCGCCAAGGAGACCCACTCTCACCCTATTTGTTCAACTTGGTGGCAAAGGATCTCTTCTGTCTCCTGGCCAAGGCAGAATCTAATAATCTCATCAAAGAGCTGAAGCTTAGACGACACTCGCCCTCAATCAGCCATCTCCTTTACGCTGATGACTTGCTCCTGTTCTATAAGGCTTCCTTTCCCGAAGTACACACTGCTAAAGATATCTTTTCCAAATATTGTTTGGCTTATGGGCAGGAGGTCAATTTTGATAAATCCTATGTGTTTTTCAGTTCCAATGTCTACCACCGTCACGCACAGATGATCACACGGGTTTTTGGCTCCAAATTTGATAACCCGAATGAAAAATATTTGGGAACCCCCTTTTACTTTCAAAGAACAAAATCAAGGATTTTTCAGTTCATCATTGACAAAATTAATTCCCAACTCTCTGCCTAGAAATCCAAGGTTTTTTCACATGCGAGGAGAACTGTCATGATCAAATCGGTCATGAATTCTATTCCCATCTATACTATGCAGATTTTCCTGCTTCCTACCACTACCACCACTCACATTGACAATTTAGCCAGGAACTTTTGGTGGAATGGATCCCCGGATAGCAAATCGAAACACTTATGCACCTGGGTTAAAATAACTAAACCCCGTGCTCAGGGAAGCCTCGATATCCCGTTAGCTAAGTCTAAGAATCTTGCTTTGTTGACTAAAAATCTTTGGCAAATTCTTAATGCCCCTTCTTCTCCTAGAACCTGCTTCTTGAAAGCCTTTTATTTTAAGAATAAAAAGTTTTTTCAACTGGAGAAGCAACCTTCCATAGCCTCTTTTGCTTGGTGAGGACACCTCAAAGCCATGTCCCATCTTAAACATATTGTCATCAGGAACACATCCACTCCTGATAAAATTGTCTAGACACCAAATAAAAAAGGTGTATTCTCTGTCAGTAGTGCTACCAAGGCACTTTCCTCCTTTATGCTCCACTCTTCCACATCGACGATAAATCCTTTGGAAGGAAATATCCTCCGATCTCTGTGGAAAATCAAGGCACCTCCTAATGCCATTATCTTCTTCCAACCCTGACAAATCTGACTCGGATGCATACACCTCTCGAAAATGTATGCCCGCTTTGTCAATCGGCTCTGAGGATGGGCTTCATCTCTTCTTCAAATGCCACCTCTATCAGATTCTAGAGGGTTTCTCTAATTCCTTTTGACTGGCAACATGCAACCCCTCATCTGATGAGCATCACTGACCTTGTCACCTATATTTGGAAATTAGCAAAATCCAATGTTCTTGAGAGAGACACTATCCTATCACAATTCACAATTACTCTCCTTTCCATCTAGCGTATCAGAAACTCTGTCATTTTCAAATGGGCAAAACCTGAGATCTATACCTTCTTATCCATGCTAGGCAACACCTAGAAAGCATGGTTCAAACAGTGGTTTAATGTGGAGGCACCTGGTGGGAGACATCTCAAGTCCTTCTCAGAAATTTTTGACAAAGCCTTGCTTGATGTCCCTGGTAGTAGGCAGGACACAAAGTTTCTGCTAGTTCCAAATTCCCGGAGAGAGCTTCTTTCATATGAGACTTCAACCAGAAGGAGAACCTTACATGCCCAAATGCATACAGCCGCAACACATCGACTTAATGGCAATGCAAGCCTGGGGCAGGATCTGTTTCTCCGCAGTCATACACATGTAGTAATTGTCAATTTTGATGCTAGTTTATGTGCCTCTACCAAACAGGGACTGTTGGAGTTATAGCAATGGATCTACAAGGAGTTATTTTGTCCACACTTGCCTGCCCTATTGCAGGCTCTGTCACAGACATCATTATGGCTGAAGCATATGTGATGGAAGCAGCTTTGGAGATGATTCACGCGCAAAGATGGGAGGAAGGTCTTTTGATACGTGACTTTGCTAATTTAATTTTTGCTATCCAGAAAGAGGTATCCCCATCTTTTGTTATCGATTGGACATTGAGACCAATCATTTCTAATATCCAAGGATTGTTAGCTTTGTTACCTAAATGGAAATGTATGTATATGAATAGGGAACTCAACTATGAGGCCCATATTATGGCGACTTTTGTCCACCAATCCTTTTGTAATCTTGTTCTTTAATGCAATATATGCTATTTTAACCAAAAAAAAAAAAATCTCATATTCTTTTATTGATCACCATGTATTGTTATAGTTTGAAGTGTTTGACTACACATAATTAGTGTCTGATTACTATATTTGAAAGGTGGTCAATCAATTGTTGCAAAAAAAAAAAAAATTATATAAAAAATTTTAAAATGCAAAAAACAATTAACCAATTAAAAAACACATCAACTACGTTTTTGCAACCACTGAGAAGGTTTACATGAAAAACTCATATCGTTCCATGTGATTACATTGTAAAATTGGGTTGCAAATGTGGACAACCACCTTGTTGCTTAATTTTTTTTTTGGAAGGGGAAATGACTTTTAAGGTTTATTTTTTCACAACTTAAGTCATTTAGATTTTATGTAATGACTAATTTGTGCCTACTTTCATGACCACTAAAAACTCTTTTATTAACCCAAATTAATCTACAAAGTTATATGACATCTTTACCCTTCCTAAACAAATAGAAAACTTATTTTTTTTATTTTTATAACCAATAAGGACTATTTTATTAATTATTATAATTATAACCAACCAATTACTGGTTAGGTTAGGCTATATAAGTTGATGATTCCTGACATTTTATTTTTTACAATCACTCTCTAAAATATATCTAATTGAGCCATAAGTATTGCACTATTCTTATTATTTATCATTTATATTAATTTATTATTATTACTACTATTATTATTATCATTACTATTATTCTTATTATTATTATGTGGGGAATGGGGATAAATAGTCATTACCTCTTAAGTTGCTCATTAATAGTCAAAAAACTTAAAATGTCAATTTTTTTGAAATACAGAGTCATCAATTTGTTATTCAACATTGCAAGCCGCACGACTTCAATAATCGTTGGATCTGTTTGGGTTAGGATATATAAGTTGATGATTTCTGTCAATTCACACTTTTCAAAATACATCTAATAAAGTCAGAAATATCACAAACTTATTTTATTTATTATTGATGCAATCGATTTTCGCTCCCTGCTTCGACCATATTCCTGCTGACCTGCACAAGTAACGCACGTGAGCCACAGACCACCGTGGGGTGGCCGATGCTAAAGTCAGACAGGGATCCGAGGAATGTGTAATGTTGTAACAGGGAATTTGTAGTGTTACGTAGCTTACCAACCTCATGTCTCATTTATAGTGCAAGGAGTCCTGGTTCAACCAAACCATCGTAGGCGTAGTTTAGGAAGGAGATCTTCGTGGAGATCCCTCTCTAATTAAGAGTCATGCCGTAGGAGGGAAGTTTCATGTTAGCTTACGCGGGAAATAGTTCCTAATCCAAGAGCAATCCGTAGAAGGGGGTTTCCCTGTGTGGAAGATACTCTGAAGTTTACTTCCTAGTTGAAAGCAGATAGCAGTTGTAGTTGCCTGTCTGAAGCTGATCCTCGAGATACTTGCCTAAAGAGGGCTTACGGGTATTGATGATGGTTGTGAGACGTATGGGCCTAGCATGCTATGAGAGTCCGAGTCCGCTTAGCGGACTGAAGTTGAGCGGGCTTAGATCCGCTTGGGCTGGATTTGTGTTGGGCCGATGCTTGGGTCTGTAGTTCCTCGATATCATCATGACACATGTTCAGCTCCGGAGTGTGACCGTTATTATGTATCATCAATTATTATTATTATTCTTTTTGTGGCATAATTTCAACTATAAAAAGATCACAGTGCTTACCTCTTAACTCAGATTGTTAATAGCTTCAAAATTTGAATTATAAAAAAATCAAGAAATTTGTCTACATGATTAATACTCAAGTTTTTTTGTCTCTTACAAAGATCAATATTTGCGAAACATAGAATGATTAATAAAGTTTTTTGTGGCTACATGAATGATAATAATAAATAAAAAAAACAAATAAATAAGAACAATGTGATACTTTTGGCCCAATTAGATATGTTTTTTAGAGTGATTGTAGAAATAATAGGTAAAAAATCATCAACTTATATATAGCCTAACCTAACGAGCAATTAGTTGGTCATAATTAGAATAATTAATAAAAAAATCCTTGTTGGTCATAAAAGTAGGCACAAATTAGCCATTACATCAACTACGGTATCTAAATGGTCTAATTTATGAAAAAATAGGCCTTAAAAGTTATATCCATTTTTTTAACAAATTAAGGGGCGTCTCCAATAAAAGGAAAAAAACCCTTTTGTCTTTTCTCTCACTGTGCAATCTAGAACAATAAGAGTAACAAACAACAACCACTGCCTTCACTATCAGTGAGCGCCACCCCTCTTGTCGTTGCTTATCTCATTTCTTTTTTCATACTTTTTGTTTTTCTTCTCAACAATCCAACAACAAGAGCAGCGACAGCAGCGTGGTTGCCGGCCAATGCCCGCCTCACCTAGTCGTCACCCTCGTTGCCAATGTTCGTCTTCCTCCGGTTAAGATTTCTTCCTCTTCTTATCCTCTATTTTTTAATCGCATTTAAAAATTGTCAATCTCACTCCAACCTCTGCAAGAATGGAACCCATTCTCGCCGAGGTTGGAGCGAGATCGAAAAGGATAAAAAATAGGGATGGCCGAGGGACAGGGCAGTCAATTGCAGCGATAGAGGGGCAGGGTAACAACAGTGGTTGTTGTTGTTATTGCAACATTCTGTTGATGAGAATAAAATAGAGGGACGGGAAAAACATAAAGAAAAGGAAAAAAAAAAAAAAAAAGTTAGACGAACAGTGATAGCGGTAATGGCAGGACGAGAGAGATGTGATGACAAGGATGCTGCTACTATTGTGTTTTGTGAAAGAAGAAAAAAATGTAGGAAAAAAAGGTGGTGGTAAAAAAATAGGTGGTGATGTTGAATAGAAATGTGGTGGTGTTAGATAGAAAGGTGGGGGTGATGGTGTCAAATAGAATAAAAAAGCGGAGGCGGTGGTGTCAAATAGCGGCTTTCCTAATTGGATTCTTTCTCTCAAGTCTCACCCGAGGCCGAGGTGGGTAGAGGGTAGGGGTAGGGTTGGTTTATAATAAAGGTTTCAGGCCTCCCTCCTCTTCTCTCCCTTTTCTAGTGGATTGCTTGGAATAACAAGAAGGATCAAACATGGTAACACCCATCTCTGTGTTTATTTATTCTGCTATCTCTGTCTGTCTGTCTACTCCAATTTGATGGATGGATGTTGTTTTGCATCTGTTGTATAATTAGTTCATTAACTGAGATTCGGAAAGATGATAAATCTCTGCTAATTGTGAATTGTTATTGTATGCATGCATATAGGGGTTTCCCGTTTTCATCTTGTGTATGCCCGTGAAGTAATAAAAAATAATTAATTAGCTATTTTTGGTTGATGTAGTAATGCTAAATCCCCAATTGCTGTTTCATTTTTTTCTTGCATATTTACCCTCATCTCCTCTTCTCTATCTATGTATAACAACAATATATCAATTTAAGTTTTATTTTATTGCCCCATGGATGTAACTTTCTCTCTCTTTACAAGTTATTGCCATGGATGGCATTTGTGAGTTTTTTTTTTTTTTTTTTTTTTTTTTTACCGTACCGTGAAAGGGGGATTTTAATTTAGGCTTCAAGGTGGTTGGCAAAACAGGAACATATTAATTTATCGTTTTTCCATTTTAGAAGCTGTCAAACAATAGAATTGGAGTTGGAAAGAAACAGTGAACCAAGCAGAGCCTAGGTGGGTTCGGTTCGTGACTCTGTTGGGTGCACCGTCTATTTCACCCTACTTCCACAACAAGATCATCATCTTATACTTATAAGAAACAAAACAAAACGACATATAAAAGATTGAAATTTTAAACAATATATATATTAGACAATTTGAAGGTATATTGTTGGCAATAATGAAAACTGAAAGCATGTCACATACAATACGACATATAAAACCCCCAAATCAGCTGTAAGGATCTTCGATGTTTTTCAGTCTTGTACAATGGGAAGCATCAGATAGACACTTTGAAGATACGGATGGCACTTTAGTTATAGTCCGCCAGATTTTATACATTTTCAAATAACTCCATAGGAAACTCAGAATGTACAACTCTTTGAGATTTATAAACAAGTCATTATACACTGGTTTAGACATTTTAACAATTTGTGATGCTCGACATTATTTGTGGTTTCATATAACCATTGCATACTTTGAGAAACGTTCTCTTTGTTGTTTAATGTATAATTAATTTTCAGTAAGGAGATTTTCTTGTCGTTTCGTTGTTACTTCCTACTAATTCTTTGCATGTTAATTTGGTTTTTTGCAGTCTTCACTTGCAGCTGCAAGAGCAGACAATTTCTACTATCCACCAGAATGGACTCCAAATCAAGTATGTTATTCTATCTTTCACTTTTGTGTTGCATGAATCCACTTTCATTTCTTCTTTTTTTCTTTTCAAAATGTTGGCCTGCTGGATTTTTATGAGACATTTCTTTTCAGGGGTCTTTGAACAAATTCCATGGTCAACATGCTTTGCGGGAGAGAGCAAGAAAGCTAGACCAGGGTATTCTAATTATCAGGTATTAATTATGTCATTTTTTTTTTTTTTTGTGTGTGTGTACCTTCATTAGATTTTTTCTGTTGCATTAGTTTATTTTAAGTTTATGTTTGATATCTAATCATATAGAGGATACACATGGAGGTTTTGAGAGAATTCCATGAGTTGACAGAAGTTTACCATCACTGGGGAAAAGTTGAGATGTGCCTTGAAAGAGTTAACGATGAAGTTTATCATTTGTTTATTTGGTCAGTAGAATAGTTGTATTAGAAAGCTCAAGATCGGCTACATGCAAAGTAATATGTGAACCATTGGTGTTGAGAGATTGGTGTGGGAAGCCAAACCAATACCCGTTGGATGGCTAAGTAAGGGCTTATTGTGCAATATTGGCAAAGAAACCTTCCTGGCAGAACAGTTACTGTCGATATATGTTGTGAATTGTGGCAAACGCTTCAATTGGATATTTTTTTATTAGGTTTTACTGGCTGTTTGTCATGTTGAAGGTAGTGTTGCCAAGCCTGTAAATATTATGCTGACAATGTTTCTGTTTATCCAGGTTCGAGATGCCATTCAACATATGGTGTGGTGGATGCAATTCTATGATTGCAAAAGGTGTAAGGTTCAACGCAGAGAAAAAACAAGTTGGAAATTACTATTCTACAAAGGTAACCTCTGGACCTGGTATAAATAGCAATGCTAGCTGAGGCGGATCACCTGTTATTTGTTTTTGTTTTAATTGGTTGTGATAGGGAGTTTGTATTATTTGCATCTTTTATTTCCTCTTGAAAATACTTTTGACATTCCAATTATATATTGTAATCATCTGTTTGGTTTCATCAGATATGGAGCTTTACCATGAAATCTGCATGCTGCAAACATGAGATTGTTATCCACACTGATCCAAAAAACTGTGAATATGTGATAATTAGTGGAGCCCAACGCAAGACTGAAGAGTTTGACGTAGAAGATGCAGAAACACTTGCGCTCCCCACAGACGAAGGTTGGCTTTTCAACAAATCTTTTACATGCTTTGATGTGGCTTGTTGTTTGCAGACCTAACTTTGTGGTATACTTCATGTTTCAGAAAAGGGGAAGCTTGCAGATCCATTCTACCGTCTTGAACACCAAGAAGAGGATATTCAGAAGAAGAAAGAAGCTGAACCAGTGCTAGTGCGCCTCCAGCGGATATCTGATGCCAGGCACTCAGATGACTATGCGCTTAACAAAACTCTCCGGGCAAAACTGAGGGTACATAGCATCCTCAGTTTTTGGTCTTGTTTTCATAGTTTGTTTGATTGTGACCTACTTTACTCACATAATTTTTATTTTTTTTCATGTCTTGCAGAGTCAAAAGAAAAGAGTTGCAGAAGAAGAGAGTGCCTCAAGGAAAATTGGGCTTCATGTACGACTACTTCCGGCATCTGACGAAGATGCTTCCGTGGCCAAAAGAATGAAGTTTGCTTCCAAGTTTGAGAAGAATAAAAATGAAAAGCGAGCAGCCATCAAAGCTGCTCCAATTTTCCCCGAGCAATTGGGTGCCTCAACATCTGCAAAGAGACGGTTGGAACTTGAGTCTAAGAGGAGGAAAATAAAGGCATTGGCAGCATCCAACTCGCTGACTGCAGGAATCAAACCATCTTCATGGTCATCACAAATCATGTCGACATCTAAGGCTAAGGCTGTGGCTGTAGCTGCAAGAACTCGTTAGCTGATTATACTTTGTGCCTAGTCCATTGACATCCCTGAGTTGAGAATCTAAGGTACCAATGGAAGAGAGGTCAGCTGACAGATTATATTTCATTCTGGTGCTACCAAGGCTGTGATGGAATTTTAGAAACCATGTTGTGTTTGTGTATGTAAATCAGAAGGAAACACTGGCAACAGGGTATGCGAGTCCTTAAGCAGGTTACTGTTGTGATTGTGTGTTTTGAAAAAGTTTATGAAGGAGAATAAATGCTGAATGCATTTGCCAAGTGCAATACAATGAGCATGACTGATATGCTCTGTTCACTCCATTTTTCAGTTTATCCTCTGAAAAAAAAATCTGAAGTTTAGTGGTTGATAACCTCAGGTCTGAGTTTAGCATTTAAGAGTCTTGGGTCCAAGATTGTTGGTGGGATTGTCTTTATTCCATCTGAAATTGTAATCGTTTGTGCTACAAGTTGGTGGGATTGGAGGTCGTAGAAAAGTTAGGTTGAGATCACAAATAGGTTTGAAGAAGAGATTGGTAGGTGAGCAGGCAAGACACTGTTTTAGCTCAGGAAAGTGTGGGGTTGCCCTTGGGGGTTCCATGGAAGAATACATAATCTAGTAATGATTACTAGATGTTCCATGGTATAACCTTCATACATGAGTGATTGATAAAAGAGCATAAAATACAACAGTTATCTGATTCATGATCATCTGTTGGCATATCATTTTCACTAGGATAACTAAAAAAATATTGTGGATTAGAAATGGCTTCACATAATCCATATGGATCCCTTCATCTTCACCTACTTGTGGTTCAAAAGTCATATCTTCATCTACCCAGATCTTGCAATGCGGAAGAGCATAAAATAATTTTTCTTAGTACAAAGTGTATTATTTATAGGGATTCTATTCTACTATCTGATATGATGCTACCGGGGAGGTAAATTGACAAGTTTATTTACAACCAACTCCTAAGTTTTCAAATCAAAGGTGTGGCAAACTGGGTAATGTAGGGTAGATTTGGTCTAGAAATTTATAGTTGAAGTGACAAACATCTATTTAGGTAAACTTTTGAAAGTTGTAATTATTTCTTTTTTGTCATTTAGGAACGAACACCTACCTCTTCATCATTGTTGGTATAAAATTTTGAGGATATAATCTCAAAACATCCAAGGGTTATTGGATTAAAATTATTCTCACCCACTAGTATAAAATTATTAAGCTGTTTGTTGGATGATGTGGTTGCATAACAACCACCCAGAAAGAGAAGTTGGACGCTCTTTGAAACTGCACCCAGCTTGGGTGCTCAGCTCAGGGTCAAGACTTGAGGCCCTCAGACATTTAGGTGGATTGATTTTTTTTTGCTTTCTGGATTTTTGTATTCATAATAGAGTAATTCTACCTGTCGAGGAAATGGGCGAGGGAGGGTGTGTCGCACATGCAGGCGGTGACGTGGTAAAAAAAATAAATAAAAAAGCGGGGGAATCGAAAATTTGGGGGAGAAGGAGGGAATCGAAAGCTTTCTCCCCATTTTCATTCCCTCTCCCTCTCCCCATTTTGGCATACAGATTCTCCCTCTCCCCATTTTCCATCTCGACACAGATAGAGAAGGCCCCCTCCCTCTCCCCCAAACGAAGCTTTTTTGTTTTAGAGAGAAGCATTAAAAAAAAATCTTCCATTTCTTCTTCTTCTTCAACCCTTTCTCTTCCATTTCTAGGGAGATTCTAGGGTTCTTTGCTCTCGTTCGAAAACCTACAACATGTGCCTCTACCTCTACCTCTACCTCTACCTTCATGTGTTGGTTATAGCATTGTTTTGAGTTTGGAGGAAAGAGGAAACAAAGAAGAAGAGCCACGGAGACGGCCGAAAAGATATTTATAATTTAGGTTTAATTCGTGTGTTCTTATCGTTCGATGATTTTCTTTGTGCAATTTTTTTTTGTGGATTCTTGGATCTCAAATCCGAGTTTCTTGATGTCTGAATGATTGTAATGATTTTCAAGAATAGATCTGACTGTAAGAGTTTTTTCGTCGCGCATTTTGCTTTAAATTTGGGTATTATAATTTGTTTCTACAAACTAAGATTCTTGCATTGTGTTTTTTCTTTCATTCTAATCAAAGTTGTTTGTCATTTTCGAAGTTTTTCTTTTAAATGGTAGCTTAGACTGACGAGATTTGGGATGAAAGTGGTAATGGTGTAATTGAGATCACGTTTGTATTGTATCATTTGGGGGATGGATTTGACCGATACGGCTCTTTCTTTAATAAGTTTCTGGTTTCAATTATTAGTTCATTTTTAGGATGGATTCACGTTTTGAATATACAATTTGAAACCTGGAGGATTCTCATTATGTGCTTTTGCCTACACTAAAAAGAGTTATCGAGTTTTTTTTTTGGCAAACCTCAATGCTACTTTTTGTGAGCTTTATTCATTTGGATCAAAGGAGAGATAACATGGCTATCGACGTTAGCTTTTGTAGGGGCATTTCGCCGATTTTAGGTCTATCATGTTTCAAGACGCTAGTTTATTTGTTTATGTTATTTTTACCAAAGAATTCATGTTTTAGTTTTGTTAAATTGTTTTAAGATTGTGCGTGAGATGCTTATTTAATCTAATAGGTTTATAAACATTGGTTTCAATTATGCTCACTACGATGTCATTTCATTGCCATGGTTTCTTCTCTTAATTTTCATGAGTTTTGTGAAGAATGACTGTTTGGGGTAATTTTATTTTAAGCACAAATTTTATGGTATCTCCAACGCACAATTTTGATTCTTGTAATTTGTTGTAATCAGTAATGGATGGCTTTAAAGCTCCATTTAAGGGGATCGCCAAAGATATCAAAGGAAGAAAGGAGTGCTATAAGCATGACTGGACGTCGGGCTTCCGTTCAGGCTGCAGGTACTTTTATTAAATTGAATGGAAGAAGAATTGTATTTTTTGATGCCAATAAAGTTTACTGAATGTGTCATTCTGTAATTCTAGGATTTTGGCTCCAACTTTCTACATCTTCTTTGCTTCCGCCCTTCCAGTTATTGCCTTTGGCGAACAACTGAATAGAGATACAGGTTTTTGGTTTTGTTTTCTTGTTATTTCTCCGTTATTCATTGTTTTTGCTTTTCGGTACTTGGAGGACAACCATTGTTAATTTTAGGAGTTATCGAGCCCACCGTTATCATGTACTCTTATTTGTATAATTTATGCAAACAAAGAAAAGACTTGGGAACTGGGTTGTTCTTGGCTTGGGCTGGATGGTAAGAATAGTCATTTTCTTCTTTTCTTCCGTAATTGCAGTTTCTATATGAGCTTGATTTCTTTTAGCGTTATGCAGGGTTTGTGTCGGGACAGCTCTCATGTTGTTCATTCTTGCAATAATCAATGCTTGCAATGTTATCAGCAGATTTACAAGGATTGCATCAGTGCTTTTTGGCACTTTGATCACTGTTCTCTTCATGCAAGAAGCTGTCAAGTTGGCTAGTTTTTGCCTCAGATATAATATTATTCAATCAAGAAAAGAAATAGTAAGGAAAAGTGGAAATATTGATTACTTGGGTTGTTTCTGAATTGCAGGGATTGTTGAGTGAGTTTAAAATACCTGAACGTGATGACCCACAAGCAGAAAAAAATCAATTTCAATGGCTTTATACCAATGGGTTGTTGGGTGTTATATTCTCTTTTGGTGTTTTATATACTTCCCTAAGGAGCAGAATGGCGAGGTCATGGCTGTATGGCACAGGTTTGTGAAGTGATATTCTGACTTAGTATCTGCATACGGGTTCTTATTTATGTGCTTCTGATATGAAATTATGTCTCTTGATACAGGAGGGCTTAGGAGTTTCATTGCAGATTATGGGGTTCCTCTAATGGTAGTCCTTTGGACAACATTATCATTCACTGTACCCAGCAAGGTTCCTACTGGAGTTCCTAGAAGGCTCGTTAGTCCGCTTCCTTGGGAAGCTGCATCATTATATCATTGGATAGTAATTAAGGTGCTACTTGTTGCCTTTTCTTCAGCTCCCCCAAGCATATTTTCATCCACAGGAAGATGCAAGAAGTGTTCATGTGAGCGGATAGGCGGTGGAGGCATTGACACCACAAAAGACTCATTTGCAGTGGCACCTAAACCTCACTTTTATCACCCCTTCACCCATCCATCTACAGCTTGTTAGATAAATACTATAACTGCGACTTCTTTTGTTAGGCCCTTGAATATCTGTAACACGTTGGTATTTGGAAGTAGAGATAGTTTAACTAATTTGTAGATACAAAGAACCTTAGTATGTGTTTAAGCTCTTGATAATCAAATAGGAAATCAAGTAGATGAGTTTTTCTTTCTTATACTTGTATGTCTTCAGATGGTAAAATCATTAAGATCTTCCTTTCCTTTTGTTATGTTTTTTTTTTCTTTGTTTTAATTTCTTTTTTTTCCCAAGTTAGATTGAGATGGTGTTGGGCATCATTTGTTTTATGTTTAGACTCGTTCTTCGCCTTTGCTACCAGGGAAACCATGTTCTTCCAGTTCAGCTCAAACTGCAGAGTGAACATGGTTGCTACCAGGGAAAGCATTCAAACTTCATGTTCAGTTAGCCAATCTGTATTTTTCCATTCCTAAGTTTCTGAAACCTTACTACTGATACTTCTAGGTCTACCATCACTACATCCTACTTAGTAAACGAATTTCTATCAGCAAAGAACAGAATGCCACAAACGAATTTCTAGCAATTCTATCAAACAGACTGCCACAAAGAAAGAACTGCTTCTATCAGCAAAGAAAGACTGCCACAAAGAAACAACAATAGCAATAGCAATTTTCATAGCAATAGCAATTTTATAGCAATAGCAATTCTTAGAAATGCAAAGAAAGAAAGAAAGAAATGCAATCACTGACAGAATTCTTAGCAATAGCAATTCTTACAGAATTCAATCACTGACAGAATTCAATCACTGATAGTAACATAGAAATGCAAAGAAAGAAAGAACTGTTTCAACTGATAACAGAGAAATGCTTCTTACAGATAATTGTTTCAACTGACAGAAATGCTTCTTACAGATAACTGTTTCAACTTACAGAAATGCTTTTTACAGATAACTTTTTCAACTGATAACTCTTTCAACTGACAGAAATGCTCATTACAACCATTTACAGATATTGCAACCATTACAATATGCCCATTACAACCATTTACATATATTGCTTCTTACAACCATTACAACTGATAACTTTTTCAACTGATAACTCTTCATATGCCCATTACAACCATTTACAATACAGTCTTTTATCATTCCTTCATATACAATACAGTCCATTTGTTTCTGCTACTCTCTGTAATAGAAGTAATGTAATAGAAGTTACATATCAGCAAATTCTCCTTATACATCTTTGTTGTATTTTGTTGCTGAAACTGCAGATTTCCATCCATTCTTTCTCTGACTCTGTCAGCAGGTTTGAGCTCCATTGCTTCCAATCTGCAAAACATAGCAAGAGCAAGTCAGATCATAACACAAAGCTATTGACAACATTCAGTCTGCATTCTCGAATGTTTCAAGAGGGTATAACTATGGCAGACGCAAATATTTATGTCCAACCCTTTACTATGTTTAAGGAAATGTTTCTTACTGCACTAAATATTTTTTAATGGAGTGAAGTTTCCATTGATACCAAGATCAAAGTTTCAAGGAAACTTATTCTGATCATCTTTATTTTAGGTCCTCTAAGAAGAAGAAAATGAAAGGGTGCTTATCTAAAATTGGTACTATGAACCTAAAGCCAAAGATCAATAGAGCTAAAGAAATGAAATTAACATCACTGATGAATGATTGATTTAACAAAACAAGTAAAATGGCATTTATTAAACATAATCACAAACAATCAACTCCTTATATGAACTCCACAAAAAAATCCTTTCAACATTCTCAATCTATCTTAACAAAAGCCCAAATTACATTCAAGCAAACAAAACAATCAACTCCTTATTGCTGATTGTTTTGTTTGCTTGCTAATTGTTTTGTTTACTGATTGTTTTGTTTGCTTGAATGTAATTTCATATCAGAAGCACAGAAATAAGAACCCGTATGCAAATATTAAGTCAGAATATCACTTCACAAACCTGTGCCATACAGCCATGACCTTGCCATTCTGCTCCTTAGGGAAGTATATAAAACACCAAAAGAGAATATAACACCCAACAACCCATTGGTATAAAGCCATTGAAATTGATTTGTTTCTGCTTTTGGGTCATCACGTTCAGGTATTATAAATTCACTCAACAATCCCTGCAATTCAGAAACAACCCAAGTAATCAGTATTTCCACTTTTCCTTACTATTTCTTTTCTTGATTGAATAATATTATATCTGAGGCAAAAACTAGCCAACTTGACAGCTTCTTGCATGAAGAGAACAGTGATCAAAGTGCCAAAAAGCTCCGATGCAATCCTTGTAAATCTGCTGATAACATTGCCAGCATTGACTATTGCATGAATGAACAACATGAGAGTTGTCCAGACACAAACCCTGCATAACGCTAAAAGAAATCAAGCTCCTATAGAAACTGCAATTACGGAAGAAAAGAAGAAAGTGACTATTCTTACCATCCAGCCCAAGCCAAGAACAACCCTGTTCCCAAGTCTTTTCTTTGTTTGCATAAATTATACAAATAAGAGTACATGATAACGGTGGGCTCGGCAACTCCTAAAATTAACAATGGTTGTCCTCCAAGTACCGAATGCAGTATACCACATATTGCAGTAGATACTAAAGTTTCAACTGTGCTCAAGCTTCCCTCTAAAAAAACATAAAGATAAAACAAATAAATCAAATTAATATCAAGGTCTTTATTATACCAAGTTATTCAACCTGTTCTATTTAAATTCTTTCCAACTCGTCGAAAAGCAAAAACAATGAATAACGGAGAAATAACAAGAACACAAAACCAAAAACTTGTATCTCTATTCAGTTGTTCGCCAAAGGCAATAACTGGAAGGGCAGAAGCAAAGAAGATGTAGAAAGTTGGAGCCAAAATCCTAGAATTACAGAATGACACATTCAGTAAACTTTATTGGCATCAAAAAATACAATTCTTCTTCCATTCAATTTAATAAAAGTACATGCAGCGTGAACGGAAGCCCGACGTCCAGTCATGCTTATAGCACTCCTTTCTTCCTTTGATATCTTTGGCGATCCCCTTAAATGGAGCTTTAAAGCCATCCATCACTGATTACAACAAATTACAAGAATCAAAATTGTGCGTTGGAGATACCATAAAATTTGTGCTTAAAATAAAATTACCCCAAACAATCATTCTTCACAAAACTCATGAAAATTAAGAGAAGAAACCATGGCAATGAAATGACATCGTAGTGAGCATAATTGAAACCAATGTTTATAAACCTATCAGATTAAATAAGCATCTCACGCACAATCTTAAAACAATTTAACAAAACTAAAACATGAATTCTTTGGTAAAAATAACATAAACAAATAAACTAGCGTCTTGAAACATGATAGACCTAAAATCGGCGAAATGCCCCTACAAAAGCTAACGTCGATAGCCATGTTATCTCTCCTTTGATCCAAATGAATAAAGCTCACAAAAAGTAGCATTGAGGTTTGCCAAAAAAAAAACTCGATAACTCTTTTTAGTGTAGGCAAAAGCACATAATGAGAATCCTCCAGGTTTCAAATTGTATATTCAAAACGTGAATCCATCCTAAAAATGAACTAATAATTGAAACCAAAAACTTATTAAAGAAAGAGCCGTATCGGTCAAATCCATCCCCCAAATGATACAATACAAACGTGATCTCAATTACACCATTACCACTTTCATCCCAAATCTCGTCAGTCTAAGCTACCATTTAAAAGAAAAACTTCGAAAATGACAAACAACTTTGATTAGAATGAAAAAAAAAACACAATGCAAGAATCTTAGTTTGTAGAAACAAATTATAATACCCAAATTTAAAGCAAAATGCGCGACGAAAAAACTCTTACAGTCAGATCTATTCTTGAAAATCATTACAATCATTCAGACATCAAGAAACTCGGATTTGAGATCCAAGAATCCACAAAAAAAAAATTGCACAAAGAAAATCATCGAACGATAAGAACACACGAATTAAACCTAAATTATAAATATCTTTTCGGCCGTCTCCGTGGCTCTTCTTCTTTGTTTCCTCTTTCCTCCAAACTCAAAACAATGCTATAACCAACACATGAAGGTAGAGGTAGAGGCAGAGGCACAGGTTGTAGGTTTTCGAACGTGAGCAAAGAACCCTAGAATCTCCCTAGAAATGGAAGAGAAAGGGTTGAAGAAGAAATGGAAGAATTGTTTTTAATGCTTCTCTCTAAAACAAAAAAGCTTCGTTTGGGGGAGAGGGAGGGGGCCTTCTCTATCTGTGTCGAGATGGAAAATGGGGAGAGGGAGAGGGAGAATCTGTCTGCCAAAATGGGGAGAAGGAGAGGGAGAGGGAATGAAAATGGGGAGAAAGCTTTCGATTCCCTCCTTCTCCCCCAAATTTTCGATTCCCCCGCTTTTGTTTTTTTTTTTTTTACCACGTCACCGCCTGCACGTGCGACACACCCTCCCTCGCCCATTTCCTCGACAGGTAGAATTACTCTTCATAATCACATGTGTGACCCTAATTTATCCATCACCCCAATTGAGTTTCACTGCCACCATGTTCACTACCCTAGACTGTTTAGCTATCACCACCAACCCAAATAACTCATGCAATGGCTGGCCACCATCTCCTACATAAACCCTTAAAAATCTGTTAAGAGTTTGGGATGATAAGGTAAAAAGAGATTTTATATACACACAATGTGCCTCCACGAGATACTAAAGGCTTTTCAATTTTATTAAAATTTCTTATTTATCAATTAAAAAAAATTTATATTATTACTGGAAACCTTTCTTTAAGACAAAAATCCAATTTTGTTTTCTAGAAATTGTTTTTTTTTTTGGAGCCCAATATGCACAAAATAATTTGTAAAAAAAATAAAAATGGAATCCAGCCCATACCAATAAACTTTTTAGAAAAAAAAAACTTAATATTTTCAAGTTCTTATTTTAGCCTTGTGCCTCTCTTTCTAATAAACAAATTAATAAATCTCTAATTCTAAAGGGTAATTTGCATTTTTCCCCCTATTACACATAGGTAATTAATAAGTAGACTCATCATTAATCACTATTACAATTACCCCTCATAACTAGCGGTCAACGTTCATTGATCGTCAATTTTCAAAGCAAATTACCAAAATGCCCCTCATTTCATGCTGAGATTGAATCTTTCGTATCTCGAACATTTCATCTCGAGAAAATTCCTAATGTCCAACTGAAATTACGTATCTCGAGAAAAATCCAACAGTTGATTTAAAAAAAAACTTTCATCTTAAACAACTCATCTCAAGGAAAATATAACGGTCCAAATTTAATAGTACAAACATCTCTAGGTAAATCCAACAGTCCAAATTTAATTATGCATGCATCTCGAGAAAATCTAACAATCCATCACACATCTCGAAGAAATCTGGCGGCCCAACATGCATCTGGAGAAAAATCTGACGACCCAGCACGAATCTCAAGGAAAATTTTATAGCTCAAATTTATTCGTGCATGCATCTCGAGAAAATTTTGACGAGTCATATTTATTTGTGCACGCATCTCGAGGAAAGCTGACGTCTGAATAAATTTTAATTTACCTTTGCCCCTGAAATAGAACAGACTTGAGAGAAGAGAAGTAAGGGGGAAAAAGGAGGAGAGAGGAGAAGGAAGTGGAAGAATGAATAATGAAGCCCTAACTTTATTATAGGGTTGTGAAACTGATGAGGAAGGAAGAAGTGGATGAAGTAGATGAATGAGGAAGAGGAGGGATGATGAACGGGGAGGTGGTGGCGAGGTTGTGAGATAAAAAATGAAGAAGGGGAGGAGGAAGATAATCAAAATTTTCTTGATTATCTCTTAGGTCTGTTTAGTTTCATGGGGCAAAACTAAATTCAAATTTATTTTATGGGGTTAAGTTATTATCAGTAATTTATTTTATGGGGTTAAGGGCAAAATTATAGTTTGTTTTTGTTGGTGGAGTGTGGAGGAAGTGGGGTAGTGGTTCATGGTGGAGGAGGGTAGAAGAGGAGAATGGTGGTAGTGATGGCGGCGGACCCAACTTCATAAGGAAGCTACGATAGTGTTGGTTGGTGGTAGTGATGGCGGCGATTGAATGGTGGTGGTGGTGGGGAAAATGAGATTATATAGGGCTTGTTTGGTTGCGTCTTTTACATGGGAATTGGAATCCAACTCCCATGTTGAAATGTTTGGTTGTGTTTAAAAAACAATGGAATCCAATGTTGCACCCACGTGACACATTTTCTTTTCCCATGAGAAGCGTGACCCCCTCGGAATCTAACACATTTTCAGTTGAAACAGTTATATGTAAGAAGCATTTCTCTGTTATCAGTTGAAACAATTATTTCTTTCTTTGCATTTCTATGTTACTATCAGTGATTGAATTCTGTCAGTGATTGAATTCTGTAAGAATTGCTATTGTTAAGAATTTTGTCAGTGATTGCACTTCTTTCTTTCTTTGCATTTCTAAGAATTGCTATTGCTATAAAATTGCTATTGCTATTAAAATTGCTATTGCTGTTTCTTTGTGGCAGTCTTTCTTTGCTGATAGAAGCAGTTCTTTCTTTGTGGCAATCTGTTTGATAGAATTGCTAGAAATTCGTTTGTGGCATTCTGTTCTTTGCTGACACATTTTTTTTTTATAACATCAGTTTAGTATGTTTAATCTAACACCTTTACGCCAACTAGGAATGGGAAACGATGGGTACTCTCAGCATAGCAGTTACAGGGTTTTAGATTCCTAATGCAAAGCCTAGCGACAAACTTCTATTAAGAAAATTGCAGCGTATCTTTTGTGCTCGCTAGGGGGTGAGGGTTATTAATAGTATGTGTTAGGTAATAAGCATGGTGGGGGGTATGTGTGGATATGGTAATTCTCAATGAACATTTATCAAAACTGGCAACTCCATACTTGGGTATTATAACTGGTTGTGGCAGGAGGTATATGATTTTGGATTATTTTCTAGGTTTTCATTCAAACTTAATTCCTACAATTACATAATTTCATAAAGGTGCTTTGAAACTTATGCACTTATTGCCTGTCATGCCACATTGTCCCTTTAGAGCATCTGCGCACGATTGCTTTGACAGCATTACCCTGGATCACTTGGGCACAAAGGGATGCATAAAGCTAATAAGCTATAAGCCATTTGGATTTTAAGTCATGTAGTTTGATACTTTTTTATATGCATAAGGCTAAATATTGTGTGTTTATTTCATTTTGCAAGTGATGGTTTTTAATTTGGTTGTGTTGAATGATTTGATTTTGTTGAATGTTGGATTGTGATTTCACGTCATTACCTGCCTGGTTATCTTTTTTTTTTTTGTCAGATACATGTCTTGTTCTCTAATGTCTAATATATTTTGTTTGTTAGAGGATATGTCATTACCAACTTCTTTTTTATCTTGCAAATAATTAGAAATCTGTAAAAATCGTTCATACAAAGTCCGTGGATTTTCATAAATCTCTAGAAAGTCTGTAGCAAAAGTCTATGGATTTAAGAAATCAGCAGAAGTCCGTGGACAATTTAAAGAGTCTGTATACAATTTAAAGAGTCCATGGACTTTTCAAATTATTTATCAATTTCATAAGAATCCATATACAATACACCCCCCTAAATACACTGAAACATAACATTGTCTTGATTTTCTTTCATCTGTATGTACTCAATGAACCTATCTCATTAATTTGGGTATTTGTTCTATGCTACTCATTATCTTGCTGAAATGTAATACTAAAGGCTTGAATTTGCTTATCATGAGATTATGGTAGTAATCCAATTTTCATGTTCATTTTCAATGCAACCAAACAGTAGACAACTTGAATTGAAGTTTTTTCCTATGGCAAAAATGTTGACAACCAACACCAAATCTACCATTTATGTGGATTTCTGTTCTATAGAACCAAACTTCACCGAGTTTGGTTTCAATTCCCACATAAATTTTCCGTGCAACCAAACACACCATAAAGTTTTGAAAAGATGAAGTCAAAGTCAACATAGGTAAAATCTAAAAAAATCATTTAAATCAAAGTTTTGTGTATAATTTCTTTTAGATCAGGTTAAAATAAAAAAATAAGTTGGAACAAGATTTTTTACAATTATGAGTTGGGGATTAGCTCAATTTCCATGGAATTTAATTGGCAGGAACCAAAGGTTATGCATTTTGAAAAGAGAAACGTGATAAAATGGAATGAAATAAAATACAAAAAAAGAACTCTTTGAAATAAATAAACAATCCACCCAATCTTTATACTTCCCCAGTTTTCCCTGTACTGAAGTAAAAAACAATGCTAGAAGTAGAGTATCCGAATAATATTAATAACTAGAGAATATTTATCATGATGAAATAATCAACATAATAAGTAAGAAATTCTGCTAATGGGACTGCCTCCGCCCAAAATTGTTCATGATGTATCGACTGTGTATTGCCACAAGTTACATGTAAATCATTCTTGTTTTGCTTCTGTTGTAATTCTTGCTATTTCACCTTTTTCTTTTTCTTTATTTTTTGGAAGCTAACCTTGGTATAACTCGCAAAACAAAGCAGGAAGAGTTTCACTCCTCACAAAATGTTTTTATGAGGGCATAAAATCAACAAGCATCCCATGTTATGGCAGCTGAGTTATTGAAAAACTCAGAGAGACGAACTCGCAAACTGCAACACCACAACAAACAAAATCTCTGACCCAAAATCCAAACAAACTTGCAAGTCCATAGGGGTACTTTAGAATATTAGCCTTCCTCCCAGTCGATTTCATCCTCCTTGTCATCATCAGAAGCATTGGCTTCAGCAGTCGAATCATTTAGATGAGGCACGGCACTTGTATCACCTACGTTGAAGTTAGAGAATGAACTTCATCAGATTTAGAGATTGAAATGGATCTAGTAACACTGTACAATTTGAAAACCTCAATTATGTTCCTTTGCAAAGTAAAAAACACTAATAAATAGACAAAATCTATGAAATGAAATTATGGACCAACAATTTAAAACCTAATATGTTTCACTTTTCCAGACTGTAAGTTCTTCACAAAGGTACAGAACTAATGAATATAACTTTTTCTTGCAACTATATGTTAATGAGGTTAACACATTTAATCTATGCCTATGTAGTCATTGTTTCCAACATTATCAACATGATTTAGTAGCGTGTACCAGAAACAAGCTCTAAGATATGCTCAATGTGAACCATAATACAGTATGGTTCAGTGGGCAGTGGGCAGGGCACTGAGCATTTTCGTGTTTTCTGGTAGAGACAAGTGTATTTGGGATCATATTCTCATCCCAACTCTTTGGATTCCACGGAAAGAAACAAACACTAAAGCAAAAGGAATATAAGATGAATCAAGGCCTTTTCTTTCCACTTTGCATAAATGCTTAGCTGGAACCAATGTATAATGTCAAACAAGTATAAAGCCATTATAAGATAAAATTCTAGTTTGGTCAGTTTTAACTAGGGGTGGGCATTTCATCCCGCGATCCCGTCCCGTCCCATCCCGATTTTTTCGGGTCTTAATGGGATTGAATAATTTCATCCCGATCCCGTCCCGTCCCGATCTAGAATGGGATGAAGATTTTCAATCCCGCCAATCCCGTTCCGTCCCGAGCTAATTTTTCAATATTTATTATTAATATTTTTATTTATTTATTTATTTTAGGATTGCAATATTAGTGTAATTGAAGAAAAATTAATTTAGTTGAAATCAGTGTAATTGATATTAGTTTATATCTGCAACTACTTGATATTGGTTTATTTCTAGAATTCTAATTGAATTATTTAATTGCAAACTCTTTAAAACTCAAAATGGGATTGCTAACTACATTGGAGAGTTTTATTTCGTGTCAAGACAATGAATTTAATGACTGTTTTTTTAAAGCAATAATGAAACATTCTTCTTAGCACCCCAAATCTACTCATTCTTTTGTTCACTATTCAAAACAGTAGAGCAGGTCCACCATTGCCATTATACTGTCCACCTCTTAGTCATTCAAAACTCTGCAGAAATCTTAATTATCTGGTGAATTTCAACTATCATTTATGGTAGTTTATTATGATGTTGCATACTCAATCTAAGGCTATCATTTATGTGTAGCTCTACGAATTGCCTTTGCCTCTTTTCAACTAAGCAAATTGGGTCTTGGGTAAGCAGTAATTTGTCAAAAAATGAGAGCACGCTAATCCCGTCCCGTTCTGAACCCGTTTGGGATGGGACGAGGTCGGGATGGGGTTTTTCCCATCCCGTCCCGTCCCGATCCTGTATGAACGGGATGGGATAGGGATGGGTCTATCTCGTCCCGTGCCCACCCCTAGTTTTAACCAATTCATCTTTAACACCGCAAACCAAAACAAGTAAGTTTGTTTATTTGTTTAAATTTTAATAAACCAAACCGAACACATTGTAATAAAAACTGAACCGAGAAAGTCAGTTTAATCAGCTTACTCGGATTTTGGAACTATATGACCACTATGAGTAGTGCAGCCATCCAAAGATCCAAGTCCCTTGAAAGACATTTGTTACTAAACGATAATTAAGACATTTACTCTAGAGAATGGCCGAGCTTGAGATGGAGTCATATAGGACTTGGAACGATCATAGCATGTTACTTGGATGTTCCACTCTATCTATCACAAAGGACTGAGGCAACGGCAAGCCACTTTCTTTACTCCCAACTGGTCGCGTGTCCAAGCTATTTGTTACATTTCATCATTTAAGGAACTAATTTTAGTATTAAACAATATTTTCAACTCTATTTGGCTTACTCCTGGATTTCTTCTTTTCTCACACAAGATTGGTGGAGGGACTAACACAAGGGCACTAAACTTTCACCAAAAAAGATAAGAAAATTCAATGCAGATTTCACTAGGATATAGACTAACGTGGCGAAACAATTAGACTTTGAAAGTAGGGATTTACCTGTGGTTGGAGCATCTTCCCATTCAACATCATCATCCTGCTCGTTGTCATCACGTTTTGATTTCATGCCAACTTTTCGATCAGAATGCGCTTCACTCTCACCATTTGAAACATTATTTATGCTTCCATACTCTTGTTGATTGCTTTTGTCAGTTTCTTGTTGCCTTTTAAGTAAAGCCGCATAATAAGCTTTAATATACTCGTCCTACAAAAACGTCAGTATGTAACGGAACACTGAGATTTTGTTCATGTAGAAATCTGTTATTGAACATTAGATAAATCATAAATAAATAAATAAAATAAAATAAGAGGTTCATATACTAACCTGTATACTGTTTCCATCCTCTTTCTTATAAACCTTTGACTTTTTGTCATCAGATTTATCATCTATACGCACTTCAGTGTTCTCCATCTTCAACTCCTCCTTGACCTCTCCACGCTGTTCCTTAGTAAGTTTCATGCCTTGCTTAATCATCCAAGGGGGCAAAACTTTCAATGCTGCAGCTCCAGCATCCGGTTTGATGTCCTCATCCTTTGCATCAACACCAGATAAAGCAACTTCAACCTATAGAAGATTAGTGAAGTTTAATAGTCAAAACAATGAAGAAAAACTCACCAGCAAAAAACAAATATTTTCAAATTTTAAACTATTTTATTTACAAAAATACATCATCCACGCTTCATTGCAACAATGAAGAAAAACTGTAAAGGCATTTCATGGAATAACCATATGTTATATTCAATACATGTAATGGGTACAACGCAATGAAACATTTTTTTTTAAACAATGTTTGCTCAACTCCAAGAAATAACTCAGGCTAGTGAATCAAACGTGACACATGCTCCACCCTTGTGTTCTAGATAGGGAACGGCAATTGAAAGCTAAACACTAATGCATACTTAAAAGGCTTAACTTGGGGAAAGATGGCTGCAAATGCGAATATCACAGAAACAATAAAACTGAGCAATCGTTTCAAATCTATTTTAAGGGGGCATGATTTCAATAATGTCGTTGGGATCACAATACTAGGTGGCCCCGTTCCACGTGAAATTTGTTATACGTATCTTAGAAGTTTCACTGGTTCTAAAGAAAACTTGTCAGAGATTAGAAGGGGTAGGTGGGGGATGGAGAAAGAGGGAGAGAAAATGAAGTTGATGATCTCCATAACTCCACCCTCGTGGTTTTAACAAACTTGTGGAAAACATTTTCTTAGGGTGGGAGCAAAGAATATTTTCTCAAACACTTGTGACCATCTTCAACCTCAAATGAAAAAAGGGAAAATATAAAAATAACAAAAACATCTTTCTCACTTAGTTCTTCTCTTTTGTTGCAGTTTCCCTAGGAGTTTGGTCTTTACAGCCAAACACACCGTTGATGAACTTTCAAATTTTGAGGAAGAAAAAAGAGAATCAAGTAACTCCACAAGAAAATATGAAATAGAGAAAGGAAATGGGAACCAGTTAAAATGAATATGCTTGATGCTAGGACCAGAACATACATTACAAAAAGTATTATTTTCTGAGAGGTTCAACACCAAAAGAGACTCGGACAGAAATATTTCCTTACTGAACGACAAGATTTATTACAATGGATGTGGGCAAGTTAAATATGCATATGCCTTACAAATACTATACTGCATAAAATGAGAAGGTTATGTTTGGTGGAAGACGAAAATAACAGGAAAAAAAAGTGAGGGGAGATGTGAAATAGGGAGAGAGAATATAGAACTTGTTTTCTCTCAACATCATGAAGTAATTTTCTTAGAGGACGAGGAGAGGGGGCAGGAATATTTCTCATGAATAACTCAAGAAACCAAGTCATCTTGAACTCATGTGCTCAATGTTTTCTCTTTTTCTCCTCCCCCTACTATTATTTTCATGATTTTCCACGAGTTTTTTTCCCCTTCTTCGCTAAAATATAGTGAACTTGCTGAAAGTTGGGACAATAAGAAAAGCAACAAAAACAGATACCTTTGTTTCACCAAGATACGGCATTTGTGTTCCACCATAACCTTGACCTTGAGAAGACTTTGAGGGATCATTGGCATTAGGATCTCCAAGCACTCCTCGAGCGGCAGCACTAGCTCGGGCTTCCCACGCTTGGAGTGTTCCAAATTCAGGCACAGTTAAATCCTTCACCCTATTAAGCTGATCCATCAAAGGCTTCAGCTGGACCTGCAATTACTTGAGCTTGTAACCTTAAGGGCCAAACTTCCAACAATATTATGCAGTTGAAAAGTTGATTATTAAATTCGCCTTGGATACTTCTATCTAAGCATGAGTTTTCACCAGTCAATACTTCAGTTTGTGACAGGAGAAAAGCTGGGGGAAATAGAAAAGGGTGGAAACTTTTGAAATAATTAAGAAGAAGAAACTATGGAACATGCTACAAAAAAAAATACTGAATATACAAAATAAAGAAAAATCTGTCACTCATAAAAACACATAAACTCGTGAAGTTGGCTCTCCAGGGGAAATATCTTCGGATGTTTCAGCAGGAATCCCATAGTCTATGAATGCATTGTAAATCCAAATATGATAATGTCATTCCAAGGCAACCTAGGATCTCATATAAAAGTACTCTTCGGAGAAGTTATTTCAACAGTTAATATAGAATTTCAGACAGAGATGTCCTTCCATCATGAACGGCAATTCAGTTTGACTAAAGAATGTAGCCTTCAATAAAAGATTTGCTCTGTTATTTCATGTAATACATAGTAATGCTGTGGTACGCGATTTTGGTTGCAAAAAGCATGGTTTGTTATCTTTGTGTTGCCACAAATGAATTGGAAATGGCTGGAGACTGGAGTAGTTCCATGTGAGACCTGGAGCATGATCAGCGATGAAATTGGATTGGACCATGGGGTCTTTAGGTTTTGTTATGTTCACCTAGTGTGGAGCTCTAATCCTATTGGTACCTTCTCATCTTTCAGAGTTGGTTTGGAATAGTTGGTCCAGCATAGGGGAGGATGGTTCCACCTAAAATTTCCTTTTCTAGTCAAAGGATGGTACCTCTCATCTTTTCCAGGGTTTGGAATCTATGTAGTTAAAACAACGTTATAACGCCGATATAACTGTTAATGTGGGTGAGCCGTTACGTTATGACACTATCACGTTATGGTATCACAACTCTAATATAACGGCGTTATGTGATAAGATCGCACATTTCATTCTTTTGCGATCGAACCAGAACCGTTTTAACATTTTGTTCTAATACATTAAAAAAATTGCACATTTCATTCTCGATCGAACCAGAACCTTAGACTCGTAGGAAAGAAGGACCATAGCTTGTCGTCGTCAATCGCCAGAGAACTAGACCTCGCCGTTTGGCAAAGAATGAGATAAGAAGAAGGGAAGAGACGAAGAGTCGATCGCACTCTCTTTTGCGATCTCACTCTCATACTAAGGGAAAATGTTTTTTATTAAGATTTTTTGTTTTTGAATTTAATGTTATGAACATGATTTACTTTTTTTTACTATAATAACATTATATTTTGTAGGGGTATTAATATATATTTAAAAAACTATTTCGTTATATACCGTTATATCTCGGTATATCCCGTTATAACCTATAACGCTCTTGGACCGTTTTGAGTCCGTTATCCATTTTAACTGCATAGTTGGTAGTCAAAGGCGTCGCCTAGGCGCCTGCCCAGCACTATAAAACACAAAAACTCAACATAGGTGAGGCACATGCTTTCTTTTCCTTTCAAGATTGTTTTTTATGATGTTTAAACTCTATGTTATGGTTATTGTTGTTGTTTTCTTTTGTCTTTTGACTTGTTGCTTATTATGCTTGTTATTGTATTATTGATATATCAATGCTTAAATTTTATGTTGTGAGTTAAACGTGTTCAGTTTTCATTTGGACTGATGCACAACATTGCCTACATTAGAGGTACCTCCAGGATCCGAAAAGACAAGCTGCCTGGAGTGTTAGGCGGCGCCTGGGCGACCTAGGCGGACAGGGAACCCCTTGTTGCATTGTTGCATTGTTGCATATGAACACGGATGAAGCTTGTTCTTTCTGATGCAGAAACTGAAAATCAAAATTATTTATGGACTTCCCTTGCAGTTTGGACTCACCACTTCTTGGCTATTGTTGGGGTTGATTATTGTTTACTTGCTTGATATTATTCATTTGATCGAATGCTTGTGTGTGGTTGTTCCTAGGGGCATCTTTCAAATGCATTCATGTCTCATAATCTATGTGCTTAGTTGGACGATCATGCTGGAAAACATCGTGTAAATCCCTAATACATGTTTAGCCTCTCACTTGTATATGCCATTCCTTTTCCTTATCTCCCTTTTGTTTTCAATCAAATTCCATTATTGATTAAAAATTAAGGCCCAAAACCAAGCCAATAGATTCTTCATTACGTATCTCTCTACAAACCGACAAGTGCCGCAAAGTGCATAATAATCTCCCTCACTCTCCTTAGCAACTCCTCCTTTGAAAAAGAAAAAGGAAAAAAAAAAAAAAAAATCAACACTAAATATCTGATCATATTTTCAAATTGCGCCATTATATTGAACAAATGCTTGTACGATCTTAGAGATTAAGATTCAAATTGATTCGGAGTTGGTATTTTCCCTTAAATGTTCATTTATATTTTCAACTATTTTAAATTATTATTTATTTTTCTTTCGACAAAATATGAATTAATAGGGGCTTAAAAAATGAAAAAATGGGAACCTTACCCATACAAGGAAACAAACAAGAAAAGCAATACGACCTAGATGCAAGAATAAAAGGAACCATCAATTCTCAAAACTTGTCAGTTTCTTGACAATACGCATCTCATCGGGCTTGAAACTGACAAGAATGGGCCAGTGTCCAAGGTACTTTCCATCAATGGGCCAGTCACTGGAATACTAAGAATTTGAGCCAGACAGGGGGCTCGTTATGTAGTAGAACTCCTTGAGCTACCACGTGGCTAATTCGGAACAAAATAAATCTAGGATTATCGCAGACAAAATGGAACTGGTAGAACAGCTCATTCTCCAAGATAAATCAATATTTTGGTATTTGGTTTGTGTTGATTCCATATTGAATTGGGACAACTTTGCTTTTGTGTAATAGTCTAGTTATGACTTATGTTTTGGCCTTTAGTAAGTGCCTCCCTCACTAATAGCCCATTTTGCTCAATCGTATTGATAAAAAATTTGCTCAATCGTATTGCTGTTTTATCGGATCAAAATTCAAAAAAAAAAATTGGAAACTTGTCTATACTCTCACGGTGATATGCTGTGAGTTATCATAAAGTGGAAGATGAGAGATCCTACTGACAAACCTCTAGCTTATGAAACAGATCTTTCAACTTTTCATATCTCCTTCTCCTAGCTGCATTGTCATCTCCATCTCCCATGTCGTTGGAAGCTAACTTGTCATTGTCCGCAACAAGTACAGTGTCACAATTCTCACAGTGAAAATATTCATCATTCGGTGATATTAATCTCAATGCATCCAGAGCTGTATACCTGAAAATACAAGTGTCAAACTCCAGTAACAATGTGTCATATACATCAATCCATACATAATTACATTAACATTATAAAAGACGCCAGCAGTGACTAACTTTCTTCTACAATTAGGGCATATATATTCCTGAACTGTGTTTCTACTCTCGAGCTCATCTTTCAGCTTTTTCTTCATACGATGCAGTCTGTACCTCACAACATCGTGTATCTGCAATGGATTTCCATTAGGCCTTTCTTACCAGAAATACACAAGCATTCTGAAAAAGGGAATTGCAATTGGTAAATTGAGTAGTGTATCATTAACAGAGAGAGAGTTACACCGAGAGTTCATTCATAAATGTAAAACTCCTTACATTAGGTTCATATTAGTGTTGAATCATCATGTGCTGCATTAAATGTACCTAACCATTGGGCAATTTTGGGTATAACTCTTCCATGTCAAAGTAAACATTGATCTCTTTTTATTAGACACAGACACGATTCTTAAAGGCAACTTAGAGCAATTTCCATGCATTCATCTTTTGTATCAAAAGCCTTGGGATTAACGTAGGAAGCACGGACACTCAACAAAGTAAACATATGAGGTCAGATATACTCATCGGATACGATTGATACCTCAAATAAATATCAGTGAATATTTCTATGAGTCAAAATACTTATCAAACAATGTCAAGATACTTCTTTGCAAAAATATGAGATTTATCATAGAAATATATCCCAACACAAATTGCACCCAATATAGGTCCACCTTTAGTTTTAAGTTTTATGGTGTACCATATCCCCAAGACACATGTAATCAGATTCGATGCATTGATATTGCCTAATTTCATATGTTGTTTCCTTACATTTTTGTGCTTTGAAAATATTTATTGACAATTTAAGTTATTAATCAAAACATAGATGTTTTAATTACATATAATAAAGGCGCGAGGCGTTCCACCTTAGCATCACGCCTCAAGACAGCTTAGGCGAGTCTAGACTACCCTCCCATTTTTGTTCAGACAATCACATCACAGTCATGGATTCATAACTCAGATAAAGTCCCAACTTACAAGTCTAGTAATCAACACAAGTCCATCCCAAAATTCAAAATCTGTATTACAAACTTAATTCTAATCATTCCTCACTCCCAAACCCAAGTCCCCCACCTCAACATCCTCATCCTCGTAGAGAAGTCGTGCCCTTCATTTAAATGCCCTCCTCCATTTTCATCCTCCCCATCCATGTCCTCTTCTTGGTCATCAAAAAGTGAAAATGTGAGGTATATTTCCGGTTGTTGTGTGTCTAGTTATAATTCTTGTCCTTGGAGCCAAATCATCAAAACCCCTTGCTTCCTTAACTTGCCACAAAGTGAGATTATCACCTTGGCATGCGAATTTTAGTTATTTCTATTTTTATCATAAGTCAGAACGACTCAATTAGGTTATTGCTATTTCTATTTTATTTTTCTCTAAAAAAAGCAATATATGCATAAGATGCTAGGCGATAATTAGGCAAGGCTGTTGAGGCGATAGCCTAGCCTAGGCGCTAAATCGCCTCACTATTTCATTACTGTGCTAGGCAAATTAGTCGAGTTGACTTTCGCATCACGCCTAGGAATGCTCATGTTATCATTGTACAATTGGCACACATGTACCCTAGTTTCTAGGACTTAAATGTATCTTTGTTTCTCCATGATACATACATTTTAGGAATAGATTGAAGGCTTTCCAATTACATTTTAGTGAATATATATGGGTCACAATTTTGTATAGTTGTGTTTGCCCTTAAGGGCGCCTGTCAGTATTCGGTTTTTTTAATCAATAATAAAACAAACGTATTTCATTACAGACTGTCAGTATTCGGTTTTTTTAATCAATAATAAAACAAACGTATTTCATTACAGAGAAACTAGCACACAGTGAGAAAGAAATCACTGTGACCTAGACCCAAAAGAATTACATCAAGTATTTCTAATGTGTACTAAGTCTCCCCAGTTGAACATACAAGAGGAGAAGTGGGAGTCTTTAAAACTACCTCACATGTAGCTCTAAAATCCACGTTACTTTGTTTTGATATCTACACAAAGATATTTCTGAAAATCCAGTAGTTTCTTCAGTATTCGAATTTGATTGTCTTGATTCCTGTGTGAGAGCATGTAAGTCCTTTGGTTTATATTGTCTACTGAGATCATTTATTTTACCAAACATAAAGAAAATGCAATGTTCCTACTTATCATCACTCATAATTATGTCTTAAAGGTAGTAATTTTATTATATGATTTGAGTATAAATCTGTGACAATAGAAATATATCAGTGTGCAAATATACCAGTGAAAATAGAAGCATCAATATAAGTTCGTTCAAGTGACGTGCATTGGCCGTGTAACATAATAATAACCACAGAACCCAAAAAATAGTAGTAGTAGCAGTAATAGTAATAATAGAAATAATAATAATAATAATAATAATAATAATAATAATGATAATGATGATGATGATACATCAAAATAGACCGATCATCATGACCGTAAACGTGGCATAAAGTCCTATCACGAGAATACAACACCCGATCCATTGGATCAACTCATAAAGCTCAGAAGGAATGAGGCCAATTATAGAGGCCCAGACTAAGGAGGCGTAAACAGGGTCCGAATTTAGGCCCAGACAAATGAAAGCCCAAATCCAAACCCGATACACGTTCTCTCATAAAGAAGAATAACGTTACACCAAAAAGGAGCCGTGGAGGGACCTACGCCTCCACGAACGCATCTCTATTAAGGAGGAGACTGTTACAGAAGCAACTCTTTTCGTGACGCCTCACATGCTTAAGTCACGCAGAGAGTTAACTACGACCACTATAAAAGGTAAAAGTTACATTCGACAAAGATATGCAAATTTAACTGAGTTTTGTCCAGATTTACTTCCTTCTTCCAACAGAGTTACTGACTTAAGCATCGGAGTGCCTTCGGCCACCAAAAAGGTGGTCCTTGGCAATCTAACAGTGATTTTGCAGGTCAAACTCGCAGGAAAACGATTTTTTGTTGCATCAGTTTGGCGCCGTCCGTAGGGAACGAGTTTCATTTTTTCCTAAAAATTAGATTCAGTGACAAAGCTCACGCAACCTGATAAAAGATCAATAGAGTATTCTACAAATCTTCAGTCTAACGATAACAGATACGACATGCCGCTCAATACTGATCCAAAGACAACCATCAAGACAACCATACCTACCGGTAGAAAACTCCAGCAGATAACAGTTCAGACGTCTCTGACATCATGGGGAATCCCCTCGGATCCCCGAGTGGAAACGCTTATGGCTTAGATGGACAGCGTGATCGAAATGATAGCTAGGATCATCTAAAACTTACAAGGCAACAACTTTCAAGAAGAAATCATCCAACTTACGAAACATCGGGCTAACAATAGCTCCAAATGCAATCAGGGAATGCCCAAAAGTCTACAACTGGAGAAGCCCAAATATGATAGGGCATTCTCGATTTTGACAACAAGTCGAATCAAGATTCTTGAAGCGATGGCAAGAAGAGAAGATGTCAAATGGCCACCGAAGATGAGGGAAAATCCGAAAAAGTGGAACAAGGGCAGATATTGTCTCTTTCACAACGACTACGACCGTGACACTGAAGATTATCGCAGCCTAAGAGACGAAATTGAACGCCATATCAAACAAGGACGACTCACAGAGTTCGCCAAACTCGAGGATGAAACAATCATTCCAAAGGAGAAAGCGAGGGAAACAATCTATGTATTGCATGGCACATGCAGAGAAAATGAGCAATTCAATCGATCCGAAAAACGCATAGTCAAGGACTTACGCACAAAGATCAGATTCCAGGAACCGTCCGCACAACGTGCAAAGACAATGCAAATGACTTTAACCTTCTCAAACAAGGATGCTGATGGAGTTAATTTCCCACACAGTGATGCTTTAGTGATTTAGGTCGTGATAGCAAAATGGAAAATCAAAAGGGTATTGATCGACACCGGCAACTCGACAAACCTATTATACCTAACAGCTTTTCGAAGGATGCAATACACCAATGAGATGCTCTCACCAAGCGATCAGTCTATAGTAGGTTTCAGTGGGGAGCAATGTAACCCACTAGGAATAATCCGACTACCAGTCGAAGCGGGAGAATCAGAGAAGCAGCGAGTGCTAATGACAAATTTTCTCGTCGTCGACGCTCCTGCTACATACAACATGCTGCTCAGGAGACCATGGATACACAAGATGGGTGCAATATCCTCCACTAGGCACCAATGCATGAAGTACAACACCGATAATGGCGTTGGAAGAATAAAGACTCCTCACAAATAGCAATTGCCACAACGACTGGAAGAGTCTTAGCAACGATCCAATGAAACAAGTTTGGATTCTCCAAACGACAATACGGCTCCAACCAATCCTCAATATCAACCCAACACCGAGTAATCGGAAGAAGAAACGGTCGAAGTCTATTTAGACAATGAAGCTAAAATAGTCGTCCGAATCAACACAAAAATCCAACCTGAACTTGCCATAAAGCTGACCCAACTGCCAAAAGATAACCAAGATATTTTCGCATGGACGATGAAAGTCATGGTGGGAATAGATCCATCCATCATTTTTCACAAATTGCAAGTGAATCAAGAGAAGAAACCGGTTAGACAAAAAAGAAGATCAATCGGCTCGGAGCGTAATCAGGCGGTAAACAAAGAAGTACACCGACTGCTCAGCGCAAGAATGATAAGAGAAGGGTACTAGTAAAGAAGAAGAACGAGAAATGGAAGGTATGCGTGAATTACATCGACTTAAATAAAGCTTGTCCCAAATATAGCTTCTCATTTCCACAAATAGACCAAATAGTGGACGCAACTGCCGGGCACGAGATGTTGAGCTTCATGGATGCGTATTCCGGGTAAAACCAAATACAAATGTACCCGTCCGACCAAGAAAAAACAATTTTTCATAACGGAAGGAGGGACGTGTTGTTATCGAGTAATGTCGTTCGGGTTGAAGAACGCAGGAGCAACATATCAACGGCTAGTAAACAAGATGTTCAGATATCAGATCAGTAAAACAATGGAGATTTATATCGACGATATGCTCGTCAAAAGCTCACGCAGAACAAACCATGTTATGGACCTCGAACAGGCTTTTGCTCACCTTCGAAAGATGAAGCTAAACCCAGATAAATGCACCTTTGGAGTGGAGTCAGGGAAGTTCCTCGGGTATATGGTCAACCAGCGAGGAATTGAAGTCGATCCAAAGTAGATACAAGCGCTTCTCAAGATGCAATCGCCAACAAACATAAAAGGTGTTCAAAGTCTTAACGGAAGGATAACAGCTCTAAACAAATTTATTTCTAGGTAGGATAACAGCTCTAAACAAAATCTTGAAAGGGAACAAAACATTTGAATGGAATGACGAATGCTAAAGAGCCTTTCAAAACCTTAAGACATACATGGAAGTACGAAGCTGCTAACAAAACCAAACACAAGAGAGACATTGTATGTGGACCTATCTGTGTCCAATCACGCAATGAGTTCAGCGCTAATACGAGAAGAAAATGGGTGCAAAAACCGGTGTACTACATCAGCAAAACACTCACAGATGCAAATATCAACTATCCGGCCCTAGAGAAACTGGCACTCGCTCTGATTGTGTCGTCAAGGAAATTGCGACCATACTTCCAGACACACCCGGTCACGGTCATGGCCGAACAGCCACTTCGGTCAGTATTACACAAGTCAGACTTATCAGGATGAATGGTAAAATGGGCAATAGAACTCGGACAATTTGACATTTCCCTAGAACTGCTATAGCTCAAGCATTAGCAGATTTTATCGCCAAGTTCACAGGAAGCAAGAATAAACTCGAGGATAAGGAAAGCAAAACAAAACAGCCTAAACCAATCCCTGAAGGATGGATCCTCCGTTGTGATGGGGCATCTAACGAGGCAGGAAGCTGAGCCAGAATAGTCTTATACAACTCGAAAGGCATTGCATTGGAAAAAGCAATAAAATTCAGTTTTGAAGCCTACAATAATGAAGCCGAGTACGAAGCTGTGATAGCAAGACTACAGTTAGCAAAACACATGGGAATAAGGGACAATAATGTTTTTACGAAATCCAGGCTGGTGGTCAATCAACTAAGTGATGAGTTCAAAGTGAAAGACGCTCGAATGAAAGCCTACCACCAGAGAACCACAGAACTAATAAAAGGCTTCCGAAACACCACCATCCAACAATGTGCATGAGAAGAAAACAAAAGAACAGACAAGCTAGCTATAAAAAGCCTCAACAACAAAGGATAATGGCAATCCACCCGTCATGACACAAGGTAGCTCCATACTGAAAAATTAATCAGAAGAAGCATGCGCCATAAATCAAGGTGTTAATTGGATGACTCCGATCCTGGCATACATTTTAAACAGGAAACTCCCAATAGATAAGATGAAAGCCAAAAAACTACGAAATCGGACAGCAAGATATACAATGGTCAATCACAGACTGTACAGGAAATTTGCCATGAACCCATTATTAAGATACCTTACACCAAAAGATGTCGAATACGTCCTAGAGAAAATACACCACGGCACATGCGGGAATCACCCGGGGGAAGAACATTGGCCCATAAAGCTCTCAAGTTAGGGTATTACTGGCCAACGATGCAGGCGGGCGCTCAGAGGCTAGTTCATAAATGCGACAAATGCCAAAGATTCACCTCATACACTCACATGCCGAGACAAAATCTCACTCCAATGAGCAGCCCCTGGTCGTTCGCACAATGAGGAATGAACGTCGTAGGACCACTCCCAACGTTCGACAAAAAGAAGTTTCTCCTCGTAGTACTAGCAGTAGATTACTTCACCAAATGGGTAGAAGTAGAACCCCTCACAAAGATGGGGAAAGCACAAGTCGAGAAATTTATCTGGAGAGACATCATCTGCAAATTCGGAATCCCAAGAGTAATCGTTACGGACAATGGGAAGCAATTTTAAGGCAAAAGGGTCAGGGAGTTATGCAAGAGCATGAATATCCAACAACACGAATATCCAATAGCACTTATCCACACTAACTTACCCGCAAGCAAACGAGCAAGCCGAAGTCACTAACAGAATAATATTGGAGGCAATCAAAAAAAGACTCGAGACAGCGAAAGGACTATGGACGTCTGAATTACCTGGTGTTCTTTAGGCATATAGGACAACAAAACGAACTCCAACGGGAGAAACACCTTTTGCACTCTCTTACGGGTCAGAAGCGATGATGCCCGTGGAGGTTGAAATGCCAACATTCTGAACCAAAGAATTCCGTGCTGAGTACAATGTCGAAGCATTAAGAGTCGGGTTGGATCTCCTTGAAGAAAAACGAGAAACAACATACCAACAATGCATGGCGGGGTACTATAACAAGAAGGTACGGATCCCAAACTTCAACGTCGGTGACTGAGTGTTATGAAAAGTCCAACTAAACACGAAAGAGCCTGGCGCAGGCAAACTTAATCCAAACGGGAAAGGACCCTATCGAGTGACGAAAATCAACAGACCAAGAAAATACTAGTTGGAAGACAAATAGGGTGAAATGATACATCGACCATGGAATGTAGAACATTTGAAAAGATATTATCAATAAAGTTTTGTGCTCTCAATTTCGAAACAACCAAATCTGATAAGACAAAAAGTCAGATTAAAAACCTTCAGCATGACTAGAGTATCAAGCAAACAAATATGCTGAACGAACGAGTCAGACATAAAAACTTCTGGCCTGATTAACCACGAAGTAATAAAGTACCAGGACATAAAAGCCGGACTTTTACGTCGACTGTAATGTATGACATCGTAATCCGAATGAGAAATAGGATTTCGTAAACTAGAGTTTCCATACGACTAGAATGTCGAGTATCGAAGCCACTCACAAAAATCTAGACGACCGAAGTCGAAAATCTCCCAAAAATGTCATGAGTAAAAGCTAGACATACGGGACATAAAAATGTGAAATAACAAAATTTTCATTTATCTTCTAAAAAAGATTACAAAAAGAAAAGAAAAAATAACTAAGAGAAATCACTATCGTGAACATCTTTAGGAAGTATAGGGTCAGCATGCTCCTCGACATCGTCGAACTCCTGCTCAGCAAGGTTGCGGTAGGGGGACATGTTCAAACCTTGTGTTTTCAGAAAATCTAGAAAATCATGGTGACCCTCAACCACTCTCTTAAAATCCGTGGCCTCCGCTGCCTTCAACTTCTCCTTAACAATTGACAGTTCGGCTTGGGTAGATGCTCTCTTTGTCGACATTGGTAGCGACCACCGACTTGATCTCAACAAACTCGGAATTCAGCTCAATGATGCGAGCGGTAGCAACATTAAGCTTGACAGAACACTCATCGGCGGAGCGTACAACCTTGTCACGTTCAGCCTTTCAGTCAGACAGCTCTTTCTCAGCAACATCCAGACGGGAACGCAACATGTCTAATTCCACCTCGGTTGTCTCGAGGTTGGAAGCAAACACATCACGCGTAGCCTCAAACTCCCTTAGTAACTCCTACGCAGAGTCTGCAGCTCTTTCATGTTTCGCGCACTGCGCCTTCAACGAATCCATTCGATGAAAAACATGGGAAATAACCAGAATGTGTCTCGAAAGCTTCTGCTTGACATGAGCAGCCTGATCACGAGACACCTTACAGTTTGCCCCCATGATGGCCGCATAAGTAACATGCGTCATCCCCTCCATGAGATGTTGGAGGTCATCGTCAATATGATGACATGGTTGACGCATGGGCGTAGGAGTTTTGTTAGCCAACCGCCTGTGACTGCAGCCAATAAGGTTGCGAGCAATGTCCTGCACATCGGCCTCGGAAGGCCAGAAGGTCTCGCCAAGGACAGAAGGAGCAACACGAGATCCCGAAGTTTCGGCCACAACAGAAGAAACAGTAAGCTTGTGATATCGAGAACGAGCAACAACTTGATCCTCTGCTGACGGATCATAATCAAAATCATCCAAAGTCTTAGTATCCTTTGGATTATTCGACAGCCAAACACCCAGTTGACGCATTTCATTCTCGATGATGTAAGAATCATCAATCGAGAGGCCGACAGAATCCGGCATGCCATAAGAAGCGACAAGTTTTTTCTCATGGTCATCTAGAGGGCGGAAAATCTTTCTTACTTACCTCGAAGACCCGGTTTACCTATTCGTCCTCACGAGCAGAAGAATCATCACCCGAACCACAACCCTCTTCTGAAGAGAGGCAAAATGAGAAGAGATCCTGGCAGATTTAATAGCAGAAGAAGCAAGCTTCTTCTTTTTCGAGACATGGCTAGAACTGATGGTCGATATCTTGGAAGGGCTAGGAGGCCTAGGAACTTTCATTTTCTTAACAATTGGACCAATGTTCCTAGGACCTCAAGCAAAAGCAAAAGCAGGGACTCCTATATCGCTAGCGCGCGCAATAGTAACTTCAGAAGCAATGTCTGCCCTACCCGGTGAAAGCAGACCACCATGGACAACAGCGTCCGAAGCAAAGAAATCTTCTACCGACACTCGGTGAATATCACAAAATCGACGACGAAAATCTTGCTCTTCCAAAGACAATGACAGCTCAACCTTCTTAGGCTCTCGGAACGATCACAGAATCTGATTCCTACAAAACCTAAAATGGTCAGAAGAAAGAGAGGCATAAAACCAGGACCTCGACCAACCCACATGCTCATCTCGCAGGTCCTCGAAGTAGGGAGGAGAACAAGCGACAAGTGTAACTAGGATCCACGCTAAACCCAACCAGAGAATGCAAAACCCTAACATTCATAGGGATGCAAGCAGCAACAACCCTCGCCAAGGTCGAAGTCAGTACCTTCCAACCGTTAGGAATAAGTTGAGCCGGAGCAATTCCAACCAAATTCAAGTACTCCCAAACGATAGGAGCCGGCAACCTAAAACCATAATAGAACATACTTTGATACAAAACAATGTATCCAGATTGTCGTCATGTCCGGGGAGAACAATCTCCAAATCATTGGGCAACGAGTAGTCATGACAGATGTTGTCCAGAGTCACATGTGTCGCCCTCTTGGGCGTGAAGAAAGTTTCACAAACGGCAAGGGCATCGCCACCCAAAACTCTAGAATTAGACATGACTACAAGACGAATGCGAAAGAGCAAAAGGTTAACCAGAAAGCGAGAAGATGAAGAAGGAAGAAAAACATACACAAAGCTTCTCCTTTTTATAGGAACGGAAAACGAAAGGACCGCCCTAGAAAAACGTGCAGGATGTGACAATCGCACGAAATCCTAGAAATCGCGCCAAAACGAATAGGCAGATGGAACAACGAAGAGAAAACAGTAGTGACAGATAGCAAGAGCACTAACCAAGTCATAATGCTATAATAAAAAATAGACCGATCATCACGACCATACACGTGGCATAAAGTCTCATCACGAGAATACAACTCCCAATCTATTGGGCCAACTCATAAAGCTCAGAAGGAATGAAGCCAATTATAGAAGCCCAGACTAGGCCCACTACTAAGGAGGCATAAACAGGGTTCGAATCTAGGCCCAGACGAATCAAAGTCCAAATCCAAGCCCGGTACACGTTCTCTCATAAAAAAGAACGTTGCACCAAGAAAGAGTCGTGGAGGGACCTACGCCTCCACGAACGCATCTCCATTAAGAGGAAACTGTTACAGAAGCATCTCTTTCCATGGCGCCTCACATGCTTAAGTCACACAGAGAGTTAACTACGACCACTATAAAAGGTAAATATTACATTCGACAAAGATATGCAACTTTAACTAAGTTTTGTCCAGATTGACTTTTTTCTTCCAACAGAGTTACTGACTTAAGCATCGAAGTGTCTTCAGCCACCAAAAAGGTGGTCCTTGACAGTCGTGGTTTTGCAGGTCAAACTCACAGGAGGACGATTTTTGGACGCATCAAATAATAATAATAAAAGATATAGTAAAAGGTTAGACTATTTTAACAAAAGGTCATCATACTTCTTGCATAACAGTGCAAGAACATGAATCTAAAATAATCAGATTCTAATGACAAAACTAGACCCTTGTTATTTTCCAGCATATGAATTCATTCGACATAGTTTCAACTACTACAGATACGGGAGGTAATAACATAATAAACTTACTAGTGAATAAAAAAACAAAATATCAGTACAGAGAGCAACCTGAGCATAGTCTAAACAACAATAAGAGTGGGTGTGCATCTTCAACTTTTCTTCTCCCTCCTTCATTGGTTGTCCATCAGCAGTGGCAGCCACTGCTGCACTAAATATTTTTGCACCCTTAGCACTCTGCACACATCAAACATTAAACGTCGGATAAAGAACAATAATAAGAGCGGTAACTGTCCTAACAACTTTACATGATTATCATAAGTCCCATGATCAAACCTATTGGAATGGTTTGATGTATTTTGCTTTATTAATAAAGAATTAGAGTATACAAATTTTGTATTTTTTTGTTTCAAATAGGAAGAATATTTCAAATGGCTAGAGTTGGACATTTTGATGCTTCCACGGGCTCCTGTAAAGGAGATCTATGCACAAGCCACTATTGGTGCAGATGTACAAATATTTTTTTGCATCTCAGTGACTTCGTGTTATTTTATTTTATTTTCCTCTTGTAGTATCACAAATTTCTCATCAATATTGAAACTACTTTTTTTTATCAATAAAGCAAATTCATTACTTGAAAACAAAAAAATACAGGAAGGAGGCTGAGGTAGCCTAATAAAAAATTTCCCTATGACACAAAAATAAATAAATACAAATTTCTCATAAATGGAAGAATTATTGAACATCTCCAAACATGTCCCTACTAAAGAAACTGACCTCCTTCCTATGATCCCTAGTGACTAGCTTCTCTTCTTCAAAAAATCGCAAAGTGCGACGCAATTGTTTTGAATGCATCTTTAAATCCTTTGCCAAATCTTCTTCTCTGACCCATTGACGTCTGTAACAGTAAAAAATGAATATAAGAATCAAAAAGGAAATATTGATTCTTTAAAGTTAATCTAAAGATCATGTAGATGCAAGGAGATAAAGTTATTCTATCAAGAGAAACCTGTCTAAACTGAATCATAGGAATTACTCACCACTTTTTTAGTCAATCATAACAAAGGATAACAATTTCATTAAAGAAAAAATTAGGGGCAATAGTGAAGGAGGAGCTCACTACAGCCCAAACCCAACAACACAGTCATATAATTATCAAAACGTGAATCGTATCATGTAGGGAAAATCTAAATTTAAGATACGCGTTTTGAACGTATTATGTATCGTAAGATACAATGCAAAATAAATAGTATATATTTAGCCATAATAAGACTTATTCATGCAAGGAGTCCTAGAAGACTTCAATTGATATATGACTTGTGCAACGTAGCAAATTAAGCTATTGCCTATCACCCATTCATTCATGTCAATTGTTCAAGGACGATACATCCCTGCCTCATCCTTATCTGCGCATAGTAAGATGTATGTATCGTAAACAGGATCATGTGTGTAGTACAATATGGATAACTATGCATAAGCATACTAAAGCACAAAAACATCCCAGCCAAACATGAAGTAATCAAATTGAGGTTCCCTGGCTGAAGCAAGCCGTTATCACATACTGAACTTGCATTTAAGTATTAGGTGTTCGATATCTCTAAATTACTCAAAGATCCTCAAATTTCTTTCCTTCCAAATAGTCCACACTATGGCATGACAGCCTTCCCCAGAACGAGACCCTTGCCTTCCCTGTGTAGTACACACTATGGCATGACATAGCCTTCCCTGTGTAGTACAATATGGATAACTATGCATAAGCATACTAAAGCACAAAAACATCCCAGCCAAACATGAAGTAATCAAATTGATGTTCCCTGGCTGAAGCAAGCCATTATCACATGATGAACTTGCATTTAAGTATTAGGTGTTTGATATCTCTAAATTACTCCTCGAAGATCCTCAAATTTCTTTCCTTCCAAATAGTCCACACTATGGCATGACATAGCCTTCCCTAGAACGAAACCCTTGCCGTATTGAGAACTCCAGCCTTCCAGATTTTAAACCCATTGATCAAAATTGCCATGGATAGCCTTTAGAACCTGAAAATCTGCACGAAATGTGCCCCAAAGCTTCTTAAGCACTTCAGGATTCAGGAAAAAGGTGATCAATTGAACCAAGGCTTGGTTGAAAATGACACAGCTACAACACAGTTGCTGCCCTTTTCTCTTTAAGATGTCTCTACTCGAGGTCCTCCCATTCATTGTGGTCTGTATAAAAAAAAAATCTAGGAGGCATGTTCCTCCACCACACCTAGGGATGGAATGGAGCGGATTTGGGCAAATCCATCCCTGCCTCACTGTGGATCACGGATCCTCAAATCCGCCCCGAATATATGTTTATTCATATTTTCAAAAACCATCCCCGCTCCGAATGGATTGGCGAATATCCGCCCGCCCCGAATATCCGTATATTAAAAAAAAAAAAAAGCTAAACTATCTTCTTCTCAACTGATACAAAACAAAAACAAAAACAAAATGCACACAATGCTCTCAAGTATTTCAGTAATTTGTTGTTTAGCTGAAACAAAAACAAAAATACATACACCCTACACCAATCTATTGAAGGTTTGTTGTCCAAACTCTCCAAACACCACACCCATCTTTCTCATCCAGACCCAGAGCTGCAAATCCTCTTTAATTAATTCCCATCACCACCCATGATTTCCTTCCATGTCATGAATTAATTCCCGAAAGCCTTGCCTTATTGAGCATGTCCCATGACTTCTTCCAATCCATTCAACTGTCATGATTTCAGCTTTACTGTGATTCTCCTTCCCACCACACAATTTGACCTCAGAATTTTCTTCAGTAATAGACCTGATCTAGTTTGCCTTTAGTTGATCAAAATGAAAGAAGTGAAACCAGAGATATGTTTTGAGGCAGAGCACTTATTCTTCAAAGACTCCTTGGGTATGCCAGTGTCTAGCCTTTGATCCAGTATCCAATGACTGGGTTGAACTTGAGAGCAGTAGCTTGTGAGCTTGAAGGGGAAAGCCCATTCTTCAGAGAGGATAATAAGATCACAAAGTCAAGATCGAGGCAATACAACTCACTAAACCAGCTCGGCGCCCTTCTTAAATACCACGGTTAAAGCTTCACGACTCCAACCAGACAACAGCGAAAGAAAGAAAAATATTTTGTCTGTAGACTCTACTCGATAGAGTCTTGAACAGAATTGATTACTGGAGAAGAAACCTTTTGTAGTGGTGGCGATTCGTATTCGCACTTCTTGAAGCAATGAAAGTCGTTGTAGAAATGGAGGAGTGTGAGACTCTGAGGGAAGATCAGATCTGAGTTTATGTTAGACTGAGAAGATCTGATCTGAGTTTGTGTTAGACTGTAAGAAGATCTGATATGAGTTTGTGTTAGATCGGATCTGATTTGTAAAAAGATTTGAAGAGAAATGGAGTTTGTGTTAGACTATGACAGAAGATCTGATCTGAGTTTGTGCTTTTGGAGAGAAGAGAAGAGTTTGTGTTGGTAGAGGGACTGCGAGGCAGAGTGTGATTGATAGATGGATGGGTGGGTTAGGGTTTTTCATCTTGTAAGGGCTAAGGGTATTTTAGTAATTTCTCTACATAAACGGATATCCACGGGACGAATATGGCCAAATCCGTATCCGGCCCGAATATTTGATGGATATTATTTGGATCCCCAAATCCGCCCCGAAATCCGTTTAGGCATATCCAAAACCGCCCCATTCGGAGCGGATATCCGTGAAAATCCGCCCCACTGCCATCCCTAGCCACACCCTCTGATCAAATGCTCTAAAATGTCTTGGCATGGCAGTCAATGTGGCATGCTTTTGCTGCCAAATCCACAATGTCATCCAAATCGTTCAATGACGTCTAATTCCGCATCCTTCAAACTTTCTAGGTCAAGAGCAAAACCCAAGACATCTTGCATCGACAAAGCAAAATCTCCCACTTGATCAACAGATTCCAAAGGCAGATAAGGGTCCTCACCATGGGTGAATATGGACCCAAAACATTTTCATTAGTCATCTCAGCGAGAATCATCACAATCTTGTCATTGTTGAACTTTCCACAACTTGCCCAAGTCCAACCGTCTACTCATCTTTGCTTCCTATAATATTGATCTCTAACCTCACAACAACCTCACCTGAGAAATATCCTTCTCCGAAGTGCAATCATAACCAATGTTGTAAATGAAATGGGTCCACTGAATGTAATTTTTACTCTTTACAATCTTAATGGTATTTTTAATATGGATTTGGAATTTCTTGTATCATTAAGTAGAATAAGTTGGTTTATTAATGCATAGTGACGGGCTGTGGATATGCAACATAAAAGTGTTTTTGATTGGTTCTTCAATAAGGTACCCTTCCCATTTAGGTTGATTACAATAGAAGTAGGAAAATAAGTAGTCTAACACGAGTTTTGGAGGATTGGGCATCACTTAAATAAGCTATGATTGATTGTTGTAATGTAATCCATCCGTCCGGAATAAGAGATTGAATATTGTGAAAAAATAATTTACAAGTAAGAAAGCGAAACCAAAACCGATACCTTGTGAGAGCATCGAGAATGACGACAGCCATTCCTCTATTGTCGCTCCTCCCAGACTTTGGTTGGGTATCCCCTTTCATCGTTATGTCTTCATACAAGGCTCGACCCGCTAGCTTTACTAATCTATTTCAATAAACCACCACCGCCTCCCCAAATTAATTCCATAAACAACAACAACAACACAATGAGAAGAAGATGGAGAAGAAAACCGTACGTACCTGTTGAAGGGCTCCACACTCATTGTGTCGTCGACGCGAGTCTGACTTTGTTTATTCGATGATTAGAGAAGAGATTACTTCTTCTTGATTGATTGAGCTAGGGTTTATAATGAATTATTCATATGAGATTTGATTTGCGAGAGAGAGAGAGTTCGACTAGAAGGTCTTCTGATAAAACCAAAGCAGATCCCTCTTAGTTTGGGAGCAGTGACATATATGGGGAACAGAAATTCTAAATGTCGAGGTTTTGGGCGAGGAAACCAGCGAGGGAAATGAGGTGGATGGGTGGAAGCCGTTCAATTTCCTCGAGATGTGTGCGATGACTTTTCGCGCGCGCATCCCGAAGAAGGTGAACGGCTCCCACCCCGCCACCTCCCTCCCCTCGCTCATTTCCTCGCCCAAAACCTCGACAGCAAGAATTTCTCTATGGGGAATTCTAATTGGCGAGGAAACGAGCGAGGAAACGGGCGAGGGAGTGGGGTGGAACTAGGGGTGGGCACGGGACGGGATGGGATGAGATATACCCATCCCTATCCCATCCCGTTCATACGAGATTGGGACGGGACGGGATGGGAAAAACTTCATCCCGACCTCGTCCCATCCCAAACAGGTTCGGGATGGGACGGGATCAGCGTGCTAATCTGGACATATTAAATAGAAGCCTGGAACTGCTGGACTGCTGGAAGCCTGGTGCTGGAAGCCTGCTGCTGCTGCTGGAAGCATGTTGCTTCCTGTCCATTGCCTGTAACAAGCAATGCAATGAATAAGCCAAACAAATTTCTTTTCCAACAGCCTAAACAGGAAACTCTCACATGTATTTTCTCATATAGAATCCAATTAAGATAGAGCGTGAATCTATCTATTAGAAAAAAAAAAAAAAAAAAAAAAAAAAAAAAAAAACCGTTTTAAGCTATGCAAACAATTTGAGCATTGTAAACTATGTGCATGCATGTGTGTACTGTGAGGATAATGTTGCTTCCTGTCCATTGCCTGTAACAAGCAATGCAATGAATAAGCCAAACAAATTTCTTTTCCAACAGCCTAAACAGGAAACTCTCACATGTATTTTCTCATATAGAATCCAATTAAGATAGAGCGTGAATCTATCTATTAGAAAAAAAAAAAAACAAAATTGTTTTAAGCTATGCAAACAATTTGAGCATTGTAAACTATGTGCATGCATGTGTGTAATGTGAGGATAATGTTGCTGGAAGTCTCTTGCTGCTGCTGGAAGCATGCTGCTGGAAGCCTGAACATTTTATGCAAATGTTCATAAAATAAATAAATAAGTAAATAAAAATATTAATAATTAATATTAAAAAATTAGTTCGGGACGGGACGAGATTGGCGGGATTGAAAATCTTCATCCCATCCCATCCCATTCTAGATCGGGACGGGACGGGATCGGGATGGAATTATTCAATCTCATTAAAACCCGAAAAAATCGGGACAGGACGGGACGGGAACGGGATCGCGGGATGGGATGCCCACCCCTAGGTGGAACCATCCATCCCCTCGAGATGCGCGAATGCACACATCTCGAGGGGGATGGATGGTTCCACCCCCTCCCTCGCCCGTTTCCTCGCCAATTAGACAAGCCCGACATATATAGAGGAAAAAATCTAATTGTCGAGGGAATGGGCGAGGAAAACAGCGAGGGAGGGAGAGAGGGAAGGGGGGACCGTCCATCCCCCTCGGGATGCGTGTCATCATTTTCCTTGCGCGCATCCCGAGGGGGTGAACGGTCCCCCCTCCCTCGCTGTTTTCCTCGCCCATTCCCTCGACAATTAGACGGGTTGTATATAGAGAACAGAAATTCTAGGGAGTAAAGGATGGGTCCTCGAGATGAGCGTCAGCGCCATCGAGACGCACGCTGACGCTCATCTCGAGGAAGATGGGTGGTTACACCCATCCCTCGCTCCCTATAAGGGTTGTATAGAGAATGAACAAGATACTTACACAATCCAAATAAAGAAAAAAAGTGGAGACTTTCTTATTGTCGAGGAAACCAGTGAAGGGGATGGGTTTTACCACTCATCCCCCTCGAGATTCGCGCTGCTGCACATCTCGATGGTGAAGGTGCGCATCTCGAGGGGGATGAGCGGTCACACCCTCCCCCTCGCTGGTTTCCTCGCCATTTAGAATTGCTGAAAAAAGTGTCTATGTGCATCCGCACAGGAATTCTAGGGGGCGAGGGATGGGTGTAACCACCCATCCCCCCTCGAGATGTGCGGTGTTGCTCATCTCGAGAGGGATGCACTCATCCCTCGCCCCTTTCCCTCGCTCCCTAGAAGGGCTCGCATCCGCATGTCACAAGTTGCTCAACCTAGTCTAATCTTAAGCCCAAAAATCACATAACCTTCGCTCGTTACTAGGTGTCACAGGGTCACTTTTGTGCCTAGATTTTTCGCTAAGTTTCTCCATATGTGGTACTGTCTCTACCTAGTCTCGGCCATTAGTTATGCGAACAGAGCAAACACACAAAGTATTTCGGGCCAAGTCCCTTATTAGTTTATTGCTTCTCTAAAGGGATTACAACTCACAACCCAGTGCCTTTACCAAGGCAGGGTGTTGACTTTTATATAGTAGGCCTAGAAGAATCCTAACAATAACAAACATTCACATGTCAACAAGCAATGCAAGGCCCATTCCTAGCTATCCTGACTGCTGCATTCAATAGATCATGGATTGATTAGTTACCAACTGGCCAAGAAAGATCCTAACCACACCTATTGTCCAATCTTTGTCTACTAGCATATGCATCACTGAATAACCATTCCAACTGTAGGCTTGTGCTCAGTGCATGCCTCATGCACATCAATGCCTAAGTCATGTGATCTTGTTGTGTATTTGTCCATGGACGATTAGCCCATTCGCTCATGCACATGTCAAGACCAAGTGTTTTACCTCAGTCCACTCTATGCCCCGAGCACGCGTTGGTCGTGCAATGAGCAAGCCTTGGCCATCTGTGAGCGTGTCTAGAGTTTGATTATCATCATGTTGCTAGGTTGTGCATATGCATTGGTCATACATTGCACTTGTACTCATCCCTGACTGATCCAACTGAGCATGTAGTAAGGCCCATAAGCCATCTCATGGTCTGTCTTTCATACTATCCACTCAACCATCATCCTTCTCAAGGTATGGACATTGACATACACCAGTACGTCAATCATATTCCATCCTGCCTCATCAATAAGCAAATCTCATGAAATGCACAACCCATCCTGTTGTGCATGGTCCACTCGTTGTCCATTACTAGGGTCTAACAAACCTGCTTAACGCCCTCGTTAAGGCAAACTGTTTCAAGTATTCTTGAATTTTTCTTTCAAAATGCGACAACCTTGTGTCCTTCTTCTATGAGTTCTCACTATCTGACAATATTTTCCATTTAAGCAAAAAGAAAATACATATGTTCTTCTTACCCTGTCCCAACTATTTTCTATCCAGAATTTCTCAACATGTCTATCATAAGTTTGGGCATTTAATACCGAAAGCCCAGACCGAACCGGAAATGGGATCGATCGGGCCGGTCTGGGCCGGTTTTTAGAAATAATATTTTGATTTTTGGGCCTAAAGCCTGACCGAACCGAAACTCTCGGGTCGTTCCTCGGTTGCAATTCTTTGAACTCATCGGTTAACCGACCCGACCCAAGTATTAGTGTTTTAATCAATTATTTTTTTAACTTCAAAACCCAAGCCCAAATCCCTAACTCTCCCTCCTTCTTTCTCCCTAAAAAATAGATCTAAACACAAGTTCTCATACAAACATGCCATGGGAGAACACTCCTTGTCATTAGAAAAAAAAATAATGTCTAGGGTGTGGCAATAAGGCAGTAGGGGAAGGTGGAAACTGGAAGATCAAACTTTGCTTGGGAATGCACTTTACTTTTACACTCCTTCACGCAAAGTGGGATGGATATTCACCAATTTTAATTTCCCTTTTCTAAAAACAATTGTAGAGACCAACCATGGAACTTGTCTATGAAAGGTAGTGAGTGTTTGTAGGTTGCCCTTCTCTTCTGAGTCCCATTGTAGATATTGAATTGAGATTGGGTACCACAGATTATCTCAAGTGTGTTCTTTATCAATTTTTCCAAGGAAGCACACATGTCACATCTGACAAAACTCGGTCCACTTACATCCTCTCACAGAGTTCCCCAATCTCCACTCGCTTCAATCATCTTCTCAAAGAGCCACTTCTAGAGTTTCAAGAGCTACACAAATTGGAAAAAGGAAGTGGATCACGACAGCATGAACAGTTCATGAAATTAAAACGGTGATTTTGTTTGACGAATGAAGAAAAATTATAGTAATGTTTCTTTCTTGGTGTTGATATGATTTGGTTTCAAGTGGTAGTTTCTCTGTCTGGTTTGGTTTGATTTAGTTTTAGTAACCTCTAACTTTGTTAGGTTTTCAAAAAACCACCTAATTAATTTGTACCATCGAAGAGGAATTGAATCGTTGCACATACATCATCTCTCATATTGTCTTATTTGTTGATGTTGAGTTGGTTTCTAAAAAAAGGTTGAGTGTGTTAGAGAGAGAAAAAGTCTCTTTTACTTATGGGCTCAAAATTTGGGTTCTAAATATTTGGATTTTCAGGGATCGAGACCGGCCCAGCCTTACTCGAAAGTCGGTTAACCAGGACCCCGGTTAACTGGCCTCACCCGATCTAGGCTCTATCCATGAAAATCCAAAATTTTAAAACCCAATTTAGTATTCGGTTTAGGCTTTTAGGGCCGGTTAACCGGCCTGCCCCAGCCCGAGTCCATCATTGTCACGACTCGATTCACATGAAACATTATTGTCCGCTCTGGGATCCACATGCCTGTTGGGCACCACCCTCACCCTCCCCCTCATGGGTTTAAAACGCGTTGTGTTATGTAGATCCAAACTCGTACATATATAGCACATCTCCATCCCTCACCCAGGCGATGTGGGACTATAACACCGAGGTAGCCTTCCAACCTCTGAGCCCGCCCACACTTGGTAGCTAGCCAACCTTCTGAGCCCGGCCACACATGGAGCTGCCAGCCTCAGAGCCCGCCCACACAAGGTAGCCCGTCAACCTTAGAGCCTGCCCACTTAGGGTATTATAATCCACCCCCTTAGGGCCCAACGTCCTCGTTGGCACACTTCTGGCTAGGTCCAGCTCTGATATCATTCTGTTGGGCGGAGGTTGGTGACATAGTGTTGTTAAGGCCAGAGATGGTCCAAGAGACAACGGAGAAGGTGCAGATTATTAGAGAGCGGATCAGAACTGCTCAAAGCCGACAGAAAAGTTACGCTGACCGGAAGCGTAAGGGGGTAGAATTTTAGGTTGGGGACCTTGTCTTTCTCAAGGTTTCACCTATGAGCGGCGTATTGAGGCTCGGTAAGAAAGGGAAGTTAAGTCCTAGATTTGTGGGACCATTTGAGATCATTGCTCGAGTAGGGAGTTTAGCCTATAGACTCGACTTGCCACCGAGCTTATCAGTTGTTCATAATGTGTTTCACATTTCCATGTTGAGAAAGTGTGTGAAAGATCCTGCTCACATCGTCCAACAAACATTAATTGAAATTAATGACAACTTCACCCAAGTAGTACGACCGATCAAGATTGTGGATCGTGATGTGAAACAACTCCGTAGAAGAATAGTGAATTTAGTGAAAGTTCAGTGGAGTGAGAAGGAGAACGATGTAACTTGGGAGCTAGAGGCCAAGATGAAACAGATGCACCCGGAGTTGTTCCTCTAGTGAATCTCGGGACGAGATTCCTTTTGAGGTGTGTATAATGTGACGACCCTAGCACATTATAAATTACTTTTTTTGGGCTTTATTAAATTTGAAGTTGAGTCATAGAATAGCTAAATAAATAAATAAGGGGGTGTCACTATAACCTTTTGCAAACCCTAACCTTGTAGGGTTTTGTCTTTAGGTTGGTTAAATAGAGGTTTGGGTTCTTCTCAGTCACATAGAAAAAAAAATCTGTAGAAAAAAAAAGGAAGAAAAATAAAAGAAAGAGCAAAAGGAAAAAAGGAAAAGGGAAAGGAAGAGAAAAATAAAAAAGTGAGTTATTTACTTCCTTCTTTTTATAAAAAGTTCTATCAGTTCTTCCTTCTCTTTATTATAAAGATTTATTATAAAATCTTTGAATATAATTTGTTATTGATTGTGTAATTTAGGTAGATCTAAAATGGGGTAAGTGTATGGCTGTGATATTAAGGGTACGCTTTGCGGATGGTGACTTTCATTTTAAGTGTGTTTTAATCTGCTTAAGTGTTTACTACTGTGTGAAGTTTGGGAGATTATGAGAGAATCAGAGGTGCAGAGAATTAGGTGTTTGGGTTGGTATTAGCTGTACCTGGCCTAAGTCAAGATGAGTTATGCACTGATGGATTGAAAATTTTAAAATATTTCATATCGTGTACTCTTGTCAATTTTGATTACACGTCAGTATGATTCATTGAGTGGACACAAAATGCATGTAGCCATTTGATAATTGGACAATCTTGTAGTCTATGAGTCTGGGTTTGTCTATTTGAAATTTTCAAGATGATGTCATCGATTTTATAAAGAGGGATGGGACACGTGATGTGGATAGGGAGATTGTGATATACAATACAAGCAAAACAAAAGTGTTGTGAATGTAATGAATTGTGGGCCATTGTATGGATTGTGGGAATATTGAATTGTGTATGGATTTTGGCCAGCATGTAGTGGGAATATTGTAGTGTGCTTTCTTGTGAAGAAGTTAGCAATGGGCCACTGTGGAAAAGTTCAATATATGAGAAAGTAATGAATTTGAATAGTGAAAAAAATGGGGGTTTAGGTTTCGTTTTGAAATAGAAAGAAGACCCAAATGAAAATTTTGAAGGACACAGATATCACCCTCCACTGAAGACACCTGGGAATTTCTACAATTGATCTTAAAAGAATATATTATTTTCTTTAAATCCAATTTTCATGCTTTTGTCAAGTTTTGCAATGTTTAATGTATGAGGTCATTTCCTTATTACTCGACTTCTCTTAATGAGGAATTTATGTTAATGCCTCATGTGGATTTCATTGCATATCAATGTTTTTTTTTGTAATGTACCATTTGCAACCTAATCTATTGGTTAATATTGTAGTTGTGCTACTCTAGGATGTGAGTGTGTGGCCAATGTTTTATTTCGAATACTGAATGAATGCACATGATGTGTTGGATGAAATTTATGACAAAAATATCTTGTTTGGCTAGAAAATTTATCCATGAAATTGTTTAGTTTTTCCCAAAAGTATGGGCGGAGATTATGATGAATCGATTCATGAATGACAAAATGTCATTGTGGAGGAATTTTGAATTATCAAAAATAAATGATATTGGTATACTTTGACTCCTGAAAATTTAATCACCTAGAATTGTATCATTTAGAACTACCACACATCTTTTTGTTTATTATTTCCCCTCTCTTATAGAGAAACTAAATAACCCGCGGTTTGTCTTGTGGAGGTGGGGCGCCTATTTCTTATAGAGAAACTAAAATAACCTTCGGGTTAGTCTTGTGGAAATAAGGTGAATTTTTTTTACCTAAGGTAGGCTTTGATATTTATCCATATAAATGTGACGTGACTTTATGCGCATTGATAGCTCAAGAGTGGCTTTTGTTACTCATATAGTTAGGAGTATCCGATGATGCATGTCTGTATGTGATGTGTCCCCACTTGGGCATGGATGACAGAGAAGTTCTCCTTTATATTTGAGAGGCATACGGGCATGTATGTTCGGCGAGGTGGTGGTGCCAAATGTGGTATTGTCTAAGTGAACAATCCGTTAAGAATGAATAATATGTTTAAGTCAAATAATGTGCGAAGGTAACGGTTTTAATAAATAAATTACTTTTATATTGTTTATAACCCCTTTCATGCAGAATGACAAATTCACTAATATTATTGTAGGTCAGACTTGTCATAGTCAATATCTACATAGTAAGTACAATTAAATACATATTTACTTACTAGGATGACATGATTGCCTCGTGGAGGAACTACCTGTTTGTTTTGGTTATTTTGTCGTACTATATTTTTCTGTCATGCAATGATATTTCTTTTATTGATTTTCGGGAATAAAGAATTTCACACCAGCTTAATTGCTCACCCAAGTGGGCTTTGGCTTCTTGGGTACATTCCTTTGGGAATGTAGCCGACTAGCTTGTTTTAAGATTTAGTAATTTCGGGTGAGCTTAGAGCAGTTCATTTCGTACGTGACGAGCATTGTTGGGAGTTGCACGTTTGTCGAGAGTTTAGGTCATTTTGTTTGTAGGTGACAGTTTAATCTTTTGTAATAGAATTTGGAGTTTTATTTATTATTTATTGGGAGAGATACATTCGTGATTAGTTGAACTTGTTAGAGTTGGTTCTACGAGATCTAATATATTTTCCTTCCTTTTGATGGACTTTTTAGATCAGTTGTTTTATTTCCCTCTAGTTTGGTAAATTGTGCATTTGATTATTTCTCGTAGATGCCAACTGTTCCTTTTAATGAATGACAATTCATGTCTCGAATTTTGGGGAAAACGAATAATCCTACGTGGATTTTGGGATTTTCGTTTTCTTCAAAAAATCAGGGCGTGACAGTTTGGTATCAGAGCACAATTTACCCTAAGTTAGGGAGAGTCTAGGGGATCCTCGGAATGTGATTATGGGTAAGCTGTAGAGTATTTTGTGGATCTTATGGAGTGTCTAATCATTGCCATTTTTATTTGAAGGATATGGCTGGAAGACATACTCATCAAAATCCAAATGGGAACGGTAGCGGTTGCAGTGAAAATGTTGTTCCAAATGGAGATGGTAATGGAAGTGGAAATGGTCATGGTGAGAATACGATCCAGTTGAGTCATACTATGATGATGATGTTGCTACAAGGATTGCAACAGAATAACAATTAGGGTGACCCTTTTGCTCGAAAGGTTAAGGAGTTTGGGACATTCGGTGGTAAAAGGTTTACCGGAGATAATCCGAGAGATGCAAATGCTTGGGTCCAAAGCTGTGAGACTGTTTCCAGGAGGATGCGACTTACTGAAGTCCAAAAGCAGGAGTTAGCTGCACATCATCGGGATGGTGCTGCCAGTTATTGGTGGGAGGCTTTACTACCCTCCATTGATATTGTTGTTATGACATGGGACAACTTCAAGGATCGGTTTGAGAGTAGGTTTGTGCGTGCCTAATGCAGTTAAGGTGCAATGGGTTGCGGAGTTTAATATGTTGAAGCAGACTGGGAATATGACTGTGGAGCAGTATGTCACGAAGTTTAACGAGTTGTCGCGTTATGCTCTGTATTTGGTGGACACACCATAAAAGAAAAATGTCAAATTTATTGGGGGTTTGCATCACTACCTATCGCTGATTCTTCTCATCGCTGACATAGAGAGTTTTGACAGGGTTTTGGATTTGGCATTGAAGTATGAGGAACAAAACAAGTCGTATCATGAGAGTAGGGAGAAAGGCAAGAAGAAGTTGGGCGAGGCGTTAGGAAACACTCGTCACCAGGGTGCATCGCGTGATTATAGTAGTGACCGTAGCCGTTTTCGTACTTATGATCAAGGGCAAAGGAGCCAACAGTTTCAGAACCAGAGATCTCAAGGTGGTTACCAGAACCAACAACAGGGAGGAAACCAGTTCCACCGCCAGGGTGGAAATCAGTTCCAGAGATAGGGATATAATCATTCCCAGAAATAGGATGGTAATCAGCATCAGAGGCAGAATGGGAACCAATTCCATCGTCAGGGTAACCAGAGACAAGGTTATCAGGGTCAGTGGAACCAGACTACCCAAACAGCATTGAGGGGACATGCAGTGACCTGGTTCACTTGTGGGCAACCAGGTCATCGGATGCGTGATTACCCTAATGATAGATACACGCCCCAGAATAGGCAAGGTCAACCCACCCAAGGGTGTGTATTTGCCGCCCTACCAGATCAGGAAAACTTTCAAGGTACTTTTGATTTTCCTATCTCTAATATGAAAGTTTTATTTGATACCGGTGCATCATATTCTTTCATATCTCGACGATTGGTTAATCAAAAAATGTTGAAAACTTTGTCACTTGCTATACCATTATGTGTTACCACCCCTTTATGAGGCTCAACGACATTAAATGAATTATGTAAATTTTAAGATTTCCTTCCTCGACAAAGTGTTTCTTGTCGACTTGATTGTGCTTGACTTTGAAGGCTTTGATATGATTTTGGGAATGGATTGGTTGTGTAAGAACCTAGTCACGCTGGATTGTGCAAAGAAGATAGTTTCCATTCATGCTCCAGGCATGCCCCCTGTTTCTCACACTTGTGGAAATTGTGAAGAGTTAGTGATGTCTAGTTTCCTTTACTCAGTGGGGACGTCTGAGAGAGAAATCCGAGATGTAGAAGTGGTAAGAGATTATGATGATGTATTTCAGGAAATTCCTGACTTGCCACCTAGGCGAGAAGTTGAGTTCTGAATCGATTTAGTACCTGAAACCGCTCCTATCTGTAAGGCAGCGTACCGGATGGCACCGAAGGAGTTGAACGAGATGAAAGTCCAGTTGGATGAGATGTTGCAAAAAAGGTAATTTTAGTGTTTTTGCTTTGTTTTATTCGAATATACTTATTGACATGTTTATTCATGTTAATGTCTATATGTGTAATCATTTTTAGGTGTGTATGAACCAGGTTCATACGTCCTAGTAATTCTCCGTGGGGAGCACCCCCAATTTTTGTTTTGAAGAATGATGGTACCTTGAGGATGTGTATTGACTATAGGGAGCTAAACAAGAGGACTATCAAGAACAAGTACCCGTAACCTCGAATTGATGATGTTCTTGATCAGTTGAGGGGAGCAGTGGTGTTTTCTCAGTTTGACTTGAGAACTGGATATCATCAGATGGGTGTTGAAGAAGATAGTATTCCTCTCATGGCTTTTCGTACGAGATAAGGATTGTATGAGTTTCCCATTATGCCTTTTGGATTGACAAATGCCCCAGGCTTTTTCATGGACCTGATGAACCAGATCTTTCGACCATACTTGGACAAATTCGTCATTATTTTTATCGATGACATTTTGGTTTACTCCCGTAGTGAAACAGAACATAGAGAACATCTCAGAATAGTGTTGCAGACCTTGAGAGATCAGAAATTGTATGCGAAATTTAGCAAGTGCCATTTTTGGGATAAAAAATGTAAAATTCTTAGGGCATGTTGTTTCTAGTCAGGGTATAGCAGTTGATCTTGATAAAGTGAAAGCAGTGAGGGATTGGAAACAACCTACTAATGCAACGGAGGTGAGAAGCTTTTTAGGGTTAGCTGGTTACTATAGAACATTTATTGTGAAGTTTTCTCTTATTGCTGCCCCTTTGACTAAGTTGACCCGTAAGAATGTTCAGTTTATTTGGACCAATGAGTGTGAAAAGGATTTTCAGGAGTTGAGGCATCGATTAACCACTGCGCCCATTCTGACCATTCCAGTTCAAGGTGGGAAGTTGGTGGTTTTCACTGATGCTAGTGGCACCGGTCTGGGTTGTGTACTGATGCAGAATCAGAAGGTTGTGTCGTATGCCTCACGATAGTTGAAGCCTCATGAGAGGCGATATCCTACCCATGACTTGGAATTAGCGGCAGTTGTGTTTGTTTTGAAGATGTGGCGACACTATCTTCATGGGGAGCATTTGAGTTGTTCACGGATCACAAGAGTCTCAAGTATTTGTTTTCGCAGAAGGAGCTGAATATGAGACAACAAAGGTGGGTGGAGTTCATTAGTAGTTATGATTTTGAGATCCTTTACCACTCAGGTAAGGGAAATGTTGTAGCCGATGCTCTTAGTCGGCAGCACACCATTATGGCTTCACTCATGGTAGAGGAATGGAAGTCTCTTGAGGCTATTCTTCTTGTGATGTTCAGCTTGTCTAGGGAGCGAACACGGCTTATGTTAGTAGTTTATCTGTTCGACTTTCTTTGATCAGCAGGGTTTTAGAGGAGCAACATAAGGGAACGTTTGATGAGCAAATTAGAGGACTTAATGCTTGATAATCTAGATGATTGTCCCTCAGAGTGGTCAGTTGAGTCCGATGGTGGTTTGAGATTTCACGGGAGACTTTGTGTGCCCAAGATTGAGGGATTGAAGAAAAAATTATGGATGAGGCTCATAAGTCACGTTTTACCATTCACCAGGGAGGCACAAAAATGTATCATGATCTGAAGCGAACTTTCTGGTGGGACGATATGAAGAAGGATGTGGGAGATTATGTATCACGGTGTTTCACTTGTCAACAAGTGAAAGCTGAGCATCAGCAGCCCTCAGGTTTGTTGCAGTCATTAGAAATACCTATCTGGAAATGGGAGAATATTTTTATGGACTTTGTAGATGGTTTACCGAAGACTCGACGAGGTAACGAGTCAGTTTGGGCTATAGTTGACCGTTTGACTAAGTCCGCGCATTTTATTCTGGTTGGTGTACACCGCACTACCAAACAGTTAGCCAGACGATACATCTGTGAGGTAGTTAGGCTTCACGGAGTAACATTGTCCATTGTGTCTGACAAAGATCCCATGTTTGCAGCTGAGTTTTGGAAGAGTTTTCAAGGAGCCATGGGGACGAGACTAGATTTGAATACAACTTATCATCCTCAGACTGATGGTCAGACGGAGCAGGTGAATCAGGTTCTAGAGGATATGTTTCGGGCATGTGTGCTCGATTTTGGTGGTAGTTGGGAGGATTATTTACCTCTCATCGAGTTTGCTTATCACAAGAGTTACCATTCTAGTATTGGCATGGCCCCGTTTGAGGCTTTATATGGGAGACCATGTCGATCACCATCCTGTTTGGCGGAGGTTGGTGACATAGTCTTGTTGGGGCCAGAGATGGTCCGGGAGACATCGGAGAAGGTGCAGATTATTAGAGACCGGATCAGAATTGCTCAAAGCCGACAAAAGAGTTACGCTGACCGAAAGCGTAAGGGGGTAGAATTTCAGGTTGGGGACCCTGTCTTTCTCAAGGTTTCACCTATGAGCGGCGTATTGAGGTTCGGTGAGAAAGGGAAGTTAAATCCTAGATTTGTGGAACCATTTGAGATCATTGCTCGAGTAGGGAGTTTAGCCTATAGACTCGACTTGCCACCGATCTTATCAGTTGTTCATGATGTGTTTCACATTTCCATGCTGAGAAAGTGTGTGAAAGATCATGTTCACATCGTCCAACCCACAGAAATTGAGATTAATGATGACTTCACCCAAGTAGTACGACCGATCAAGATTGTGGATCGTGATGTGAAACAACTACGTAGAAGGATAGTGAATTTAGTGAAAGTTCAGTGGAGTGAGAAGGAGAACGATGTAACTTGGGAGCTAGAGGACAAGGTGAAACAGATGCACCCGGAGCTGTTCCTCCAGTGAATCTCGGAACGAGATTCCTTTTGAGGTGTGTATAATGTGACGACCCTAATTATAGCACATTATAAATTACTTTTTTGGGCTTTATTAAATTTGAAGTTGAGTCATAGAATAACTAAATAAATAAATAAATAAGGGGTGTCACTATAACCTTTTGCAAACCCTAACCTTGTAGGGTTTTGTCTTTAGGTTGGTTAAATAGAGGTTTGGGTTCTTCTCAGTCGCATAGAAAAAAACATGTAGAAAAAAAAGGGAAGAAAAAGAAGAGAAAGAGCGGGAAAGGAAGAGAAAAGTAAAAAGTGAGTTATTTACTTCCTTCTTTTTATAAAAAGTTCTATTAGTTCTTCCTTCTCTTTATTATAAAGATTTATTATAAAATCTTTGAATATAATTTGTTATTGATTGTGTAATTTAGGCTAGATCTAAAACGGGGTTAGTGTATGGCTATAATATTAAGGGTACGCTTTGCGGATGGTGACTTTCATTTTAAGTGTGCTTTAATCTGCTTAAGTGTTTACTACTGTGTGAAGTTTGGGAGATTATGAGAGAATTAGAGGGGTAGAGAATTAGGTTTTGGGTTGGTATTAGGTGTACCTGGCCTAAGTCAAGATGGGCTATGCACTGATGGATTGAAAATTTTAAAATATTTCATATCGTGTACTCTTGTCAATTTTGATTACAAGTCAGTGTGATTCATCGAGTGGACACAAAATGCATGTAGCCATTTGATAATAGGACAATCTTGTAGTCTATGAGTCTGGGTTTGTCTATTTGAAATTTTCAAGATGATGTCATCGATTTTATAAAGAGGGATGGGACACGTGATGTGGATAGGGAGATTGTGATATACAATACAAGCAAAACAAAAGTGTTGTGAATGTAATTGATTGTGGGCCATTGTATGGATTGTGGGAATACTGAATTGTGTATGGATTGTGGGCCATATTGTATGGATTTTGGCCAGGATATAGTGAGTATAGATTGTGGGAATATTGTAGTGTGCTTTCTTGTGAAGAAGTTAACAATGGGCCATTGTAGAAAAGTTCAATATATGAGAAAGTAATGAATTTGAATAATGAAAAAAAAGGGGTTTAGGCTTGGTTTTGAAATAAAAAGAAGACCCAAATGAAAATTTTGAAGGACACTGATATCACCCTCCACTGAAGACACCTTGGAATTTATGCAATTGATCTTAAAAGATTATATTATTTTCTTTAAATCCAATTTTCATGCTTTTGTCAAGTTTTGCAATGTTTAATGTATGAGGTATTTTCCTTATTACTCGACTTCTCTTAATGAGGAATTTATGTTAATGCCTCATGTGGATTTCATTGCATATCAATGTTTTTTTTTCCTAATGTACCATTTGCAACCTAATCTATTGGTTAATATTGTAGTTGTGCTACTCTAGGATGTGAGTGTGTGGCCATTGTTTTATTTCGAATACTGAATGAATGCACATGATGTGTTGGATGAAATTTATGACAAAAATATCTTGTTTGGCTAGAAAATTTATCCATTAAATTGTTTAGTTTTCCCCAAAAGTATGGGCGGAGATTGTGATGAATCGATTCATGAATGACAAAATGTCATTGTGGAGGAATTTTGAATTATCAAAAATAAATGATATTGGTATACTTTGACTCCTGAAAATTTAATCACCTGGAATTGTATCACTTAGAACTACCACACCTCTTTTTGTTTATTATTTCCCCTCTCTTATAGATAAATTAAATAACCTGCGGAGGTGGGGTACCTATTTCTTATAGAGAAACTAAAATAACCTTCGGGTTAGTCTTGCGAAAATTAGGTGAATTTTTATGCCTAAGATAGGCTTTGATATTTATCCGTAAAAAATGTGACGTGACTTTATGTGCATTGATAGCCCAAGAGTGGCTTTTGTTACTCATATAGTTAGGAGTATCCGGTGATGCATGCATGTATGTGATGTGTCCCCACTTGGGCATGGATGACAGAGAAGTTCTCATTTATATGAGAGAGGCATACGGGCATGTATGTTCGGCACGGAGGTGATGCGAATGTGGTATTGTCTAAGTGAACAATCCGTTAAGAATGAATAATATGTTTGAGTCAAATAATGTGGGAAGGTAACAGTTTTAATAAATAAATTACTTTTATATTGTTTATAACCCCTTTCATGGAGAATAACAAATCCACTAATATTTCTGCAGGTCAGACTTGTCATAGTCAACATCTACAGAGTAAGTACAATTAAATACATATTTACTTACTAGGATGACATGGTTGCCTCGTGTAGGAACTTCCTGTTTGTTTTGGTTATTTTTTCGTACTATATTTTTTTGTCATGCCATGATATTTCATTTATTGATTTTTAGGAATAAAGAATTTCACACCAACTTAATTTCTTACCCAAGTGGGCTTTGGCTTCTTGGGTAAATTCCTTTGGGAATGTAGCCGATTAGCTTGTTTCAGGATTTAATAATTTCGGGCGAGCTTAGAGCAGTTCGTTTCGTACGTGACGAGCATTGTTGGGAGTTGCACGTTGTTCGAGAGTTTAGGTCATTTTGTTTGTAGGTGACAGTTTAATCTTTTGTAATAGAACTTAGAGTTTTATTTATTATTTATTGGGAGAGATACATCCGAGATTAGTTGAACTTGTTAGAGTTGTTTCTACGAAATTTAATATATTTTCCTTCCTTTTGATGGACGTTTTAGATCAGTTGTTTTATTTTTCTCTAGTTTGGTAAATTGTGCATTTGATTATTTCTCGTAGATGCCAACTGCTTCTTTTAATGAATGACAATTCATGTCCCGGATTTTGGGGAAAACGGATAATCCTACGTGGATTTTGGGATTTTCGTTTTCTTCAAAAAATCGGGGCGTGACAATCATATTGAGTTCTGACAACTGAAAGGGCTGACTTGATGCTCCGCCGAGATGAATCAAACAAGTCTTGATTAAACGGCTTCAGGAAACTGACATGGAAAGTTGAGTGCACCTTCAGCCTCTCGGGTAGCTTCAACTTGTAAGCCACTCTGCCAACTTTCTTTACAACTTCAGACAGTCCATCCTATCGAAGGATCAAACCTATATGCTTCATCTTGCTACAAATTTTATTCCACATTTGGGTAATCAACTTCAGAAGCACTTGATTTCCCACCTTGAACTCCAGATTTCTTCTGTGCTCATCGACGTACTTCTTCATACGCTTCACAGCCTTCTCTAGACTTTCCCTTGCTTCTTCCATCATCTCATGCTTAGTTTTTGCAAACCCGGAAGTCGATGGACAGGAACTATGATTATTTGACTTGGCAACCTCCTGCCGTGTCAAAGGTTGTTGGCTTGTTGCCAACTTGAAGGGACTCATTCCCATTGAAGAAGACTTGTGTAAGTTGTAACTAAACTGAGTTGTATCAAGGAGTTCTACCTAATTATTCTAACTGGCAGTCACATAGTGTCGTAGGTACTCCTCTAACAACGTAGTAACCCTTTCTGTTTCACCATCCGTCCGTGGATAGTTGGCTGTGGAGAACTTCAACTCTGAACCCAACAGCCCAAAGAGTGTTGTCCAAAAATGACCAGTGAACGGAACATCTATATCATTGATCAAATCCTCGGCAAGCCCCAATACTTGACTACGTTTTTTGAAAAACAACTTTGTTGCCATCTTTGCAGTACAAGCATGTGGTGCTGGAATGAACACTGCATACTTGCTAAAGTGATCGACCACCACGAAGATCGTCAAACCATCCACCTTAGGCAAACCTGTAATGAAATCCATTGAGACTTTGATCCATGGTCTCTCTTGAATGGGCAGTGGCTGTAACAGCCTTATCGTCTTCTTTTTCTCAATCTTGCCTTGCTGGCACACAAGACAAGTCTTGACATATAGCTCAATGCCATCCTCCATCTTTGGCCTGAAGTAAGAACGAGCCAACAAAGCATGTGTTCTCTCAACTCTTGGATAACCAACCCAAACAACTTCATGCGTCTCCTTGAGTAGTTCCCTTCACAGTCCAACACTACTTGGAACTTACAGTCGATCACATTTGGCATAAAATAAATCACCCTCTAGCCAAAATCTCCTTGTTATCCCATCGTTCACCTGCTGGATCAAGCGAACACAAGTCTGATCTTCTTTAAAACCCCCCATATCCTGGGTAAGAAATCAATCTAAATTGTGGAAAGTGTTGCCACCATCTCGCTTACCACTTTCCTTTTCAGTGCATCCAGTACGTAGTTCAACATTCCTTGCTTATGCACAATCGTTGCATCAAACTCTGCCATGAAGTCGAGCCACCTATCATGTTTCACCGACAATCGTGCTTGACTCTGGAAGTAGGTTATGGCAGAGTTGTTAGTCGGAATAATATATCGAGTTCTCAACAAGTAGTGTCTCCATATTAGGAGGTAGTGTACTACAACCAACATTTCTTTCTCATGTGTTGGGTACCGATGTTCAACATTTTTCAACTTCCTGCTCTCAAAGGTAACCAGGTGACCACATTGTACTAGAACCCCACCAATGGCTCTATCAGATGCATTTGTATGAACTTCGAATGGGACATCAAACTCTGGAAGTTTAAGAACTGGTTTTGAAGCAATGGCCTGCTTCAATTGTTCAAAGGATGTCTGACAGACACATTTATGTCCAGACCCATGTTCTGTCCTTCTTCAATAGATTGGTAAGAGGAGCCACCTTTTTTAGCACCCTTCAATAAATCGACGAAAGTAATTCGCCAATCCCTAGAATGATTTCATTTCCTGTACTTTTTCAAGTGTAGGCTAGTCCACAATAGCCTGCACCTTGCGTTTATCCATGTGCACTTCTCCTTGAGTCACTACATGACCAAAAAAATTGATTTTTTTTTAGCAAACTAACATTTTTTTTTTCTTAACGTAGAGTTCGTTCTCCCTCAATCTCGTCATCACCAAACGAAGATGCTCAACATGTTCTTCGATTGTCTGACTATAGATTACAATATCATCCAAGTAAACTACTACAAAAAAGTCAATGTACTCCGAAAAAACATTGTTCATTAAATTACAAAAGGTAGTCGAGACATTAGTCAGCTCAAACGACATTGCACGATATTTGAATGACCCTTAACGAGTCACCATGTTGTATTTGGTTCATCACCAGGGGTATCCTAACTTGATAGTACCCTAAACGAAGATCTAGCTTTGTGAAGATCTTTGACTTGGACAAGCAGTCGAATAAATCTACCACTAATGGTATTGGATACTTGTTCTTCACCGTATGTTTATTGAGCGCCCTGTAATCCATACACATTTTGAGTGATCCGTCTTGCTTCTTCTGGAGCACCAAAGGGAGCTTTGCTTGGCTGTATATACCCAAAGTCTACCAATTCAGTCAGTTGTTTCTTCAACTCATCTAATTCTTTTGGAGCCATATGATAGGGGGCCTACAAAGGAGGACGCTCACCAGGCACCAGTTCGATCTCATGATCTAAGTTCTTTTTTGGAGGAAGCATCTTGGGTAATTCGGGTGGCATCACATCACTTAACTTGCCCAATACTCCCACAACACAGTCTGAAACATCCATTGTAAGGTCTGGCTTGATCTCAATCAAAGTCACCAGGTATGCCATATGTCATTTGCGAAGACCCTTTTTTACTTGGAAACTGGCGGACAACACACTTACATTTTTTTATACTACAACATTTTCAGCACTTCCATTACCCTTACTTAATCATACAACTTTCTCTCCGACAAGTCTAGGAACAAAACAAGGTTGGTTGGGGTCCATAATTATCACCCCGTTCAAATAAAACACCACTATTGCCTTCACTTGCCTCAGGAAATCCACTATGATAATTACGTCAAAGTCATCTAAAGGAATGATCAAGAAATTTGTTGTGCCATCCCATTCATCGATCTAGATAAGACATTAGAAACTAATTCGCCTATTGGCTTTGTAGTAGAGTTTACAGCCTTTATGTGGTTTTTAACTCGAGTAACCTCCAATCCCAATTTTTTGACATGTGGTTCTGCCATCACCGATTGTGTAGCACCATTGTCCACCATGGCCTCAACAACACACCATTAATCTTTGTTTGAACATACAGCAGAGCGTACAAACTTACAGGGGCAATATCTGTTTCTGAATTGCGTTCAAAAAATGAACTAATTCACCCTTGGCTAATCCACAACCATATCGTCATCATCTGTGATCAATGCAGCGAGCTTATTTTTCTTCATACAATCATTAGCCCTATGCAATCCATTGCACATGTAGCATCCGAACTTTTGGTTGGAAGAACTAGATGTTTCCTTTGACTTGGACTGCGTCTTAGACCATTCTTCTTGTACTCTTGCCCTCCCTTATTGTCTTTCGACTTCTTCTCTTAAGACTTACTTTGGTCCTTATTCTTCATTGCCTCAAAAGAACTAGAACTGAATTTATAATCAGCAAGTCCATCTGTCGCATCAATTGCAGTGGGGAGATCCTTACTCCCTTTCTCCGCAACTCAGCATGTGCCCACGACTATTACCATTCGTGAAGTTGAACAACTTGTCTTCCTTGGACATATTTTTGATGTCCAACATGATGGATGAGAATTCCTTCACAATATCCTTCACGCTCCCAGTCTACTCCAACTTTTTCAAGGCTTATCTTGCCATCCAGGTTACACTGGTTTGTAAGAATTGATCCCTCAATTCTCGTTTCAGGGCATCCCATTTTTCAATTCGTTAACGCCCTGCAGATGCATCACACCAACTTTGTTCCGCCACCAGAGATTTACATCCTCTGACAAGTACATGTTTGTCAAAGAAACCTTACGATCTTCACAAGTCTGTGACACCTCGAAGTAGGACTCCATGTCTCAAAGAAAGTTTTCAATCTCCTTTGCATTCCTTGCTCCAGAAAATGACTTGGGTTCAGGCACTTTCACCTTTGACTCAAAAGGAGATGAGACAATCATTGCCATCTTAAGTACTCCCGATTATGCATCAACATTGGTCGCAGTCTCTTTGTAGAAATCGCCCACAACCCTTATGTCTGCATTCATCTCATCAAACTTGGCCTTCCAAATCAGCCCTAAGTCATAAGTGGACTGATGCAGAGTCTCCACTCGATGAGTGAGAGTTTCAAACTCTGCCAAAGTCACCACATTCTCTCTGGACAGGGCAATCTTTTCCAAGGTCGTCTCCAATGTAGAGACATGGTCTTGAGAGCTTCCATATATGTAGATCTCGTAACACTAGGCATGTCGTGCAACAACAAACAATACTCTCTCATTGATCAGTCTGCGCTCTGATACCACTTGCACCTAAATTTTCACTAAGTTTCTCCCTATGCGGCACTAAGTTTCTACTTAGTCCCAGCCATTCTCCTTCATTCACTTACTGATCTAACAGGTTAAGCAAAAAGCAAACACACAGAGTATTTCAGGCCAAGACCCGTTAGTTTAATGCTTCTCAAAAGGGATTACAACTCACAACCCATGTCTTTCCCAAGGGCAGAATGTTAGCATTTATATAGTAGGCCTACAAAATCCTAGCAATAACTAACATTCACATGTCAACAAGCAATGCAAGGGTTATTCCTAGCTATCCTGACGTTGTGGCATTCAATCGATCCTGGATCGATTTACCAACTGCCCAACAAAGATCCTAACCACACCAACTGTCCAATCTTTGTTTGTCGACATATACATCATTGGATAACCATTCCAACTACATGCTTATGCTCAATGCATGCCTCATGCACATTAATTCCCAAGTCATGTAAATCTTGTTGTGCATTTGTCCATAAACCAACAATCCATCCGCCCATGCACATGTCAAGACCAAGTGTTCTACCTCAATCCACACTATGCCTTGAGCATGCCTTGGCAATGCTGTGAGCATGTCTAGAGTCTGATTCCCATCATGTTGCTTGGTTGTGCATATGCATTGGTCATGCATTGCACTCGTCCTCATCCCTGACTTATCCAAACGAGCATGAAGTAAGGTCCTTAAGCCATCTCATGGTCCGTCTTTCAAACTATCCAATCGTCCATAATGCTTCTCAAGGTATGGACATTGACATACACCAATACGTCAATCATGTTCCATGTCGCCTCATCAATAAACGAGTCTCATGGAATTCACAACCAGTCGTATTGTGTGTGGTCCACTCAGTCAACTCGTGGTCCATCATTGAGAGTCTAACACTAGGGGTGAGCATCCCATCCCACGATCCAAATTTCATCCTGCCCCATCCCAATTTTTTTGGGTCCTTTTGGGATTAATCAAACTCCATCCTGATCTCATCCAAATCTAGAGTGGAATGGAGATTCTCAATCTCGTTCATCCCGTCGCTTCTAGAATTTACTAGTTTGATTTGGAACTCTTTGTTTAGATAGAAACTTCAGTTTAGATAATTTAAGTCAATTAGAACCCATGAAAATATATGTTTTTCACATTTTAGGTTAGTTATAGGACAATTATTCTTGTAGAAAATAAAGGCAGGTGATGGTTTGGGTTAGTTTTGCACTATGAGATAAAAAGTTGGAGACTTGGTCAATGAACAATATTTTCATTTTTGAACTTATATTAAGGAAACTTGCGAACATTGCTTTTTATTGTATGTTGGTCACAAGTTTTGCCCTTTTTCTTTTTGTAATTTAAAAAAAACGAAAATTTCAACAAAATTTCTTGAAATTTCCCGAAAACACAATCCTTGGTTTCAAGTTTAATTAAAGTCAATTGAGTTGATTATGCCATGTTGGACCCAAGACTAAAATAATTTTCAATATAGACTTGAACTCCATACCCCAAAGTCAAACTAACCCTAAATAATCAAATGCAGACTTGTCTTTATTTTAGCCTTGCTTGGTTAAAGAAATATTCACCAGAAATGTCAATTAATTTTTCAAGAAAATTTTATAAATACATTTCACATGCAAAGAAATTTACAAGGCTTGCTTGATAACAAATTTTTAGTCTTATAGAAATAAATTTGGAACACCAAACCACCATCACAATCACAACCACCATTACTGTCAATAACTTCCACCACTACCACCAACCACTGATGCAATTAATAACCACCACAACTACAAACCACCAACAACAACTACTACGTTGTGTGATCGTAGATTAGTTAATTGTCTAGATTGCTAGCCCTTGTGACCCTAGCGTGGCAACATGCTAATTGAGCCTAATACTCATTCTCTGACATAACCATTAAGTCCGCGTCATTGACTGATCAAGAATAATTTTTAGACCATTTTGCCATTAAAACACATCTTCCTCCCCCAATGGATTAAGGCTTTTCCCTTTGAAAAAAAAACACTATGACCTGCAACTAAAGGTATAAACTTCCTCGATGGTATAAACTAGTTCGGATTAAAGCCTTTCCCTTTATAAACTTCCATCTCTGGGATTACCTCATTTATCAGGTAGTTTTTCTTTCAATCTAGTTGCTATAAAGTATTATTAGTTAGTGTTCGTTCTATCCTTTAGTATATGATATAAAGATATGAGAGACCGATGTTCTTATTATCCTAATGAGCTAGTAGAGAAAACATCTTCAATGAGAATTCAAAAGCATTCTTTCACTTTTTAGTGTTTATATATAGAACACTGAGCAGCAAAGTGTTCCTCACAACCAACTCAATAACACTAGTTCTTCTTTTCATTATCTGCCAGCTATTTCTTTTTCAACAATGGATACTTTCCAAAATGCTTTCTCTGTTGACTGTGAGATGAGAATAATAAGAGCCAAACACCTTGAATCCATATCAAAGGGAAACCTTTTTGTTAAATATTATCTTTGCACTGGCGACAATAAAAAAATTTGGCTTGAAAGCAGAGAAATAGCATCAAAGTCATACGATCACACCTACTTTATACTTCTAGTTGAGGTAATCCCAACTAGTTCATACCTTTAGTTGCAGATGGAAGTTTTTTTTTAAGGGAAAGGCCTTAATCCATCAGGGAGAAAGATGTGTTCTTAAAGGCAAAATGGTCCAAAATTAGTCTTGACCAGTCAATGACATGGACTTAACGGTTCCGTCAGAAAACGAGTGTTGGACTCAATTTATTTTCAAAACGAGAGCCAAACTCTAATAAGTATAAACTAATGAGTGTCAAACTAAAAAAAACCCAAAAAAAAACTTCTAGGTGAAACTTTACGTGAATGACCTTTAACATGATAAATAAATTTAGTCTACTTTAAATATCAAGATAAATAAATATCAAAATGTTGGGTATGGGAATCGAACCCATGCACTCTTGGTGCTTTAAGTTATTTGTGATCCGTTAGATTATTATATTTGGATAAATCTCAACCGTCTTTTATCTCCAACCTCAAACATCATCCTGATTTGTAATATATAATACTAGGGTATTCCCCGTGTCGTTCGGACGATAAAACTTTAACATGATAATATATTTTATTTTATTTTATTTTTCTAGTATCAATACCCAATTATAACTTGAAGAAAAATATGTTATTGATCACCCTTAAGTTTTCATCCTTCATACTTACATGCCTAATCACCACCATTAACAATTGAAGAAAAATAAATAAAAATCAAAAATGTTAGGTATGAGAATCGAACTCATGCACTCTTGGCGCTTTAAGTTCAATGTGATCCATTAAATTCTTATATTTAGGTAAATCTCAGTCGCCGTTTATCTCACACCTCAAACACCATTCTGTTTTGTAATATACTAGGGTATTCCCCATGCCGTTGACACGATAAAAGTTTAACATGATAAATAGAGTTTAGTTTACTTTAAATATCAAGATAAATAAATATCAAAATGTTGGGTATGAGAATCGAACTCATGCACTCTTGGTGCTTTAAGTTATATGCAATCCGTTATATTATTATATTTGGATAAATCTGAGCCGTCTTATCTCTCACCCCAAAAACCATCTTGTTCTGTAATAGAGATACTAGGGTATTACCGGTGCCGTTGGCACGATCATAGTTTAACATGATAAATAGAGTTTATTCTACTTTAACTATCAAGATAAATAAATATCAAAATGTTGGGTATTTGAATCAAACGCATGCACTCTTATTGGAGATTGATTGAAGGTAAGACATAAAGGCTAATTTTAAGTCTCACCCATTAAATGAAACAAATCTCAACCAAGAACTATGTTTATCTACAAACTTATTTCTTGGTGTTTTTAGTTCTATGTGATCCGTTATATTTTGGTAATCCTCAGCCGTATTTTATCTCCAACCTCAAACACCATTCTGATTTGTAATATATATATATATATATATATATATATATATATATATATATATATATATATATATTACTTTTTATATTCTAATAACAAATTATTACTAACACTTCTAGCATTTTTTTTTATCGGAAAATGACTTTTAAGACCTATTTTTTTCTTCACAAAATAGACAATTTAGATACTGTAGTTGATGTAATGGCTAATTTGTTCTTATTTTTTATACTTTTATAACCAACAAGGACTTTTTATTAACCCAGGTTGACTCATAAATTTATAAGACATCTTTATCCTTCCTAAACAAATAGAAAATCAATTTTTATGCTTTTATGACCAACAATGACTCTTTTATTAATTATTTTAATAGAAATATCAATTTGTTTTTATTATTTATTTGTTAATCATTTTATTTGTTTAGTTATTATTATTATTAAATGACGTTCAAAATTTTTATAGATCCAATGTCACATTCAGTAAAGATTTATGATACATGTATATAGGGTGTACTCAATTTGTACAAGCTTGCCCCACAAATGTATTAGAAATGATACCTTGGGTCCAAAAATATTCTTTTAAACGAGGGTATTTGTGCTTGGATGGCGACTCAGGATCAGCCTCATGAAAACCTTATATTACTCCGAGGAGGTTCTACCTATTATTATTATTATTATTATTATTTTTTTTATTATTTTGTGTGTGGGGAAAAAGGATCATTTCATTTCTAAGTAGATAATAGTTCTTACCTTACATCTTAAGTCGCTCATTAATAGCCTCAAATTTAAACTGTCAATTTTTTTTAAATACAATGTCATCAGTTTGTTATTCAATGTTGTATACCGCATGACTTCAATAATCGTTGGATCTTTTTGGGTTATGCTATTTAAGTTGATGATTTTCGTCAATTTACACATTTCAAAATATATCTATTAGAGTAAAAAATACCACAAACTTGTTTTATTTATTATTATTATTCTTTTTTATGGCATGCTTTTAGCTATAAAAGATTGCAGTGTTTACCTCTTAACTCAAATCGTTAATAGCCCCAAAACTTGAATTGTAAAAAAATCAAGAAATTTAGTCTACATAAATAATACTCAAGTTAATTAATTTCTTACAAAGATTCATATTTGCGAAATAGATAAGGGATTAAGCAATCTGTCATTGGGGATACATCAAAGTTGCAATCAACAAGTGACAACTGAAGTTAAGGAGGCTATTAAGAACAACAAAAAATTATGACTGGTTGTGCAATAGTGGGGCTTTAGTTTTCGCTGCTCTTTTTTCAGGGTTGTTGGGTGGCGCTTGATCAAGCTTGTTTTGGTTGTTTTTTTCTTTTTTAGGGAGTTGGTGTATTGGGTTTTTTGTCTTGGCTTTCCTTGCTTTAGGATTGTACATTTCTTTTTGTTGTTCTTTTTCCCTTTTCAATAAATATCTTCTTGTTTGACCAAAAAAAATAGTAGGCAATAATAATAATAATAATAATAATAATAATAATAATAATAATAATAATAATAATAATAATAATAATAATAATAATAATAATTGATGATACATAAAAAAAGATCGATCATCACGGTCGTACACGTGGCATAAAGTTTCATCATGAGAATACAACGCCCGATCCATTGGGCCAGCTCGTAAAGCCCAGAAGGATTGAGGCCAATTATAGAAGCTCAGACTAGGCCCACCACTAAGGAGGCGTAAACAGGATCCGAATCCATGCCCAGACGAATCAACACCCGAATCCAAAGCCTGATGCGCGTCATCTCATAAAGAAGAAGAATGTTGCACCAAGAAAGAGCCGTGGAGAGACCTACGCCTCCATGAACGCATCTCCATCATGGAGGAGACTGTTACAAAAACATTTGTTTCTGTTGCGCCTCATATGCTTAAGTCACGCAAAGAGTTAACTACGACCATTATAAAAGGTAAAGAAAATATTTGACAAATGTATGAAATTTTAACTGAGTTTTGTCCAGATTTACTTCATTCTTCTAACAGAGTTACTGACTTAAGCATCGAAGTGCCTTCGGCCACCAAAAAGGTGGTCCTTGGCAGTCTATCAGTGGTTTTGCAGATTAAACTCGAAGCAGGAAGATTTTTGGACGTATTAATAATAATAATAAAGAGGATGATGATAATAAATAAATAAATAAAAATAATGTGATACTTTTGGCTCCATTAGATATGTTTTGGAGAGTGATTGTTGAAATAATAGGCCATAAATCATCAACTTATACAACATAATCCAACCAACGATTGGTTGGTCATAATTAGAATAATTAATTAAAGAGTCATTGTTGGTCATAAAAGTATAAAGATAGGTTTTCTATTTGTTTAGGAAGGGTAAAGATGTCATATAACTTTATGGGTTAATAAAATAGTCATTATTGTTTATAAAAGTATAAAAATAGGTACAAATTAACCATTACATTAATTATGATATTTAAATGGTCCATTTTGTGAAAAAATATGCCTTACAAGTCATTTTCCATTTTTTTATTGGAGAAGGCAATGATGACTTACTTCCACTTATACAACTTCAAGCTCTTCCTCTTCAGCGGGCTTTTTGGGTTTCCTTTTTACTGCTTTGGTGCCATGGTCTAAGCAAGAGTAGGGCAGGGGTTGAGAGAGTTTGGCTAGGTAAAAATATGCAAATGAGTCTTTTTTATAAGGACTCTTGAAATGGGCTCAGATGGGGTGGTTTCAGTCATTGAGGTTTAGAGAATTTATATAGGACGAAAGGATTGACTGGCCATGCATGTATACTTAAATCATCCTGTATTGGTTAGTTACAAACAAGAGAAAACTAGGCCACGGAAACTACGTGGGACTATTTGAATTAAAAAAAATTGTTTCTTTTACTTTATTATTGCAATTCGATCGAAAAGCTTACTCTCACGGCCATTCCATGCAATCGAAGCTTCACACCTTGTATATTGTCTTTTTTGTTGTAAGCAACACATAAGCCGTTAAGAGCCATTTAAATGTTGATATGTACGAGTGCCTAAAGATTCAACATGATAAATGCTACCATATTAAATGAATTCCAATAGGGTGGAAGGATTTTTACATGAAAGATTCAAAATTATAATGATCAACCTTATCACACTAATGGTTGCAACGCTGACTACTCGTGTTTTAGCCCTCCTCCTAAGACCCAATTCTTGATTTTGCAAGCTCTGCTCCCCAAAAAAAAGGGGAGAGTTGCAAGGGCGAGTAACAAATGATGCGATTAGACTGGGCTAGGGGTTTTTTTTAGCACAGATTGTGCACTCGCAAGTATGTCCAAACAATTTATAGCAATAACTACAAATTCAAATATTTTAAATTGGGAGTTGCTACGTGTACCAGACCGTTTGGTTCGGTTGCACAAACTTTAGTTTACATATTTAATTTATAAAAGTTACTTAGTGTACCCAACCACTATTTGTTAACCCTAAAACAACAATGTTTAATTATATGGAGTAAGAAAAATGACTTCTCGCCTCCTTCCCATCTTCTACGTTCATCGGTTTGGTAGTTAATCTTTTGAGCAACTTAACAATGGATTCATAACTCCAATTATTGAAATAAAAAAAAAAAAATTAGATGTATTTCTAACTTCTAAGAGCATTGCAATAGTTGTAAATAAAAAATCTCCAAATCTAGCACATATTCAATATAAATGTATGAACCCAATTTCAAATGTCATTTTTTTTTTTTTTGCTCAAATAAAAAAGTGCTCCCAATAAAATTGTTTTCATAAAAAAAGGTAAGTCGGTGTTACGCATTTTAAGTTTGTGCAATAAAGCGAAACATCCCAAAAGACCGGTGCAACCGAGCTAATAGTCGGATGCATAGCAACTCCCTTTAAACTTTATGTTCTCAATCACTGTTATTGTACTGATAATTGTGAAATTGCTTCTCAACCATGAATTCAACTGCCCACAACTCATCTGAATGGTTTTTACACAAAACCTATAGCAATGGCATGTAACAGCCATCGAACACCACGTATTTGAATTCATGTGTAATTTCTCAGAATGAAATAAAGTAATTTAAATTAGTCCAACTAACTAAAATTTTATATAAACAACAAAATTTAAACAAAACCAACATGGTAATGCCATCTCAAAACCACATCCAAAAACTAGAAAATACAGCCTCTGATTAATATTTCCTTTCAAAACAATGAAGATGGAGAGGAACATATGAACCCACAAACTAGCATGGTTTTTCAATCACAAGCTGCTTTGAGAAATGGATGAAACTAGATAGAAGAAAATCACAAATTGGAGAATCAGTTTCAAGTTCTTCACTATCGCTATCACCAGTGAACCAAGTATGGATAGTAACTGCAAGTACTATACAAATTAAGGCAGCGCATCTTCCTCAACTTCAATCTAGCAGGAGCAAAGCACTTAAAGAGCTTTTGCAATATGGCATACCTATAATGCCATCTTTTGTACTTGAGAAGTATGTAATGTCTAATGGTAGGAGTAAAAAAACTCAAGTCTTATCTACCATCAACCGGTGAGCGCCTATGTACTTGTGTTTTCTAGATTTCAATATATACACATATTATAAATTAACAATAATAGTAAATAGAAAAAACTGAAGGGCATAAAACTTTTCATTTTAATTAACTTTTATTTTGACCAGAAATATGATCCAATGAATAATAACTCAAGATCAGAAATCTGCAGCATTTTATGCTCTAGGAAATTTGCCCAGCACCCTGTTTCCTTAGACCAGGTCCAGTAATCTCCCTATCCAAGAGTCTCTCTTTCTTTCCTCATCCTTATTTATTTTATACTTATTTTGAACAAAATTTTTGCTTGTGCAACCTCTGAAAGACTCATATAAAGGTAGAGAACAAAAAAAAGAATAGAAGACTTCTATTTTACGTCAAAACAAAGGGTGGCATGCCAATGCCATCACCTTATCTCCCATAAGACTAGTTCACCCTGCATCTCATCACTTGGACCTACTCACAACCCAATCAATAAGTCTTCTCTCTCTCTGTAATACGCAATTAATTTATTATACATCTTAATTAAACAAATATTGGTTGAAGATATAGAGAGGATTGTGTTCATGTCATCAGCCATTTATTGATATTCAATTAGTTGGATATGAGCATGGAAGGTGACCACCATGAACCATGACCTATACACATGACTAGTTATTCTACTTAATTCACTTCCTTACTGAGGATATTGATTCATGTTTATTACAAGTTGATGGTCTTTGATGATCTCTAGGTCATCCATTAATTTCCCTTACTGATAAATTGCCAACTCTCTAAAAGCTCGAACTTGTAGAGAAGGTGAATCCAATCATATATCAAGCAGAAGCGAGAGCGGAGTCGTGGGATTATAACTATATCGGTGGGTACCAATCGTACAACTACACCGTAAATTCACACGGTACTACCGTGGATAAGTACATGGGTAATTTTAGGCACATGGATAATTGGAGTGGGTTTAATATTCCAACACTCCCCAATTGGAGTGGGTTTAATATTCCAACACTTACATTTTCTTATGGCACTTGACTCATTTTAAGAGATCAGAAATTTTCAAAATATGACGTGCGCTTAGGGTTCTATACGGACCTGTATATCGACCATTTGACCACAAATTTCGCATAAGTGGGGATGGCTGTGTATGACACATGTAATGAGGTGATGATGCAAACACTCACACCAGAATCAGCCAAACAATTTTGGATTAAGATGCACTTAGTAAGTGGTATGATGACTTGGTCCTAAGGTGGTGGTATAGTGGGGTCATGAAAGTGGAGAAACACCCAAAATGTGAAGCCAGCAGCCATTTGGTCAATCAAATAGATGAGTTCTTACCCAAATGCCAAAGAAAATGGTTAAGAATTATAGAATAATACTTTAGGTTGCTAAAGCCCAAATGTTCATCTTGGCATGTCAACCTCTATTAGGCCATCTCTCACACACACACCCTTTGAGGGAGCTGACCCAACTACCACCACCTCAACTATGCATTCTTTAATTTAAGTCCAAAAAATTTGATTAGTTGACCAGTTATTGCCTATCACTCTCTCTCGTTTCAATTCTATCTCACAAGTAAAACAAATCAATTGATCGAGTCCTCACTCTCTCTCACTATATATATATACATATATGCAGAGGGCATCTCCCGTTCTCATCAGCCCTCAACGATACAAAAACCAAAACCATGGCAAGACTACTAATAGCTGTACATGGCATGGGCAGTTGCACCAACTGCTTCGCATCAGTGCCACTAGCGATCGGGTTATTTGTTTCGGTATCAGCTCTGGTAGCTCTATGTGCAAAACAAGTGAAGCAAAGAATTTCCAATAACAATAAGTATAGTGGTGAGCATGATAGTATGAGTAATAATAGTATTAATTCCTCAAAAATAGCTCCAAGATCACCACTAGTTGCTTCATCCAAACAGCTTCTTACGACTATAAGTAATAAGGCGATGATCCCATTCAAATCGAAGAGGAAACTAGATGGAACTAATGGGTTCGATGAAGGTGTGTTGAAGGATATGGGGTTGGATGATGGTGAAGAAGGACTGTGGCAGAGGAGCATCTTGATGGGGGAGAAGTGTCAACCACCTGAGTTCTCTGGGGTTATTTACTATGATAGTAATGGAAAACAACTTCCTGAGTTGCCTCCCAAGTCACCCAGGGCTGCATCTTTGCCTATCTTTGCTTTTCCAACCACACAAGTGAATTGAGTAGTAGTTGCTCTTCTCCCTCCTCTCTGATATCTCGTGTCTCTCTGTTGTACCATGCAACATGCAAGTACTTGTAAACATAGTTTTGATGGAATTAGTGAAGTTTTGTGAGTAATTTTTGTTCTATGGGGTCGATTCTTTTAGAAATATTTATGGTAACTATATCAAAATATGTTTGATGTTTCATTAGAAATATTTCAGAATAATTAAACATCACACTTACATAATTCAATAGATATTAGTCTGTAACACGGTAAATAGAATGGTTTATTATGTCAAAAAAGTAATGGCATTAGAAATTTTGGAGAGAGCTGGAATATTTTTCATAACCTTTAACTCATGTTTCATATATGAGCAATCGTGCAGCCATGATCAAAACATGGATTGTTGGAATCCATTATTTCCTGTCGTGGTTTATGATCTCCTTTTGATAATTCTTTCTAACACTAATGGAGATTCTATTGGGTTAACAAGTAACAAAAAGGATGTGTGGTGTTTTTTCATCTAAAAAAGTCTGAAGAGGTGTAGAGAATTACTCAAGTTTATCTGAACAAATTGAAAGATGAGGAAATAGGCAGAGTACATATGAGCTAGCTAGAAACTTTTTTACACAAGCTAGTTTACGTAATCGAAAGTGAAAGATAGTAACAAGCAGAGCAGTTGATTAGAAATATTTGTATAACAAGAAGATTACCAAACACAGGGGAAAACTACAAAATACAAATTGACTTCAAATAAATCAGTATTAAGAACCCCAGATGTGAAAATAGAAAAGTGTAAATGATACAAAGGTGAACACACAGGTTGTCTTGCAACATTTAGCATTCCCCAAGGTTATGCGATCCGTTGCTCCTGACCCATATCATCAAAATGATGCGAGTAGCCTAGCCAGCCGAAATTGAAAATGGCCTGAATGGGCTAGTGGTTGATGATGAAACACTGAATCATGATTATGAGGTAAATAAATTTTTTTATTTTTTATTCCCTTAACCCCTCCCATCCCAGATGTCGCCGGCTGGATTCGACCCTGTTACCTAGTAATACCATCCGTCACTGCTCAACCACTGAGCCATCACATCTTTAGCGAGGCAAATAATTAGAAGAATCTCTAATCCCTTCAATACCAAGCAGCAAGTCCATGATACCATCCATAACCCCAGCAGAATGGAATGGTAATTTTATGATCTTATGTATGCGTCTCAACTTGCCTTGTGACACCTCTCGTTGCCAATAGGTTGCAAAACGAGTTTCTTCCCTCTTGTGCCACAGATTCAAGGGTTACTTTTTGATTCACAGCAACTTAGGAAAAACTCCTTTTACTTTCCAAATACGAGCCTTAATAATGATGGAAGCATGTCGTGAATGTGAATGTGAATGAATGATGTATTCAAAACTCCTTAGGGAACTCAGTGTTGACTTAGGGTGTGTGTGGATGCATGGAATCCTAAGGGTGTGTTTGGTTGCATGGAGTCCTAAGATGGGAATTGAAATCCCATTCCATGGCATCTCGTGCCGTGGACTTGACCAACTCCTATTGTGAGTGTTTGGTTGCCTAAAACTAATCATGGGAATCTTTTTATTTTAAATTATGGAGATCCAACAATTCCCCCAACCAATTTTACTTTTCAGAATTCGAGAACCACTTCGAGAGGTCCCCTCTTAGCGATCTCGTTACCGAATTCAAGGACCACAAGGTGATTTTATTGTAGATATTTTTCTTTTTTTTTTATTAGATAATTCTTTTGGAATGGTACCATTCTATGATACATGGTACGGTTATTAATTTTGAGTAATCGAAAATTGGATTCGATTATTGGTTATGAAAATATAAACTAGCATTCTCAATAAGGCAACATGACAAGAAAACTCATAAATTAAAAAAGTCGTTTTGCCATACGTATACGCACAATCCAAAGACTTGCCACAATGTTAAAGGTCCCATCGAGTCCTTCACTTTTTCTTTTTTAAGTTTACCTAAAGTTTTTAAGACCAAATTTTGGCGTTGGAAATTTACGAAATAACTATTTTTAGGTGTGGCTGATTTGCAATGCTACCAAAACTCTAATTTTAGCTTAATCAGATCCGTGGAAGACAATAAACCAAAAAAAAATTAGCCATAAATATCACAAAATGATCAAACATATCAAACAATGTGTAATATTAACAACTAAGTTTGATACGTTAACATTTATTTTATCTTATAGGAAAGCTAAACAACCAAATATGTCACATCAAATTTCTTTTGTACACTATTTTCTCTTATAAGACTTCATCCATGTATCTCAATATCTTAATATCTTGTGGTAAAAGTGTAGCTTGACACGATCCACCAGGCTGTTTTCTTCAATAAGAGATCAAGATCAATGATAAGAACTCAAGACCGCAAAAGTCACCTTGGTGTTTTCTTCATTCGAAGGAAGTCTATTCTCATGCATAGTCCACCTTGTCTTCAGTCCATCTTTAGTAGAATTCTGCTCAACAACGTTGTTGCTTCTTGAGCGATAAGTGAATGATTTCATCAAACCAACCAGCGTCCCTTTATTGTACGTATATGTCCTTGTCTCCCCTGCTTGTTTTCCAGGTACCTTTCCCAGCTACACGTGAACGAGAAGTTGTTTGTACAAAGAAGTAACTGGATGTAACTCCATCATAACAAACAACAGCACCTACATATGTAATTAACATCAAACTCGTTACACAAACAATTGGAAAAATCAAGATGGTGGTTCCATGGTTCGTATGCGTATAGGTTTTGCATACTGCCCAACATTTTTCCTGTAATTCCAGCAACAATTTACTTAGTCATGTAACACGAAAGAAAACAACAACAAGAATACATCAAGAACAACAACAAGAAGAAGAAATCAAGAACAACAAACCTTTGTATTTTCTCCATTTGAAGGAAGTATGTATTCATGCATAATCCAATTAGTCTTCAATCCATCTTTGGTCATACCCTCTATGAGACAAAAATTGAATGATTTCACCAAACCAACCACCCTCCCATCTTTGCAGAAATAAATATTCCAGCAAAATTTGTAAGTTACAATCACAGTTCGCGATATTGAGCAGGTTGATTGGACAAATTTTAAACAACATAAAAGTGCATATCAATTCAACTACATGATACTATGAAAGGGCTTAAACAACGAAAGAAAAATACAAGTAGTGCTTCAAAATCCCTAGAAACACTCACTCTTGTCTAACCACAATGAGATAAAATTGCTTTGTCTAAACCAATATACGCTACAAAGCAATCTGTCAAATTCAATTCTAAATTCCATTGTGCCACATACCGGAAAGAAAACTTACACAATGTATGCGTCCCACACTGCAAATTTTGTGATAATGGGCAATAGTGAAATTTATGAATCAAGTCACAAAAGTATTAATCCATGTAGATCCTATTGGGTGTTTTGCTTTGTCATGTTCAATATCCATTAGTAATTATGCCAAGTTGCCAACAACCATACTAAACATGCATTCAAAAAGTATGCACTATGACATTTCATCAAACAAATGATTGACTATAGGTTATGAATCCAGATAACCAACCAAGCAATCAGAACAAACCCATAAGAACATAGACTAATTACCAGTTTACTTGTAGCATTGACGAACTTCGAGTTTGCCACAAATGCCTTTGCAAACCTTCTTCACATCCTCAATAATGTAAAAAGCTCCATACTCACCATCGAAATTGAGAATCTAGGACAAAATATGGCAGAGAGAGTGAGAGATGGAGGGAGATATTGATAATATCAAAATAGGGTTTTGACAAATAGAGGAAGTTACAGAGACGAGAGAAGTGCGAAATGGATGAAGGGAGATGAAGAACTCTAGCGTGAGGAAGAGTTCCTATCGAGAGTTGTTGTCAAGCTAATGAAGTTTTGAGAGAGAATCCAAGTCCCACGGCGTGTGATTCCCAGGGGATACCTGGAGGTCGGATTCCCATCATCTGCCGTGAAATTTTAATGCAACCAAACAGCCAATATCCCATTCCAAGTATGTTGTTTGGTTGTTCTTGGGAATTAAATTCCAATTTGTGAATGTTTGATTGCCTAAAATTAATAATGGGTTTTTTTTAATGGAGATCCCACAATTCCCCCAACCAATCGAGAGCCACTTTGAATGTTCCCCTCCTAGCGATCTCGTTACCGAATTCAAGGAAAAGTCTCAACTCAATCGCTGATGTATTCATGTACAAATTACTATTTCTTGCAATGTTTGCTTTGTTTACATTATGGCTCCACTTGGGAAACAGTAAAAGAATGCATATGCAAAAGTTTACGCGGTTACATAAACTCGGGTGCTTGGTTGACTTTGCGAAAAATAATTATTGGAATTTGAATTCAGGACCTCCACATCTTCTAGTTATAAAATTCTGCAAAACTTTGTGGAACAAAATCTCCCGCACTACTTTGCAAAACTCTCATCACCTCCTCTTACTTGAATTCTACTCCCAACTCCTTAAAAACACCCCAACCATCACCACCACAACCATCATAGTCATTGCCACCACCTCAACCACCATAAGATAACCACCTTCACCACCATCGTCACCTCCACGATCACACTACCTTACGCTATTAACCACACCATAACCATTGTCACCACCACCACTATCACTACCACAACTAGCACAGCATAACTACCACAACCATCCACCTCCACCACGACTACCGCTACTACCACCCCCACCATTATATCCACCGAACCACCACCATTTCAACAACCACCGTCATTTGCAATCACCAGCACCACAATTACTTTTTCGAACTGCCTTTTATTTTCTTTAATTATTTCAGGCGTTTGTAAAGTAATGCATTGCAAACCAAAGCAGTGCAAATTAATGCATTAATTTACAAAATGCATTATTTTACAGTATACCAAGCGGAGCCTATATTGCAACACATGGTGATCCCAACAATCTCGTTACCGAATTCAAGAACCCACAAAGTGTTTTTATTGTAGATTTCTTCTTATTTTGTTAGATAATTCTTTCGGAATGGTAGCATTCTATGATACACGGTTCGGTTATTAATTTTGATTCAGTTATCAATTCCAAAAAAAATATAAACCGATAAATCTAAACTGAACCGACTTTAACTCTCAATAATAAAATGATGAATGGTTTACACAATTGAAGATAAGTTAGAAGCGGACATTTTCATAATTAAGTCTCCAATTTTGAGAAGTTTAGGAGAGATTCCTTATCATATTCAACCATTTAAAACTATCACTTATGCATCTCCATCATTGGAGAGCCTTGACAGACTCTTTACTTTGCTCATTGGCTGCACGTAACTCTGGACCTTCCTCATAATGTAACAATAATTGAAATATGCAACAATAAATCTAAATTCTTCATAGATAGATACCTAATTGAAAGACATCATAAATGCAACTGCGCAGTACAAAAAGGGTAAAAATTAAACGATATCTTCTTGACAATCTGAAATCTATACAAATGAATTTTGGTATACAACATGTGTTTCTTGATATGATTATGTAATTAAGAAGCTCATTGTTTCTATTTGAAATTCTTGCATCTTAATCCTTTAGCAATGTTCTTGGAAGCTTACTAATAACATTCTAGTGTTGTGAGAACTTCCAATGAACCAAACCAGCATATCGATCGACATGCTCTTCGTTTTTATGGCACAAAACAGAAATTGTGACCAACGTAATAGTTCCTTTCAATCAAGTATACAATGTGAACAACCGATCAGTAACAGAAAAGACAATAGCTATAATTATGTTACTAGAAAATGTTAATTGTTTGATGGAAAAAAACCCGTTTGTCTAAAATGTAATCATGAAACACAAAATCTAAATCCAATACATTTCAAAATGTCCATTCGACAAAAATATGAAAGCTTCAAAAGCTTGAGAAAATGACTTGCTAAAAGAAGCTAACAAATAATGTCAGTTATAAACACACGACTAAAAATCAAATTGAGAAATGTCTCAACAATCACAAATCACAAATGGAATCTAGGTGTGCTTTTGATAGCATAACTTGTATCAAATTCTGTAGTAACCAGTCACACACAAGAAAATTCAAATATTTTATTTTCTAGCTAAAATAAAAGTATTTAATTAGTTTAAAGTAACTCACTGTATATGGAGTATTGTACTTAAATCATTCCTCGAATTTTAGCAACATTCATCATCTAATTGAATCTTATCTAACAATCTAATATCAGTCATGTTGAGAGAAATCAACACCAACTTTCTAGAACAATTGAGAAGAATTGAACTTAGTGGAGGGTTCTAAAGAATTTGAGAGAAAAAGAGTTCCTAGAAAAATTGGGAGGAAAAGATATTCAATGTTGGCTATCTAGAGAATTCTCAAGTGATCTCTACCAACATTTGCAATCTATAAATAGCCAAGAATCCCTTGAGGTTAAGCCATCCAAGACTTGTGAGTCTTGGGTCATTGTGAGAGGTAGCTCTAAGTAGCTCAAGTGAGTTGTGATGTTGAGTATTTGTGTGAGTTTATCTGATGTAAGTGTTGTAATGTGTAATTGGGTTATGTCTTAGTGTAATTGAGAGTTTGTAACTGATCATGTGTGCTAAAAATCACAACAATTTGGTATCAGGGCCGGGCAGGTACTGTTCACTGCGTGATAGTACTATTCACAGGAAGTTTTTTGCAGAGTGTTTGACACTGTTCACAGGAAGATGACAACACTGTTCATTGGAAAATGACATTGTTCACTATTTACTATTCATATGTACGGGTATCATTCATACGTACGATCAGAAATCAAATTTTGAAGAGTTGTTCGAGATTTTGAAGTCGATTGTTCATGGACAAGTGAAGCCAAATTTAAGGTGTCACACCAAGCGCCGACACAATGTGTCCGTGTACATAGACGTAGCAGGTTCCTGTGAGAGGACTGGTAGGCAGGGTGATGAAAACGACGTAGGCTATGACAAAGGATCATAGGGTCGCGTTGTGAGACGAGACGTTTGAGTTATGTCACCATACCGTAGAAAAATGGTTCTACGGCGTAATCAAAGTGATAGGCGAAGCCTTGTTGTGCCATGGAGCACGTTGTGTGGTTGTGCCAAAGAGCACGTTATGGGATTGTGCCAGAGAGCACGTTGTGTGTGAAGGTACCATGAGAGCATGTTGTTGTGTGAATGTGCCAAGGGAGCACGGAGTTTTGTGTGTGTGCCAATGGAGCACACGAAATCGATGATGTGTGCAGATCATGTCCATGAACCAATTGGTTGTGATACTGATGGAGTCATGATATTTGAGGAGCGTAATGTGTGAACGTGAAAACCGTCGAGCTGATGGTGAGTAAGAATGTGAAGATTGGCAAGTGAATGTTGAGAGAAATCAACACCAACTTGGTGTTGGATCTTTCTAGAACAATTGAGAAGAATCGAACTTGGTGGAGGGTTCTAGAGAATTTGAGAGAAAAGTTTTTTAGAAAAATTGTGAGGAAGAGTCCACAATGTTGGCTATCTATAGAATTCTCAATGATCTCCACCAACCTTTGCAATCTATAAATAGCTAAGGATCCTTTGAGGTTAAGGCATCCAAGACTTGACGGTCTTGGGTCATTGCGAGAGGTAGTTCTAAGGAGCTCAAGTGAGTTGTGATGTTGAGTATTTTTGTGAGTTTATGTGATGTAAGTGTTGTAATGTGTAATTGGGTTATGTCTTAGTGTAATTGAGAGTTTGGAATTGATCTTGGGTGTTGAAAATCACAAGAAGTCAACAACAAAGTTCAGATGAAAACTGAGACTACGAAACAAAATATGTTGTTGAAATTTCGAAGGAAAAAAAAATGAAAACCAAAACTAACATTCTAGGTAGTGCATAATTTGTATAATCACTATTGCCTAACAAACCAAGGTAGTAAGTGTTTATCACTTACATGCTTTGGGACCACTCGTCAGTCATCACCATTTATCTAAACAAGACTTTCCACATAATTACTAGATCGAGACAGTTCTTCTAACACCATGAACCATAAGCTCTTTACCCGTTCAATCTTCCGATCATACAGAACCAGCTTTCCCTGATAATTCTCAAGTATAACCTCACCATTCTGCAAAATCCAGATAGGCCCCCCTCACACTGTGAAGAGTTGTCGTTCGTTTAATGGAGACTTATTGAGTCCAAGACTGTGCCACCCCATACTCCTTCATTACCCATATAACACACAAAACATACAAAGGCAACCACTTAATTAATTCACACCCATCACTTCAGTAACATCTTCAGCCCAAAATTCAGGCAGTGGCACTTTGCCAAAATCCCCCACCACACACACACACAACATCAAATGTCACGATGAAAGAGTAGATTCCCGCATATGGGCAAATGCATTGTTCTCTGGAGACTTAATAATCTCCGACAAGGCTTTTCCAAATTGTAAGAGTTAGTATTCCTTGGTAACATAACTAAACCCAACCCCATAACGTAGATATTATCTCTGCCATTAGGTGTGAGGTGAGGGGTGTCGAAGTGACCCCATACTTGGATATTTCATAAAGTGACTTCCTCCTTCCCCTACTAATCACCATGGGGGATACACATATTACATCTAGATATAGAGATCAAACTTACAGTGATTAGTATGAGCATAACACAACATTTTTGTTAATCGAGAATCTAATGAATTGTACTATGTGAAAAGGGGTGTATGTCTTTGCCCTCGCTCTAATTCGAGGTCAGAAGTATGTTTACCATCTGTACATCTAAGAACAAAATTTAAGACTAGAGTAGTTTCAACTTAATCGTAATCTATTAAACAAAAAACACTGATAGTAGTTCACTACTTGTATTTTGATACACTCATCATGACTTGGTGCATTTGGAATTAGTCTAGCAACAACAATAGTTGTCACACCCCTATTTTCGAGAAAACAAAAATCCTTATATCCATGTGGGATTAGGATTAGCCGTTTCTCCAAAACTCGGGACGTGAAAATTTATGAAACAGAAACATTAATAAAAATTAACATAGACAAAGATTCTAACCAGGTAACTCTTTGGAGATGATCGCTCCGAAAAATAAACTGCCAAAGATGCCGCCCCAAAACTCTATAACCTGATAAATGCTAAGTTATGTTCCAATAAGAACGTACCCAAGAAGCATAAACTTACTTGGGTCAACGAGATAGCTGGTATGAGTAATCTCAATCTCTTATAAATAAAGCAAGTTAGACGCTTTAAACATAAAAAGTTCACACACAATAAATAATACATCATAGACTGGTAGTTCCTCCATGAGGCAAACATGTCATATTAATAAGTTTACCATCTTCAAGTAAACATTTATTTATCCAACACTCACAGCATAATAAGCCAGACTTGTAGAAAAATTAGTTAGTAGACTTACCATCCTGCACGGAATGGTTAGAAACAAATAAATAAAATTCATAATTTATCGGTTTTCATAAATACAATTTATTTTCAATCAAATACAAATCATAGTCATAATACCCCATTATTTAAATATCAACAAAATACATTTTACGTTAGAAGACATATAGTTCCCATTTAATAATCAAATGAGCATTTAGTTTCTTCCCTCAAGGCAACCATGTATATATACAAAAACTTCACTTTTTTTTCACAATTGCACTCTTCTCCTATGTCAAATACACATCATTCAAGTGTGTCTCCCTTGCATTCGAAACCACTTGGAGCGTACACGTTCCAAATCTGAGATACTCATCTCATAAAACCTAACCAAATCAACACCAAACAATATCAACATGCCTGTCACCTAAACCCCAAATTTTTTTCGTACTCATATCCGAAAACATGATTAACGAGATGCTCACTCAACAGAAAACATACCCAGAACCTAAAACCAAAATTTCTACATACCCATCTTTAAAACAACATAAATTGAAATACCCATACACCAAATTGAACAAAAAAACACAAACCAACAAAGACCAACCTAAACAGAATGGAATCAAGGCAATGCCTTTGATGGAATATCTGCAGTGGAAAACAACAAGAGAAAATAGAGGAGGAGAAGAGCAATCGCGACGAAGTTCTTCTTTGGACTTCGGATGTACGAAAGCTTCCGAAGCACTGCAACAACAACGAAGTCTTGAAAGCTTTGTAACGAAGGTGGTTGGACTGTTGAAGAAGACGAGTGGTTATGAAAGGCATGAATCGGTTAAGAAGTGATCTACTTGAAGAAGATCAGTGTTCTAAAAATCGGCCTAGGCAGCGCCTAGGCGCTAGAAGGTAGAAAACCGCCCAGATTAATGGCTGGGCGGGTTCTGGGCGGTCTAGGTGGGTCTGGGTGGCCTAGGCGGTCTGGGCAATTTTTTATTATTTTTTATTTTTTAATAAGGCTAATTGTGTTCTTATTTTATTTTTTTTTTCCTCTTTTTTAGAAATAAACTATTTAATTATTTTTTATTCAGTATATGTCTAATTGTAGCAAAGGATGATTACTTAATGGAATTCTCAAAGGATTTGTCGGTACCAATTTTACTAATGTAGATTTTATCAAATATGACTGAAGTTATTCATGCAATTTGAAGAAAAATAAAAGAGTAGGTTTGGATATTTGTCCACAAATTCAATTTTATATAAAGTGCCCATCATGACCAACTTCAGTCATTTGAGTTTAATAAATTTTGTTCATGATTGTTAATTTTTCATGTTTTTAAATTTTGCATATGTATCTTGGCATTAAATTGGATGTAATTGATAAGGTATTATGCTTAACTTTTGTAAATTATTAAAGTTATAATACAAAACCTAAGACCGCCTAGGCCCCTGGGTACTAGGCACATGCTCGCCACCCGCCCAGCGCCTAGCGCTTTTTAGAACACTGAAGAAGATAGAGGTCCTTGGAAGAAGAAGAGAGAGACCATTGGAGGAAAGCGATGGAGTCTCTGCGTTGCGTTGGAGGAGGCGGAGAGAGTTTGTTGCGATGGAAGAGGTCGAGAGAACGATCGAGAAAAAAATTTCTTGCGAAAAGTTTTCCCTAGGGGATGGGATGCGTGGCATTGATGGTGATAATATATGGCACGTTCTAGGCAGGCATCTGATGCTCAGGAATAAAAATAAAATAATGGGAAAGGTCCAAGTTACATACAAATGACTTGAATTTTGGGGCATAAAAATAGACATTAATTTTCACAGGGCATTCGAGACTGGCTTTCTCAAAATGACAATCAGGAGTGTTTTGGCACGCTCAGCGACCGAATCCTTCCTATATCACTTTCTTGCACAACCCTCCAATGATAGCTAATCGTCTTGCCATATGCCCAGTGATCACAACATACCCTAACTGAGTAATAGTTCAGTTAGGAATTTTACCTAGTTCAATATTTTACTTTATCTCGCCTAATATTATAATGCCATTTTTGTTTCAGAATTACACAAGTGACTCCAAATCCAGCTTTGTATTGTGGGAGAATTCATACCATTCAAAGTTGCATACCACCAGTTAGATTTTAACAAAACAGGAAAAGGAGACAACAAAGGACAATTAGATACCAAATACCACTTCTTAGCACAAAAGGAACAAACATCAATATAGCAAGTTGTGATCACATTCAACTGTCCCCTAGTAGTACACTAGGAGACTCCTTGTCAAGGACAACCTGATTAGGCACAGCAAAGATCTTAAACCAACACCCCACACCCCCCCCCCCCCCCCCCCCCCCCCCCCCCCCCCCCCCTCTCTTACATCAACAATATTCGAAGCCAAGCGCTCTCAAAATATTTAACAGATACAAACACATTGTGTGATAAATTTCCTAAAACTTGAAATCCTTCTTCTTTGACTTTCCATCCTTTTCGTGCATCTTTCGCTTCCTCTTCTTTTCATTCTGTGAATCAGTATAAAACATTTAAGACAACAAAATAATGATGAGATAGAGGATAGAGTCCGAAACAAAAATGATAGCATGGCATGCAGGCGCACCTCAGCAACCATGTCACTGAAATCCTCACGTTGGCTACGGAGCTTCTCCTCCTCTCTTGCTTCCTCATACCTGCAATCATATAAGAAGCATTAGCAAGCCAGGTTCTAAAAACTAAATAAATAAACAAATTGATAGTTGCAGTGTCAGCAAAAAATACTAATCCAATGTCCTCTTACTTTGCAGCCAGAACATTATCGAGATTTTCCACCCCTTCCAAATCTTCTGGCTTGAGAGTGACATCCACTTTGTCAGCTTTTTGGCCCCGAAGAAGATCAACCTGCAAAACAAAGATATGGTAGAACACAGACAATCAGGCTTCATCTTTCGGTAAACAGAACCTTAAAAATGTACAAGGAACATTTTCTAAAATTCATTTGTAACAATAATGCACTTTTGTGTCCAACTGTAGTTGTGAATTTTTCTGATGAACTACAACTAGTCAACTACAAGTACTTCATTAGTGAAATTCAAGTCATCAGGAAGTTTATTTTCTGTGTTTTTGTCTTATGCATTTAACTGTCTTAAATTATTGGGGACACTAGGTACAAATGTATCAAGTAGTTACATCCTAAGTATCAAATCACTATTCTTTCATTATAATTAAAATTTCATCTCAAGAGCCAAGGTGCCATCTAACCCACAAATCCAATGCAACACTTTCGACTAGCCCTGTTTGAACTGACTAGTCTTGTGATGACAAGAAAACATTTCCGCTTTAAGTAACCAAAGGATAAATTTGATTTCCTATATATAAGAAATCAACTACTTACCCTTTTGGCAGCAGCCACCTTGTCCTGGGCGGCACCAGTACCACCAACCACATACCTACATTCAAAAGGACAATATTAAGAATTTGTTTGGTTGAAACAAGACCCTAATGTGTACTAACATGATAGTAGTGTCAAATAAATGTACTTACGTATGTGTTGTTCCAAGTAGGGTCCCTGGAGCAATCCTTTCTTCCTTTTCTTCCAGCACCTACACGGGAAAAGATACAAATCAGCCACAGGAAATATAACTATGAAGAAATAAACAATAAAAAAAGGCTTTAGAAAAGTCCATATAGTTCAGTTAGAATCCAGCTAATGGGCTCACACGGTCAATAAACTAATATGTAAGGTTTTATTATTGTTATGTTTTCCCAATACTTACCAGTGTTCAAGTACTGAACCTTTTTTAATATATTTATAACTGATGAAATCAACATAAGAAATATGAGAATACCCATTATTGTCCTCATTGTTCAAAATATGTAATTATGAGCAAATAATCACTTTTAGATTGATTTTCAGTTCAACCAAATCCGATCTAATCAACTCAACTGCAACAGAAAATAAATGAATATATGATGAATTTTGTTCCTACTCACTTGGTACAAAGGCTTCTCAGGTTCTTTTCTCTGTTGCTTTCGAAGATCAATCACATCTGGTGTCTCCACGCCAGTTGGAGTGCTGAGCAAGAACATCATATTATTAATACAATCATGAAAGAATTCTTCTAGTATAAATTATGAGGAAGTAATATTTGTACCTTGAAAGGCTATCTACTGATTGAATGCCATCCTCTAGCTCCTCTTCCTCAAGTTGCTCTTCCTCTTCCTCCTCCTCTTCCTCTTCTTCCTCCAAATCACCCCAATGCTTGCTCCTATCAACAGGTTCTTCCTGAAATTGGTACAGCACGTAACCAAAATTTAAATGTTCTTCAAAATAGTCCAACTAAAGAATAGAGTTGCCACTCCACATACAAATATATACACCAAGGGAGATAAAGTTGGACTCTTTACTAAAGAGACAGAAAGATAAAGCAATACCTCATAGTTCAGTTGCTCTTGTTGTTGAAGACCGAAAACATCTCCATATAAAGGACGTCCATACTATAAGACAAGAAAAATCCAACATTTTAGTGTTTCGTAGTCATCTCAAAGACACAAAATGGAGAAGTTCGAAGAAAATTGAAGAACTTACTTCGTCGACAGGAGGTTTGCCCCAACCTCCGGGGTGATAACCAAAGCTTGCACTTGGGGGAATAGGAGCATTCAACCCCGGAATTTTCAGGTGTGGATAAGATGGTGGAGGGCCATATCTCTGAAAGGATATGTTTCTCGGTCAAAGGAAAAACTGGAAAGGAATTTGAGCTAGCTTAGTACAGAACATATTAGCTAAACTAACCTGCATGTTGATTAACCATGGAGGCGGAGCACCCTCTGGCATACCAAGAGCTTCTTTTAATTCCTGTGACAGCATACCTGGCTTCATCTCCCTCAACTTGACCTGCATGACCAACAACAGAATTGACATGAAGTTCTAAGAATAGTGCCAGTTATCTGGATACTAGCATGTACTCTCTTGCTATGAGATAAAATAGGTTATTTGAGATTAGAAATGAGATAAGCTAAAGGGAGGAGGGTTGAAAATCTCAAAATCTACATGAGATATATTTTGAAGGTCGACAGAGGAGATAAGCTTTGGATAATTGGATGGGACACGATTTACACAGGTTAAACGTGAAAAAAGGATACTCAAAAGACACCAAGGGGATTTGTACACTGGAGACCACCTAAGATTTACCCTCAGTTAAATCATTGTTATTTCTTTCTTATTTTTTCTTGATAGAATCCGTAGTTATCAATATCGATTACGATAAATGTGATACGATATCGTATCTAAGCCTCATCGATATAGCACATATATAAAAGATGATGTAGGGATGTAGTGTCCTTATACTAGTGGCGTGTAATGAATGAATGGATGATAAACAATAGTTTGCTAATATATGTTCACACAATCCATATCCAATGGAAGTGTTTTGGAGACCTCATTGCTTGAAAAAATTCATATTAATCTCTTTAATATGTTATATATATATATATATTTTTTTTTTTTTTTTTTTTTTTTTCTATATAATAATTTTTGCAGCATATCTTATGATACATTACAAGATGTGTATCTTAAATTTAGGTTTCCGATATACGATAAACATTTTGATAACTATCTATCAAACATTGTTAAAGTTAACTCACCATAAATTTTCTTTGCGAGCATAGGAAAATGGTCAATGACAACAATGGCAAAGGGTGTTTAGTTATTAAATCAACAAAACAATTAAAATATTCTCTCACGGTTTCAAAGATCATCTTCAACTATATCAGAAACCTCTTAATCGATTCATCAAAGATGATTATTATACCTCAAATTCTTTTCCTTCATAGTATAGGTCACCATGATTAGTCAGTTTTGGCTTGGTCTGATATTTGAAGAATGCATCATGAAGAACCTGCATACAGGAATAAAAGGCGTTGACTGTTGAACAACAAAGATGAATGCTTCTCATAATAACCATCTTGCTAAGGGGAAGAGATATGACATACCTGATAATCGATATCCATTTTCCCCATTTTTGGTTGCATACGCTCGCGCTGTTTCTGTTTCAACTTCTTACTATCCTCCTTTTCAATGTATGCCTGTACAGAACATGATGAAAATCTGAGTATATGTAGACAAAGAGAATGGAGAAATAGATCAAGACAATGTCTACTGGTAGAATTGGGTACTGGTAAGTTGTTACTAAGAACGATATAATAATCATATGAAATCTCCAATCTTACGAATTCTCAGTCTCAATGGATCTATTCAGTCTTGCAATAGGGGCTCATACAGAACTTGGAGATGGGAAAGGCTGAACAATAGTTTGGATATCAAATTCTTGAATTAACGTTGAGATTTTCATAAAAAAGCATAACCAGCACAAAAATATCAGTACATATCTAAATCACTTGTTACTGAGACTGACTTGTCTAATTTTCTCGATTCCAGTTGCAGCAATGAAATCAGGAAGTTGGAAAGGTTGCTTCTCAATCCCTCGCTTTCCCTGCAAAATTAAGAAAAGCAATAAAATTGATGAGACGCCAACTTCAAAATTCGATAGATACTCAAGCTAGAGAGGACAAAGATTTGTTAATGCATTGTAACAGTACAAAATGGCCCTACAACCAAATGTTCATGCCCATCCTTTATGCACTTTGCTAAATAAAAAGGTCCATGAAAAGTTTAAAAACATTTGAAAGCTAATACATTAAGAAAATGTGTGTTTTAAAGTGCAAGGTAGGCCATCTTAACCCTTGCAGATTATATTATTGCATAAGCAGTGTTGTGTACAATCGACTACACCACCACCCACCCTACAAAATTAAAACAAAAACCATCCAACGGTCCCCTTCAAACAAGACCACCAAGCTTGGCTCCATAATTGTTATAGCCGCCCCCCTGCAAGAACCACATATACATATAAGAGGAACGAAACCTTATCAATTTTATCTTTCCCTCAACCTCTTATATGAATCCTTCACTATATAGGCCCACCAAGCATGCATGCATATAATACCCGTTACAAAGTTGTGCCAGAAGAAATTATTCACCTGCAAAAATTTCCTTTTTTGAGACCAATGTCTTGGCACAGGAACAGTATTTCTGTATGATTTCAGAAACACCAGCAACTTCGGATCTGCAGCTGTGGCATCCCATACCTACAAAATAAGCAATAATGATGAACAACTCGAAATTGTGTTCTGAGAACTGAAAGCATAACAGAGTTTTAAGTCAATAGAACAAAATTTATGTTACATACACCATCTTAAACTAAATTTCGATGAACGACAGGACTTCTGTTCTACAACATCGGAGAAATTAGAATCCATTGAAGTCTTCTTGCTACTCCTGAAGTTTTAGCCAACATTTATTTACTTATTTATTTATCATTAGCAAAACAAACAGGAGATATTAAGATTGAAAAACATTGTGAACCAAAAAAGTCAAGTGTGCAAAACCAACATGCATCAAAAGCTAACACATTCTAAATAAACTCTCCCACTCAAACATGCAAACATGAACCTCTACCCCCATAAATTCCTTACATGTTACCCCAATTCTACACAACATTTATAGGATTAGAAAATATGCTTGCTTCTATTATCTTTTAAAGATCAACATACCAACAACATTAAATAAAGTTTAGATCAATGATCAATGAGATACATCAATTCTAGAAGCCACAGTTTTACTTCTTATTGACAAAAGTCAATAGGTAAACTTCCATCTTAGCAATATGCCTATTTTATTCTCAACAGGTTGATCCTTGCTTATATATTCAATTTAGACAAACAAAAAAACTTAATGTCCTTTAATCCCTCCTCACGTGTCACCCTAAACTCTCCCAGATTTTAGGATTTTTTGTGGTGATGATGGCGGCGGCCGGAGGCTATGTGTTGGCGCAGATCTAGCTCATAAAGGGTTGAAGGTTGTGGTGGCCATTGGTGGTGGATGGTGGGTGATGGTGGCTGAATTAGGTTTGGTGGTGGTTTTGGAGGACAATGGTGGCTGAATCAAGGGTGGTGGTTTGCAATAGCGATGGTGGTCACCATTGATGGATTTGGTGGCAGTGGTGCCTGCAAGTGATAGATTGATGGTGGATGCAGGTGACAGATTGATGATGGTGGTGGCTGTGAAGAAAGGGTGGATAAGTGGATGAAGAATGGGGAAGGATGAGGGATCACGTGCAGCGATTTCAAAAGTAGGTAAACAACATCAAGTGTTTTGAGGCCTAAACAAGTAATGGAGATGGGTAGGATTAAATCAACATTATCTATATCCTTAAATTTTATCCAAAACTTTTGGCAACTTTATATCATAAAATCTCATATGTTCAGGAACAATTCTAGACAGCCTGGTTAAAGAGGGGGGGGGGGGGGGGGGGGGCAAAATTGTATTTTCGCCCGCCCCTCCCCCCCCCCCCCCCCCCCCAGGCAGCAAGAGCCCAGGCTGTCTAGAATTTGAGTATGTTCAGAAAAGGCATTAGTTTGTACTTTGCATATATACTTAAATCTTTTAATCAGTAAGATAGTCAAGAGTGATGTTAAACACTACTCTCTAGTTATCTCTACATCATTTCTTATTAAAGAGTTTTCTTCCTCTCTTTTTCTCTTTCCTGATTTCTCCTCATGGTTTTTTTATTTTATTCATCATCTCCACATGTTTATACCAGTCTCTATCTTGGACAAAGTGCAGAAAATCCTAGTAGTGACCAACACTAACTTTGCTTGGAGATTGAACAAGGACATAACACATAATATCAACTATCAAAAAAAAAAAATAACATAAACTACATTGGTTAACTAAAGTAGAATAAGCTACAACGAGTAAAGAACATAAACCATTACCTCAACCACATCAGGCCTCGAACAGATTTGTTTGAGTTCAGCTATCTTCATCCGACGTTGAAGCTACAAACAAAAAGATGAAGGAAGTAATTAAACCTTGCATGCAAAGCAAAACAAAATCATTAAAATTATTCGAGGAAAAGAAATAGCAAAACCTTTTTCTTCTTGTTGGAAATCCCTCCTCTATCCTTGTGCTGCACATCCTGCTCCTCCTCATCTGAATCCGAATCCAGTTTCTTCTTGGCCGCATTTTCAGCAGCTTCATCCTTGCTATCATTCTCCTACAAAACACAAATCACCCACTCAATCAACACTAAAATAAATAAATAAAAATTGGACAAAAAAACACGGGTTAATTGAAGAAAGAAATGGTTTACCTCCAACGCAGCAGCAGTGTCACTGAAAGTGAACTTGTCAAATACCTTCTTGAAATCTTGGAGCAAATTGTGTTCTAAATCGGCCTTCTCGGGCACGTATTCGATTTCAACTTGGTGGAATGGCTGTTTCCATTCGAAAAAATTAGGGTTTGTTGGATGAGAAAGGAGTAAGAAAAGAAATGTTACCTGTTGGGGATATGAGTTATCGTTGGCCTCTTCTTGGTCACTGTCGGTGGTGTCATCAGGTTTGTTGATAGTATTGTTATTGTGCTTCTTCTTCTTCTTCTTTTGCTTTCGTCTCCTTCGCCGTTGCTCGCTCTCCTTGTTTGAGGAGGTGTTGATTTGTTGAGGTTGCTGTACGTCTCCATTAGCGATGGAGATGGCGGACTCAGCAGCCATGTTTGGCCTCTCCAGTCTCCAATACAAGATACAAATTCCTTGGTGGAATGGTTTGTCCAAGAGGGAGAGAGATCGAAGAGGAGGACAAGTATGGTTTGTATTTTGGTGGACTGCACTGCGCGTTTTAACACTGCATATGAATTTAATAAATTTCTTGAATTCTGAAAATTCAAGTTTAAGTGTATTCAATTTGAATTTTAAAACGTTCACAAAAGTTTAGGGGTATTCAATCAGGATTTTAAAAGGTCTTTCTGAAATCCACAAAGTCTAGGGATATTCAATATGGATTTCAGAAAGTCCACAAAAGTTTTAGGGTATTCAAAATATCATTCATATTTATGGATTTGGAAAATCATGCATTCTCATGGACTTTGTAGTGTTAGGTATAAATAACAAAGTTTAATAGTTTGTCAGCCTCCATATCAAAGATTTCAACGTGAAAAAAAGTCTCCCAAAGTTCTTCCTTGTGCCAGCCGCGAAGAGGTTGGTTCTCATCCTCTTATTTTCTCGATTTTAGAGCATTTGTGAAGGACATTACTCGACAAAAGAAATGAGAGAAGTCTCATGTGAAATAAACAAGGTCAAACATTTTGGTTTTTCCTCACAGAAATTTTTTCAAAAAACTTCGCCAACGTTTAGCCCAGCAATGCAGTTGATCTATCAAGATAAGCCAAGATTGAGTGCGCATACCCACTTCTTTTTTCCAAGGATTGCCAGTACCTCCAGGAATTCCTTCGTTGCGGACCTGATTTAGAAAAGTTATTTCCATATGCTGAAAGATCTCTTCCAATCTCCAAACATGGGATATATTTGAACTCATCCAAACATGGGGCTATGCTATACTAAAGAATGAAGAACGCAAGTACATATAGACACATCGAATAAGAGAACTGAAACAAACCAGGATCCACATAGAATTGATAAAGCAGTTTACTGTATCCTTGTAAAAGAAATTCGGTTGAACTCAATTTAATCATACAGTTAAGGTCAGGGAAACAACAAATAGCAGAGCACAAGGTAAAAACCAGCTGATGCATGCAGTTTGCATTCCCCTCTCCAAATTGTTCACACTATGTGACGCAGCAAAAACCGAACCATACACATCTTGATTTATATGGGCTTGATCTTGAAGTGAAGTGAGATGAGAGAAAACACAAAGCACTTCAAGTCCTGCAACAACAACAAAATGACACAATAGAACATTGTGAGAAACTGTTGGCTAAAATCATGGTACACGCAAAATTCAAAATTAATCATATAGGCTCTATTTCTCGATCAATTTGGGATGGGAAGGGAAGGGAGGGAGGGGTTGTTTGGGTGTGGAATTCTACAATGTTAGCTAGAGTGGAAGCTATGTTGTAAGAACTAGCTTACAATCAAACTTGTTTTCTTCATCGCCATAAAAAATCCTGGGAATAGGAGGGCGGAGGAATGGTTTTTGCACCTTCATAGATAGATGCTTTGACAACAAGTTATTTGTGTTGACAACAAAAATCCTGGGAATAGCTAAGCCGCTATTTGTGTTGTCAAAGCATCTATCTGTGAAGGTGCAAAAACCATTCCTCATAATACAATTTTATGGACGTTTACTTCTTATTTTAAAGATGATAATTAACGACTTTTTCTTTTTCTAGTTTTTTTAGCACATGTATCTCTCACTTTTGTTAATTATATGCGGACGTTTTTTTGTTTCATCACTATTTACCAACTTCTTTTTTATCTTGCAAATAATTAGAAATCTGTAAAAGTCGTTCATACAAAGTCCGTGGATTTTCATAAATCTCTAGAAAGTATGTAGCAAAAGTCTATGGATTTAAGAAATCAGCAGAAGTCCGTGGACAATATAAAGAGTTCGTGGACAATTTAAGAGTCTGTGGACTTTTCAAATTATTTATCAATTCCATAAGAATCCATATACAATACACCCCCCGGAAATTCGTTATTCGTTTGATCGCCTTGAATGTGAATCTCTATGTAAGCAAAACACAAATCTTATCTGCACCCCAAAACTTTAGATTAATTTTTTTTTTTATTCTTTTTAAAGGGGTGGCAATTTAGCCTAACCCCGCGGACGCAACACAAATCCAACCAACCTCTATAAAATGTGTTTGGGTCATGACTTCCAAGGATGTTTCCATGAACTCATTTGCATTGACATGATTCAACCTGGTTGACAAGTAAGTTAGACAGATGGTCCATTGAATCCTGCACAAACCAGTCTAATGTTGGTTTTAATCAATTTTCTCAAGTATTACGATAAATCGATCAAGATTTGAAAAACGGTGATTCTAAATGGCGAGGAAACGAGCGAGGAAACGGGTGAGGGAGGGGGTGTGACCCTCCATCCCCCTCGAGATGTGCATCTGTGTGAATCTCGAGGGAGATGGGGGTCAAACCCCCCTCCCTCGCCCGTTTCCTCGCCGCCTAGAACGACTCTTTGAAAAATCATTGGCGGCATTTGTTCAATTTTGAAGTTATTTGACTTTCGATACAAGTAGTTTTCTACCACCATGCTCAATTAATTACTTGTAAAAGAAAAACAAGTGAAAACCCAATTGAATTGAAAAGGAGAAATTCACTATATCACATTTTAATGTGTATCTTGAGGCAGGGCAGTCTAAACGGGTTGAAACTTTAACACTTTATTTCATATGTGAATAGGTAATTTTTTTTCAAATTTTCAACTCAAATGATATAGCTTTCATAATTACTCGTGTATGTAGTGTTTTTTTAATAGAATTTTGGAAGAGCTTGCTCAGGTCTGTTTTGGTTTTTCTTTTGGGGAGTTTGGAGTTTGGACTCTTTGTTGTGGGATTTCTTTGCTTTAAGATTGTTCCATCTTCGTCATGGTTTGTCTTCCCTTTAAATAAAAATCTTTTTGTTTGACAAAAAAAAGTACATGATATATATTAGAAACTAAGGGTGGGCATCCCATCCCACGATCCCGATCTCGTTCCGTCCCGATTTTTTTCAGTCTTATTGGAATTGATCAATCCCATCTAGATCCCGTTCCGATTTTTTTTCAATCTTATTGAAATTGATCAATCACATCCCGATCTCATCCCAATCTAGAGTGGGATGGGATCTGGATGAAAATTTTCAATCCCGCCCATCCCATCCCGAATCAATTTTTTTAATATTTAGTATGAAACTATTTATTGACATAACTATTTTATTTATTTACATGACTATTTTATTCTCACAAGCTTCCATTTGACTCACCTGGATAATGAATCTAACTCAAACGCTCTCTTTTTTTTCCCCTTTCTAATTCTTGACAACAACAATGTGTGCTCCTCCTAGTTTTTAAATGACACATTCATTGATCGTTTTCGTTAGCAATGTACAAAAAAATGGTTATCTTCAACAGTGGTTCTAAAAAAATGAGTAAAAGTTAATGGAATGGGGAAATAACAATCATTGGCTTAAAATTATATAGTTGTTCTTAGAGTTGTGTGTTTGGTAAATCCAAAATTTTCAATCTTGCATGTTAATTTTCAATCCAAAATTTAGTACATGTTCATCATGTCCCGTCCCGAACTTGTTTGGGATGGGACGAGGTCGAAATGAGGCCTATCCCGTCCCGTCCCGTCCTGATCCCGAACAAAAGGGATGAGATATGGATGATGTCTAACCCGTCCCATCCCATCCCATGCCCACCCCTATTAGAAACTAAGGGGTATCCCCTCGAAATATGTGCAATAACTAAGTTGAGCCAAGTTATGCGATTGGACATTGTCCAAACGTGACTAATATAGATTACACACTATTCTCCTACCAGCTTGAGGAAATGCATAATGTTGTTTACAATAGGGATCCAAGCCCAATTAATACAAATTTAGGATTATTATTGATAATCTGCACCGCCTGGAAAGAGTCAAAGAACAAAAATCCCTGATGTTGCTTGGATTCCAAGATCCAAACTAGTAAAGCTTCTATACTATAAAGCTTCAGCATGTGTTGCAAAAAATATTGAATGCCACCACTACCACCGCTCCTTGATGTGAAATAAGATGAAAACTTGCATCACAAAAAACCCTCATACAAGTATTAAAATTTGCAGCATGGTACCAAGAACTTGTAATAAAGGGTCGGAGGAAATGTGGTGCTCAATGATTTGCTCGAAATTCTTGTTGCCTAAAATTCCAAGCAAATCAACATTTTTGTTTTTTTTTTTTTTTTGTATTTGTTGCATTCTTATCAATTACCTGCAAAATTCTAAGAAAAATACAAGTAAAGTGGTTCGTAGAGGTTATCGTCATATTCACCAAGTTAAAGGGATTCAAGGAAAAACACTTTAGAAGATCAACTAAAATTAAGAATTGGTGGAAAAATGGGAAATAAGATTTGGATAATATATTTTTTTACAGCAAACTTTGATTCAAAATTAAGGATGAAAATTACTAAACAAATTTATCAATTAAAAGAAATGTCTCAAGGATTGGAGAATCCACCTCTTAACACATTTTTGTAAATATTTTTTTGAACACTTGCACAAATTCTTTTAATTTTTAATTCAAGACCAATGCTCAAAAGAAAATTCTTTTCTAAGAAGAATTTCTCTTACCTCTTTTGATGTTAAGATAAACTCTTTAGCTATCATTAATCCACCTCTTTCGATGACGATTTTTCAATAAATGGTTATAGTAACAAATATAATTTTTGTTTCCAAGTTCATATCTTCATTTCCAATAATCCTTCGTTGTTCATCTTTTGATTTGACAACTTTGATTCATGGGTTGAATCTAGGATTAATAAAAATTATACAAGTTTTATTTCTTGTGTTAAAAAATATCTCTACATCACTCAAGTAGGTTTCATCTCCTCTCCTTGAGATGAAATGATTAGCCTACAATTGTCATTGTGATGAAATAATCTAAAAGTGGAACTAGAAAGGTAGATGAGGAAGTAAACTAATTAAATTAAAAGATAACTAATGCATAATACAAAATTTAACTGCTATTAAATTCAAAATTAAAAAAATTACATGTAACTTGAACGAACCTCCAACGAAATAAAGAAAACTATTCTAAGCTAGATGTATAAAATAAAGCTAGATGTCTTGGATCTCTTTTTTTAATGTCCCTTATCCAAGAGTTTGAGAGCCTATTTATAATGTTTTCCTTCAAGCTAGAAATGGGAAAAATCCTACAAATCCCTTGATTATACTCCAAATCGTATCATATAAAATAATGGGAGTCATAATTAGGGATGGATACATCAAGATAGTCTTAAATGGGGGTAGATATATGAGAGAAAACTTTAATGGAATATTCTTTTATTTTATCCTTGGAATGTGCCTTGGGTTGATGTTTTATTTTATTTATGATTGCATGCTCCACAATTGAAGTTTTTATCTTGAAACTTGCCACATGTCTCCATCAAATGTTGACTTCCATAATATTGGTCTTGAAATGAAACTCTTGAACCACGTGTGCCACGAACGTGCCCAAATGCCTCGAATTTTGTATATTTCATTGATTTCATAATTTATCCAATTGCTCCAAGTCATGCAAATTTATAGTAGAATTGTCTCGAATTTTGCACATGTCTCGATTTCCTACAACAATTATGACAATAATCAAATTTGAGACAAATAAAGACATTTAATTGATTTTAAGCACAATTAGAGGCTAATAAAGAGGTAAATGGGGCGTAAAAATCAATGTTTTTTGTGCTTATCACTCAACATTGTGATATGTTCTCGAACTGGGGAATTGAGGATAAGACCCAACTCCACTAAAAAACACATCATCACAACTGGTTGTAACTAAGCAATTCTCATCCACATTCAAATTTTATAGTCATATCAGATTCTTATTAGAGATCAAAAAATTATCTTTCCCATATGTTCCATCTTTTGTTAAAAACACAAAGAAAAGGCATATGTAGATAATGGTTTATTGTCTAACACATGCGCATTTCTCGCTTGCCAAATGGTTTGAATTACTGCAATTGATTGAGAAATGAATCTGTTTCACAAATTCGATGATATTTCTGCCACTAACCATAAATACAAAAGAAAATATTTATCTGAAGAAATAGGAAAACGATGCCATAAAATTGGACATGGGGCTAGGAACCACTATCGCGAGAAACTTTACAATCAAATAACAAATGCATGGTAGTTCAACAGGGTTGTGGCACAAGGAGCAAGAGTCGTCAATAGGAACATGGTGAATTCTAAGCTTAGAATTTGTTGGAAGTAAATCCATAACCATTTTCCTAAGAAACGGCGAAGAAGAAATAAGACGCATGCCAGATTTTTACAAGAAACATCAATAAACAAATAAGAAGAACTCGAAGCCATAAGCATATCCAAACCCGAGTTAGTGTTTTGAAAATAGTTTTGACTTTAAATCACTGGTTTGAGAGGCTTTCCAAACAAGTTTATATTTCCTTGTACTGAATCTTATAACAACTTTTTTTAATTTTATCCACATAAAATGGAGGCAGAAAAGAATTGAGTTTAGGAAAATTCCAAGAAAGATAACTGTTTTCAAAAATCAAAAACATATTTACTGTCTTCAGGCACTCAGTGAGAGAATTTGGCTTCAGAAGGAAAAGATTAAAACTAGTTTCAATCCAAGAATCTTGCCAGAAATCAATATCGCACCCATCTCCAATAACCCACAAAACGTGAGGAATACAGTTGGTAAGAGCCGAAAAAGTGCCTCGCCAGCTAAAAGATCCTAAGGAAGGTTTTCTAGCGTGAAGAATCGAACAATTGGGGAAGTACAGTGACTTCCAAATCTTGATTTTGAATCGTAAGGTTTGTCGATAACTCTCCAAATGTTTTTAGCCATACAAGCCAAATTTCTAATCCTCATAAGAGGAATATTTAAACCTCCCAGTTGTCTGGATTTAGTAATTTGTGTCCATTTACACAAATGGATAGATTTACCCTCAGATGTCTCATTCCACCAAAAATCTCGATTAAGTTTATCCAACTTATTTGAAATACGAAGAATGTAAGTGAGCATAGAGTAAATGGGAATAACATTAGCCACAAATTTAATCATCACTATACGACCTGCTTGTGAGAGAACACATGACTTCCAACCCACTAGATTGTCTGTAACTTTATCAATAATAAATTAAAAATCATTATTCTTTTCACCCGAAAAGAGAATAGGGGATCCTTTTTTCCCTTAACCACTCCCACTTGTGATTTCAACTGCCACAAGTATACCGCTGAGCTGGAATCCCATTGGTATAGGGAATTCTAAATACTTCTCATTGTGGCAACGAAAGAATCAAGTTTTAAAATTTTGCTTGATCATTTTTTGGAATTTGGGATGGGTATTAAAACTAAAAAAAAATAGACTATTTTCATAGTTGACACTGACCTAAACTATCACAATATTTTTCAAAATATATTTTAGATTATGACAAGCACTCAACGTGGCTTTAGAGAAGATTATAAGATATCCGCACAAAACAAGTTACTGATAGATGGGGAATTGCGGCAGGATTTTAATCCCATCAATAAGGTGAGAGGTTTCTGCTTTAAAAAAGAAAACATGAAAATGCCTCTGAAGCAATAATGAAATGATAAGGCGGAAGAGGGTCTCCTTGTCTAATTCCTCTTGAAGCATATTCGGCTTCCCTAGGGCCTGAGTCACAAGTGAGGTAAGATTAGCCATTTGAGCTTCCAAACTAGAATTAGTACTTACCTCATTGACTTGGCGTGAAGGCTCTCCAATTCTTTCATACTGCTGGGCATTTAAGGCTCGGTTTGCAATCAAAGTTTTTGCTGCTACTGGAGTTTTATCAACCAAAGCTCCTCCTGCTGCTGCATCTACCATCTGTCGCTCAAGAGGAAGCAATCCCTCATAAAAGTATTGAATCAGGAGCCCATCTTTCATCTGATGCTGCGGGCACGATGCTATGAGAGTTTTGAAGCGCTCATAGTAAGTCGGATATGATTCTCCTGGACCTTGCTGTATGCCACTGATTTTCTTCCTCAATAAGATAATTTTGGAAGTTGGGAAGAATTTCTCTAGAAACACCTTCTTCATGCTTTCCCAAGAATATACTGTTCCGGAAAGTAGTTCATAGAGCCAATCCTTAGCCCTATCAGTCAGAGAAAAGGGGAATGCTCTCAACTTTAGGATGTTTTCATCCACATTTATTGGCGTCATACTGGAACATACTATTTCAAATTCCTTTAAATGTTTATTTGGATCCTCCATAGAAAGACCATGATACTTCGGAATATGATGAAGTAGGCTGGATTTCAGCTCGAATGACTCAGTCTTGCCCTGCGCGACTAATGGATACTGAATGCACAAGGGTGCGGCATTGTCCAAGGTGGATGCCGAAAGTTCTTTAATAGATCTATTATCTCCCATGTTGAACTCTTCAGATTCAGATTCAAAGCTAGATGTTTGTAGTTCTTTTGTTTCTCTTCTTCGTCTTCTAAATGTTTTCTCAGGCTCTGAATCTTGTTCTACTAAGTTTTCGCTGGATCTCCTATTGTGCATGAACTAGTACCTGAGATAAAGAAAGAAAGAAAAAATCAATAAAAATAAAATTAAATAATTAAGTAATCAACAACTTTTCTAATCCCCGGCAACGGCGCCAAAAATTGATGCGCTATTTTAGTAGCACACAACTTAATACCCTGCTTTGTAATTTGTAGTATAGAATAAATAGGGATCGTTCTAGACCGGGGATTAGAGGGCTTGTCAATTACACTAATAATAACTAAAAAAAAACAACTAACAACCTAATTAATTAAATAAAAGGGGATTTGATTTTCTAAATTAAATTATGAAAATAACTACGAAAATTAATGTAAAGATAATAAACTAAAGAGATGACAAAGATGAGAAATTAGCTAAGGGTTTATCTCCACACACCAAACATATGCTTATAAATTAATCTTCAATAATCACTTGCTAACTCGTGAGAGACAATGCTCAAGACTAACCGTGACCGCACTGCATTAATCTTATTATTTTCCCAAGTTCGTTGAATTAAACTAAGCGTCGCTTTCAAACTATTCTTATCATGCTATCTAAACAGGAATCACAAGTTAAATAGCAATCTAAGATCATTAAGTTTTGTGAAAAATATGAACACTGACTAGGCAATCACAAGTATGATCAGCATCTTGTTCTTGCCTAGGTTTTGACTTAACCTTACCAACGTTCCTTGGTATTTACTACTTGTGAGTACAAAATCATAACAATTAGGTGAAATTCTCCTATACTCTAGCCCCAGATCCTAGCATGCTTACTAAGTTGGCCACCTTAACAAACATACAAAGAAAAGTTCTCTATAAAGCAGTTAAGCAAAACACAATCACTAATAGCAAGGAATATTAAATTCAATTAATTTATAAAGCACATGTTAGTGTCTTAGAATCCACCCCTAACTAAGAGGAGTTTAACTAGACATATTAATTATGTTCAAACAGTAATCCATAATCAATAATCAAACTAAAATTAAGAGAAAGAGATGTTTAGAGATGAAAACAAAACACTGATCTGTGGTGGTATTGAGCAGAAGTGGGGTGTGAATAACGCGAACTTATCCTTCACCCTCGCGCGATCTGCTCGTTCTCTGCTTCCTTAGCTCCCTTCTTCAATTGCTGCTTCGGTTGTGTGCGTGACGAGAGACTGCGAGAGATGAAGCAGGCGATGGAGGGACGACGATCGGCTAAGAGAGAGATCGGGTGAAAAGGAGATGCGGACGGTGAAGATGGCGAAGACAGGGGACAGCGAGAGATACTGTGGCTGCTGGCGAGGTAGTTATGATGGTGATGGCGATAAGGGACAGTGAGAGAGAGAGAACTGAGGTGAGGGTTTTCGTGCGAGGAGGTTCTGCTTGAATGAAGAGAGGATGATGAAGGGCTATCGCGAGGATGAGGGATCTGCGAGAATGGGGTTTGATTGGGTTTGATGGAGGCGAGGTGGATGGCTTGCGTTCAGGACGATGGAGATGGATGGTGGGTGACGGCGGCTAGGGTTTGTAAGCGTGGATGTTGTGTATGGATGCAGTGGATGGGATGTTGGATGGTGGGTCAAAGCCAGGTATCTTCCCCCTTTTATTTTTGTTTTCCTCTTTCTGTGGTTTCCTTGTTGGTGTGGTTTCCTTGCTTGTGTGAATTCCTTTTGCAATTAGTATTCCTAAATTGCCAAGTTGCTTCTATTTTAAAATATTGTAATTAGAAACATACACAAGCATGAAAATAACAATTAGTACCATAATTAACAAGTAATAGCTAAAAATATATATAGAAATATGGTACTAAAAATAGACTAATTATGCCCCTATCAAATTCCCCCACACTTATCTTTTGCTAGTCCTCGAGCAAATCCAAAAAACAAAAATAAAAGACTCAAATGACTCAATCTATACTTTCCAACATTTATCTCAGAGATTTTCAACGGATCATGACATGTTAAGATTCCTTGTAAACATGAGATTAAATCCACATCATTCGAAAATTAATACACGTTCATAGCAATGATATAAAAATTTACAATTAAATTAAACCAAGTGACTGTGAAACTCAAACGCGTGCCAAGAAGAATTAACCCAAAAATCTCACTCGATGCACTCTTTTTTTTTTCACTGATTGTTTGGTAAAATCACTCTTCCTATTCTAGCTATATGTGAGAGGATTGATGTGAAAGGGAAACAAATAGCTCACATATGATATAACAAGAAAGAATGGCATTTTCTGACTTTTTTTTTTTTTTTTGATATATGATCTCATGGAAGGAATGCTACTACTTGAATGCAAGAACTAGGGACACAATATGCTCATACCTCATTCGAATATCCACATCGTGACATTGCAAGACACACTCAATCAAAAGGTCTTAATTCAGGTTGTAATGGGGCCAGGGGTCCAGGGAAGAGAAAGAACGGATATGAAATTTTCAAAGGGCTTGAAGAAATGGTGAAAGCATGCAATAAGATTAGAGACATTAGCAAAGAATCATATGGTTCAAGACATAAGTGGAAAAATGACGAGGTGGCTTATTGATAATGAAGAGCTTCAACAATTATTTTGTATCTACTTAAAAAGAATTGAACTATCTGTATGGTACTGTAATACTGAATGGATAAAGATAAGGACCTGTATCCCTTTTGTAACTTTTTTTTTTTTTTTTCAATTTTTTTTTTTTTTAACTTTTTCTTCTTAAACTGTCTACCACAAGGGTCTTCCCCCACATTTGCTTTTCAACATACCTTGAACCACAATAAAGTATCTGCAACTCAAATTATGCTCCACTCGTTTTATTAGGTTAGGGGATAGAGAATGAGGGTAATGAAATAAAAGGCTTAATAACAGGCTCAATGGGGTTAACCTAAAGGAAAAATATTATGGATCGGGCTTATTTGGCAATGGTGGAAACTAGGTGCTTTTATCATGTCAAGCATGTCATGCAATTCAATATGATGTTTTGAACAAAATTAATACAAGTTCTAGTGTTTAATTCTTAATTTTGAAAGCAATCCAAGTAGCAACCAAAGCAAACAAAATAGAGATCATGCAACGAATTATTATTGACAAAAGAAATAAAAGATGACCTAACTAAAAACTCTCAAAATCAAAGGAACAATAGGCTCAAAACTCACATATGGGTTATAATGAGTTAAATCCAACTAAGCATGCTATGAGTACCAATTACTAAGTTGATTACATGTGAATTTGCATATGATAACCATAAATAAACATTAACTAAAGAATAATATTAGATCTTAAATCATGTTTATAAATCACCTTAAAGTCATGAAATTAAAAACCAAATCTCATCATTGTGTTGGAAAGTATCCTAAGACTCAAAACAACTATAATTTAATTTTTTTATTTATATATATATATTTATTATTATTATTATTATTTTTTATGACACTAATACCAACAAAGAAAATAAAAACCAACAATTTTTTTTTTCAAAATAAAACAATGTTTTGTTCCCCCACACTTAAACCTAACATTGTCCTCAATGTTAATAGATTATAGCACATGCAATGAAAGATTTAAATGCGGAAAAACAAACTACTAACAAACAAAAACAACGAAAATAAAATAAAATGATAAAGAAAGCAAATCTGATTGGGTTGCCTCCCAAGAAGCGCTTGTCTTAACGTCGGGCAGCCTGACGGTATCTCCAATTAATCCTCAGAATAAGTGGGAACATGGAGTGATACGTCCTCCACGTCATGCTCCACAAATGACTCATAATAGGGCTTAAGTCGATGATGTTTCACTTTAAACTCCTTCCCGATTGTGACACTCTTAATCTGTATAGCACCATGAGGAAAAACATTAGTAACAATAAAAGGACCAACCCATTCAGAACGTAACTTACCAGTTCTAAGACATGATTGGAAAAGCAAGACTTTCATTCCAATGACAAAAGTATTTCCATGGATCATCTGATCATGAAAAACTATAGTGTTATCCTTATAATTGCTTTTACTATCATAAGCCTCATCCTGAATCTTTTCAAGCTCATTCAACTAAAATTTCTTCCGCTTCTTTGTGTCATAGGGAACTCCATTGCTCTCATATCCAACGGCAGTAGTGATGTTGGTCTCAAGTTCATCCTCATTTTTTAGGTCTGACAATTTCTGGGCCAAATTGTCATTCACATTAATAGAAAAACAAGAATGATTTTTACCAGAATATCTCGTGGCTTCAAAGATGTTGAAGCCAATCACATCACCATCAAATTCCATGGTCAGTTTCCCCGCATGTACATCAATATTTGTCTTCGCAGTTTTCATGAAGGGGCGCCCTAAAAGAAGAGGCAAAGGTGCTGAAAATTTCGAATCTTCCATCTCAAGCATATAGAAATCTGCTGGGAATATCAAATGGTTAACCTGCACTAACACATCTTCCAACAAACCTCGAGGATATGCATTAGAACGGTCAGCCAATTGAATAATAACACCATCATTTTTTAACTTCCCAAGATTCATAGATTGATAAATAGAATACGGCATAACATTAATTGAAGCACCTAAGTCTAACATTGCATTTTCAATTTTAGTATTACCGATAACACAAGGGATAGTGAAACTACCTGGATCCTTACACTTCGGTGGCAATTTCCTTTGAAGAACTACGGAGACATTCTCACTTACTTTAACTACCTCTCCGTCTCGAAGACGTCTCTTTGTTGTGCAAAGCTCCTTAAAAAATTTTGCATACTTAGGCACTTGCTTAATAGCATCAAGAAGAGGAATATTGACTTGGACTTTTCGGAAGGTTTCCAAAATTTCCTTATCTTGTTCATCTTTCCTAGATTTGGCAAACCTACCTGGAAAAGGCACAAAAGGTGGAATAAGATTAGCAGAAACTGAATTTGGAATGCTCACCTTCTTACCTTGGAGTTCTGGTGTTCCAATGATGGCTGGATCATCCTTTTGTAACTCAGTTTCCCTATTTCGACTATGTTTAGGGACTATTGGTTCATTCTCAAGTTGCCTACCACTCCTCAATGTAATTGCTTTTGCAGTTTCAAACCTGCCCTTTGGATTTGGAGTGGTAGAACTAGGAAGTTTTCCTTGCTCGCGAATTTGTCCAATAAACTCATCTATTTGTCCCATCTGTAGCTTCAAATCTGCTATATCTTTTGCTTGATTCTGCTGAGAAATAGTTAATGATTTCAGAATCTCATCATAATTAAGCGGCATACCTGAATTGTGCTGATGTGGTTCAGGTGGTCCTTGAAAGAAACCAGGGGGTGGCCGATTCGAAGTCTGTTGTTGAGGTTGTTCTGAATTTTTTTTCAATCTTATTGAAATTGATCAATCACATCCCGATCTCATCCCAATCTAGAGTGGGATGGGATCTGGATGAAAATTTTCAATCCCGCCCATCCCATCCCGAATCAATTTTTTTAATATTTAGTATGAAACTATTTATTGACATAACTATTTTATTTATTTACATGACTATTTTATTCTCACAAGCTTCCATTTGACTCACCTGGATAATGAATCTAACTCAAACGCTCTCTTTTTTTTCCCCTTTCTAATTCTTGACAACAACAATGTGTGCTCCTCCTAGTTTTTAAATGACACATTCATTGATCGTTTTCGTTAGCAATGTACAAAAAAATGGTTATCTTCAACAGTGGTTCTAAAAAAATGAGTAAAAGTTAATGGAATGGGGAAATAACAATCATTGGCTTAAAATTATATAGTTGTTCTTAGAGTTGTGTGTTTGGTAAATCCAAAATTTTCAATCTTGCATGTTAATTTTCAATCCAAAATTTAGTACATGTTCATCATGTCCCGTCCCGAACTTGTTTGGGATGGGACGAGGTCGAAATGAGGCCTATCCCGTCCCGTCCCGTCCTGATCCCGAACAAAAGGGATGAGATATGGATGATGTCTAACCCGTCCCATCCCATCCCATGCCCACCCCTATTAGAAACTAAGGGGTATCCCCTCGAAATATGTGCAATAACTAAGTTGAGCCAAGTTATGCGATTGGACATTGTCCAAACGTGACTAATATAGATTACACACTATTCTCCTACCAGCTTGAGGAAATGCATAATGTTGTTTACAATAGGGATCCAAGCCCAATTAATACAAATTTAGGATTATTATTGATAATCTGCACCGCCTGGAAAGAGTCAAAGAACAAAAATCCCTGATGTTGCTTGGATTCCAAGATCCAAACTAGTAAAGCTTCTATACTATAAAGCTTCAGCATGTGTTGCAAAAAATATTGAATGCCACCACTACCACCGCTCCTTGATGTGAAATAAGATGAAAACTTGCATCACAAAAAACCCTCATACAAGTATTAAAATTTGCAGCATGGTACCAAGAACTTGTAATAAAGGGTCGGAGGAAATGTGGTGCTCAATGATTTGCTCGAAATTCTTGTTGCCTAAAATTCCAAGCAAATCAACATTTTTGTTTTTTTTTTTTTTTTGTATTTGTTGCATTCTTATCAATTACCTGCAAAATTCTAAGAAAAATACAAGTAAAGTGGTTCGTAGAGGTTATCGTCATATTCACCAAGTTAAAGGGATTCAAGGAAAAACACTTTAGAAGATCAACTAAAATTAAGAATTGGTGGAAAAATGGGAAATAAGATTTGGATAATATATTTTTTTACAGCAAACTTTGATTCAAAATTAAGGATGAAAATTACTAAACAAATTTATCAATTAAAAGAAATGTCTCAAGGATTGGAGAATCCACCTCTTAACACATTTTTGTAAATATTTTTTTGAACACTTGCACAAATTCTTTTAATTTTTAATTCAAGACCAATGCTCAAAAGAAAATTCTTTTCTAAGAAGAATTTCTCTTACCTCTTTTGATGTTAAGATAAACTCTTTAGCTATCATTAATCCACCTCTTTCGATGACGATTTTTCAATAAATGGTTATAGTAACAAATATAATTTTTGTTTCCAAGTTCATATCTTCATTTCCAATAATCCTTCGTTGTTCATCTTTTGATTTGACAACTTTGATTCATGGGTTGAATCTAGGATTAATAAAAATTATACAAGTTTTATTTCTTGTGTTAAAAAATATCTCTACATCACTCAAGTAGGTTTCATCTCCTCTCCTTGAGATGAAATGATTAGCCTACAATTGTCATTGTGATGAAATAATCTAAAAGTGGAACTAGAAAGGTAGATGAGGAAGTAAACTAATTAAATTAAAAGATAACTAATGCATAATACAAAATTTAACTGCTATTAAATTCAAAATTAAAAAAATTACATGTAACTTGAACGAACCTCCAACGAAATAAAGAAAACTATTCTAAGCTAGATGTATAAAATAAAGCTAGATGTCTTGGATCTCTTTTTTTAATGTCCCTTATCCAAGAGTTTGAGAGCCTATTTATAATGTTTTCCTTCAAGCTAGAAATGGGAAAAATCCTACAAATCCCTTGATTATACTCCAAATCGTATCATATAAAATAATGGGAGTCATAATTAGGGATGGATACATCAAGATAGTCTTAAATGGGGGTAGATATATGAGAGAAAACTTTAATGGAATATTCTTTTATTTTATCCTTGGAATGTGCCTTGGGTTGATGTTTTATTTTATTTATGATTGCATGCTCCACAATTGAAGTTTTTATCTTGAAACTTGCCACATGTCTCCATCAAATGTTGACTTCCATAATATTGGTCTTGAAATGAAACTCTTGAACCACGTGTGCCACGAACGTGCCCAAATGCCTCGAATTTTGTATATTTCATTGATTTCATAATTTATCCAATTGCTCCAAGTCATGCAAATTTATAGTAGAATTGTCTCGAATTTTGCACATGTCTCGATTTCCTACAACAATTATGACAATAATCAAATTTGAGACAAATAAAGACATTTAATTGATTTTAAGCACAATTAGAGGCTAATAAAGAGGTAAATGGGGCGTAAAAATCAATGTTTTTTGTGCTTATCACTCAACATTGTGATATGTTCTCGAACTGGGGAATTGAGGATAAGACCCAACTCCACTAAAAAACACATCATCACAACTGGTTGTAACTAAGCAATTCTCATCCACATTCAAATTTTATAGTCATATCAGATTCTTATTAGAGATCAAAAAATTATCTTTCCCATATGTTCCATCTTTTGTTAAAAACACAAAGAAAAGGCATATGTAGATAATGGTTTATTGTCTAACACATGCGCATTTCTCGCTTGCCAAATGGTTTGAATTACTGCAATTGATTGAGAAATGAATCTGTTTCACAAATTCGATGATATTTCTGCCACTAACCATAAATACAAAAGAAAATATTTATCTGAAGAAATAGGAAAACGATGCCATAAAATTGGACATGGGGCTAGGAACCACTATCGCGAGAAACTTTACAATCAAATAACAAATGCATGGTAGTTCAACAGGGTTGTGGCACAAGGAGCAAGAGTCGTCAATAGGAACATGGTGAATTCTAAGCTTAGAATTTGTTGGAAGTAAATCCATAACCATTTTCCTAAGAAACGGCGAAGAAGAAATAAGACGCATGCCAGATTTTTACAAGAAACATCAATAAACAAATAAGAAGAACTCGAAGCCATAAGCATATCCAAACCCGAGTTAGTGTTTTGAAAATAGTTTTGACTTTAAATCACTGGTTTGAGAGGCTTTCCAAACAAGTTTATATTTCCTTGTACTGAATCTTATAACAACTTTTTTTAATTTTATCCACATAAAATGGAGGCAGAAAAGAATTGAGTTTAGGAAAATTCCAAGAAAGATAACTGTTTTCAAAAATCAAAAACATATTTACTGTCTTCAGGCACTCAGTGAGAGAATTTGGCTTCAGAAGGAAAAGATTAAAACTAGTTTCAATCCAAGAATCTTGCCAGAAATCAATATCGCACCCATCTCCAATAACCCACAAAACGTGAGGAATACAGTTGGTAAGAGCCGAAAAAGTGCCTCGCCAGCTAAAAGATCCTAAGGAAGGTTTTCTAGCGTGAAGAATCGAACAATTGGGGAAGTACAGTGACTTCCAAATCTTGATTTTGAATCGTAAGGTTTGTCGATAACTCTCCAAATGTTTTTAGCCATACAAGCCAAATTTCTAATCCTCATAAGAGGAATATTTAAACCTCCCAGTTGTCTGGATTTAGTAATTTGTGTCCATTTACACAAATGGATAGATTTACCCTCAGATGTCTCATTCCACCAAAAATCTCGATTAAGTTTATCCAACTTATTTGAAATACGAAGAATGTAAGTGAGCATAGAGTAAATGGGAATAACATTAGCCACAAATTTAATCATCACTATACGACCTGCTTGTGAGAGAACACATGACTTCCAACCCACTAGATTGTCTGTAACTTTATCAATAATAAATTAAAAATCATTATTCTTTTCACCCGAAAAGAGAATAGGGGATCCTTTTTTCCCTTAACCACTCCCACTTGTGATTTCAACTGCCACAAGTATACCGCTGAGCTGGAATCCCATTGGTATAGGGAATTCTAAATACTTCTCATTGTGGCAACGAAAGAATCAAGTTTTAAAATTTTGCTTGATCATTTTTTGGAATTTGGGATGGGTATTAAAACTAAAAAAAAATAGACTATTTTCATAGTTGACACTGACCTAAACTATCACAATATTTTTCAAAATATATTTTAGATTATGACAAGCACTCAACGTGGCTTTAGAGAAGATTATAAGATATCCGCACAAAACAAGTTACTGATAGATGGGGAATTGCGGCAGGATTTTAATCCCATCAATAAGGTGAGAGGTTTCTGCTTTAAAAAAGAAAACATGAAAATGCCTCTGAAGCAATAATGAAATGATAAGGCGGAAGAGGGTCTCCTTGTCTAATTCCTCTTGAAGCATATTCGGCTTCCCTAGGGCCTGAGTCACAAGTGAGGTAAGATTAGCCATTTGAGCTTCCAAACTAGAATTAGTACTTACCTCATTGACTTGGCGTGAAGGCTCTCCAATTCTTTCATACTGCTGGGCATTTAAGGCTCGGTTTGCAATCAAAGTTTTTGCTGCTACTGGAGTTTTATCAACCAAAGCTCCTCCTGCTGCTGCATCTACCATCTGTCGCTCAAGAGGAAGCAATCCCTCATAAAAGTATTGAATCAGGAGCCCATCTTTCATCTGATGCTGCGGGCACGATGCTATGAGAGTTTTGAAGCGCTCATAGTAAGTCGGATATGATTCTCCTGGACCTTGCTGTATGCCACTGATTTTCTTCCTCAATAAGATAATTTTGGAAGTTGGGAAGAATTTCTCTAGAAACACCTTCTTCATGCTTTCCCAAGAATATACTGTTCCGGAAAGTAGTTCATAGAGCCAATCCTTAGCCCTATCAGTCAGAGAAAAGGGGAATGCTCTCAACTTTAGGATGTTTTCATCCACATTTATTGGCGTCATACTGGAACATACTATTTCAAATTCCTTTAAATGTTTATTTGGATCCTCCATAGAAAGACCATGATACTTCGGAATATGATGAAGTAGGCTGGATTTCAGCTCGAATGACTCAGTCTTGCCCTGCGCGACTAATGGATACTGAATGCACAAGGGTGCGGCATTGTCCAAGGTGGATGCCGAAAGTTCTTTAATAGATCTATTATCTCCCATGTTGAACTCTTCAGATTCAGATTCAAAGCTAGATGTTTGTAGTTCTTTTGTTTCTCTTCTTCGTCTTCTAAATGTTTTCTCAGGCTCTGAATCTTGTTCTACTAAGTTTTCGCTGGATCTCCTATTGTGCATGAACTAGTACCTGAGATAAAGAAAGAAAGAAAAAATCAATAAAAATAAAATTAAATAATTAAGTAATCAACAACTTTTCTAATCCCCGGCAACGGCGCCAAAAATTGATGCGCTATTTTAGTAGCACACAACTTAATACCCTGCTTTGTAATTTGTAGTATAGAATAAATAGGGATCGTTCTAGACCGGGGATTAGAGGGCTTGTCAATTACACTAATAATAACTAAAAAAAAACAACTAACAACCTAATTAATTAAATAAAAGGGGATTTGATTTTCTAAATTAAATTATGAAAATAACTACGAAAATTAATGTAAAGATAATAAACTAAAGAGATGACAAAGATGAGAAATTAGCTAAGGGTTTATCTCCACACACCAAACATATGCTTATAAATTAATCTTCAATAATCACTTGCTAACTCGTGAGAGACAATGCTCAAGACTAACCGTGACCGCACTGCATTAATCTTATTATTTTCCCAAGTTCGTTGAATTAAACTAAGCGTCGCTTTCAAACTATTCTTATCATGCTATCTAAACAGGAATCACAAGTTAAATAGCAATCTAAGATCATTAAGTTTTGTGAAAAATATGAACACTGACTAGGCAATCACAAGTATGATCAGCATCTTGTTCTTGCCTAGGTTTTGACTTAACCTTACCAACGTTCCTTGGTATTTACTACTTGTGAGTACAAAATCATAACAATTAGGTGAAATTCTCCTATACTCTAGCCCCAGATCCTAGCATGCTTACTAAGTTGGCCACCTTAACAAACATACAAAGAAAAGTTCTCTATAAAGCAGTTAAGCAAAACACAATCACTAATAGCAAGGAATATTAAATTCAATTAATTTATAAAGCACATGTTAGTGTCTTAGAATCCACCCCTAACTAAGAGGAGTTTAACTAGACATATTAATTATGTTCAAACAGTAATCCATAATCAATAATCAAACTAAAATTAAGAGAAAGAGATGTTTAGAGATGAAAACAAAACACTGATCTGTGGTGGTATTGAGCAGAAGTGGGGTGTGAATAACGCGAACTTATCCTTCACCCTCGCGCGATCTGCTCGTTCTCTGCTTCCTTAGCTCCCTTCTTCAATTGCTGCTTCGGTTGTGTGCGTGACGAGAGACTGCGAGAGATGAAGCAGGCGATGGAGGGACGACGATCGGCTAAGAGAGAGATCGGGTGAAAAGGAGATGCGGACGGTGAAGATGGCGAAGACAGGGGACAGCGAGAGATACTGTGGCTGCTGGCGAGGTAGTTATGATGGTGATGGCGATAAGGGACAGTGAGAGAGAGAGAACTGAGGTGAGGGTTTTCGTGCGAGGAGGTTCTGCTTGAATGAAGAGAGGATGATGAAGGGCTATCGCGAGGATGAGGGATCTGCGAGAATGGGGTTTGATTGGGTTTGATGGAGGCGAGGTGGATGGCTTGCGTTCAGGACGATGGAGATGGATGGTGGGTGACGGCGGCTAGGGTTTGTAAGCGTGGATGTTGTGTATGGATGCAGTGGATGGGATGTTGGATGGTGGGTCAAAGCCAGGTATCTTCCCCCTTTTATTTTTGTTTTCCTCTTTCTGTGGTTTCCTTGTTGGTGTGGTTTCCTTGCTTGTGTGAATTCCTTTTGCAATTAGTATTCCTAAATTGCCAAGTTGCTTCTATTTTAAAATATTGTAATTAGAAACATACACAAGCATGAAAATAACAATTAGTACCATAATTAACAAGTAATAGCTAAAAATATATATAGAAATATGGTACTAAAAATAGACTAATTATGCCCCTATCAAATTCCCCCACACTTATCTTTTGCTAGTCCTCGAGCAAATCCAAAAAACAAAAATAAAAGACTCAAATGACTCAATCTATACTTTCCAACATTTATCTCAGAGATTTTCAACGGATCATGACATGTTAAGATTCCTTGTAAACATGAGATTAAATCCACATCATTCGAAAATTAATACACGTTCATAGCAATGATATAAAAATTTACAATTAAATTAAACCAAGTGACTGTGAAACTCAAACGCGTGCCAAGAAGAATTAACCCAAAAATCTCACTCGATGCACTCTTTTTTTTTTCACTGATTGTTTGGTAAAATCACTCTTCCTATTCTAGCTATATGTGAGAGGATTGATGTGAAAGGGAAACAAATAGCTCACATATGATATAACAAGAAAGAATGGCATTTTCTGACTTTTTTTTTTTTTTTTGATATATGATCTCATGGAAGGAATGCTACTACTTGAATGCAAGAACTAGGGACACAATATGCTCATACCTCATTCGAATATCCACATCGTGACATTGCAAGACACACTCAATCAAAAGGTCTTAATTCAGGTTGTAATGGGGCCAGGGGTCCAGGGAAGAGAAAGAACGGATATGAAATTTTCAAAGGGCTTGAAGAAATGGTGAAAGCATGCAATAAGATTAGAGACATTAGCAAAGAATCATATGGTTCAAGACATAAGTGGAAAAATGACGAGGTGGCTTATTGATAATGAAGAGCTTCAACAATTATTTTGTATCTACTTAAAAAGAATTGAACTATCTGTATGGTACTGTAATACTGAATGGATAAAGATAAGGACCTGTATCCCTTTTGTAACTTTTTTTTTTTTTTTTCAATTTTTTTTTTTTTTAACTTTTTCTTCTTAAACTGTCTACCACAAGGGTCTTCCCCCACATTTGCTTTTCAACATACCTTGAACCACAATAAAGTATCTGCAACTCAAATTATGCTCCACTCGTTTTATTAGGTTAGGGGATAGAGAATGAGGGTAATGAAATAAAAGGCTTAATAACAGGCTCAATGGGGTTAACCTAAAGGAAAAATATTATGGATCGGGCTTATTTGGCAATGGTGGAAACTAGGTGCTTTTATCATGTCAAGCATGTCATGCAATTCAATATGATGTTTTGAACAAAATTAATACAAGTTCTAGTGTTTAATTCTTAATTTTGAAAGCAATCCAAGTAGCAACCAAAGCAAACAAAATAGAGATCATGCAACGAATTATTATTGACAAAAGAAATAAAAGATGACCTAACTAAAAACTCTCAAAATCAAAGGAACAATAGGCTCAAAACTCACATATGGGTTATAATGAGTTAAATCCAACTAAGCATGCTATGAGTACCAATTACTAAGTTGATTACATGTGAATTTGCATATGATAACCATAAATAAACATTAACTAAAGAATAATATTAGATCTTAAATCATGTTTATAAATCACCTTAAAGTCATGAAATTAAAAACCAAATCTCATCATTGTGTTGGAAAGTATCCTAAGACTCAAAACAACTATAATTTAATTTTTTTATTTATATATATATATTTATTATTATTATTATTATTTTTTATGACACTAATACCAACAAAGAAAATAAAAACCAACAATTTTTTTTTTCAAAATAAAACAATGTTTTGTTCCCCCACACTTAAACCTAACATTGTCCTCAATGTTAATAGATTATAGCACATGCAATGAAAGATTTAAATGCGGAAAAACAAACTACTAACAAACAAAAACAACGAAAATAAAATAAAATGATAAAGAAAGCAAATCTGATTGGGTTGCCTCCCAAGAAGCGCTTGTCTTAACGTCGGGCAGCCTGACGGTATCTCCAATTAATCCTCAGAATAAGTGGGAACATGGAGTGATACGTCCTCCACGTCATGCTCCACAAATGACTCATAATAGGGCTTAAGTCGATGATGTTTCACTTTAAACTCCTTCCCGATTGTGACACTCTTAATCTGTATAGCACCATGAGGAAAAACATTAGTAACAATAAAAGGACCAACCCATTCAGAACGTAACTTACCAGTTCTAAGACATGATTGGAAAAGCAAGACTTTCATTCCAATGACAAAAGTATTTCCATGGATCATCTGATCATGAAAAACTATAGTGTTATCCTTATAATTGCTTTTACTATCATAAGCCTCATCCTGAATCTTTTCAAGCTCATTCAACTAAAATTTCTTCCGCTTCTTTGTGTCATAGGGAACTCCATTGCTCTCATATCCAACGGCAGTAGTGATGTTGGTCTCAAGTTCATCCTCATTTTTTAGGTCTGACAATTTCTGGGCCAAATTGTCATTCACATTAATAGAAAAACAAGAATGATTTTTACCAGAATATCTCGTGGCTTCAAAGATGTTGAAGCCAATCACATCACCATCAAATTCCATGGTCAGTTTCCCCGCATGTACATCAATATTTGTCTTCGCAGTTTTCATGAAGGGGCGCCCTAAAAGAAGAGGCAAAGGTGCTGAAAATTTCGAATCTTCCATCTCAAGCATATAGAAATCTGCTGGGAATATCAAATGGTTAACCTGCACTAACACATCTTCCAACAAACCTCGAGGATATGCATTAGAACGGTCAGCCAATTGAATAATAACACCATCATTTTTTAACTTCCCAAGATTCATAGATTGATAAATAGAATACGGCATAACATTAATTGAAGCACCTAAGTCTAACATTGCATTTTCAATTTTAGTATTACCGATAACACAAGGGATAGTGAAACTACCTGGATCCTTACACTTCGGTGGCAATTTCCTTTGAAGAACTACGGAGACATTCTCACTTACTTTAACTACCTCTCCGTCTCGAAGACGTCTCTTTGTTGTGCAAAGCTCCTTAAAAAATTTTGCATACTTAGGCACTTGCTTAATAGCATCAAGAAGAGGAATATTGACTTGGACTTTTCGGAAGGTTTCCAAAATTTCCTTATCTTGTTCATCTTTCCTAGATTTGGCAAACCTACCTGGAAAAGGCACAAAAGGTGGAATAAGATTAGCAGAAACTGAATTTGGAATGCTCACCTTCTTACCTTGGAGTTCTGGTGTTCCAATGATGGCTGGATCATCCTTTTGTAACTCAGTTTCCCTATTTCGACTATGTTTAGGGACTATTGGTTCATTCTCAAGTTGCCTACCACTCCTCAATGTAATTGCTTTTGCAGTTTCAAACCTGCCCTTTGGATTTGGAGTGGTAGAACTAGGAAGTTTTCCTTGCTCGCGAATTTGTCCAATAAACTCATCTATTTGTCCCATCTGTAGCTTCAAATCTGCTATATCTTTTGCTTGATTCTGCTGAGAAATAGTTAATGATTTCAGAATCTCATCATAATTAAGCGGCATACCTGAATTGTGCTGATGTGGTTCAGGTGGTCCTTGAAAGAAACCAGGGGGTGGCCGATTCGAAGTCTGTTGTTGAGGTTGTTCTGAATTTCTCCATCCAAAACTTGGGTGATTTCTCCAACCTTCATTGTAGGTGTTCGAATAAGGATTATTCCTATAGTGATTTTGCCCCTGAAAACCTATTGCATTCACATTCTCCCAACCGCCATTCTCAATCAGTTGAGGACATTGATCAGATGGATGTCCTGGCTTTGTACACACGCCACAAACCTGTGCAACTCCTAGCATATTCGGCTTCCCTAGGGCCTGAGTCACAAGTGAGGTAAGATTATCCATTTGAGCTTCCAAACTAGAATTAGTACTTACCTCATTGACTTGGCGTGAAGGCTCTCCAATTCCTTCATACTGCTGGGCATTTAAGGCTCGGTTTGCAATCAAAGTTTTTGCTGCTACTGGAGTTTTATCAACCAAAGCTCCTCCTGCTGCTGCATCTAACATCTGTCGCTCAAGAGGAAGCAATCCCTCATAAAAGTATTGAATCAGGAGCTCCTCCTTCATCTGATGCTGCGGGCACGATGCTATGAGAGTTTTGAAGCGCTCATAGTAAGTCGGATATGATTCTCCTGGACCTTGCTGTATGCCACTGATTTTCTTCCTCAATAAGATAATTTTGGAAGTTGGGAAGAATTTCTCTAGAAACACCTTCTTCATGCTTTCCCAAGAATATACTGTTCCGGAAGGTAGTTCATAGAGCCAATCCTTAGCCCTATCAGTCAGAGAAAAGGGGAATGCTCTCAACTTTAGGATGTTTTCATCCACATTTATTGGCGTCATACTGGAGCATACTATTTCAAATTCCTTTAAATGTTTATTTGGATCCTCCATAGAAAGACCATGATACTTCGGAATATGATGAAGTAGGCTGGATTTCAGCTCGAATGACTCAGTCTTGCCCTGCGCGGCTAATGGATACTGAATGCACAAGGGTGCGGCATTGTCCAAGGTGGATGCCGAAAGTTCTTTAATAGATCTATTATCTCCCATGTCGAACTCTTCAGATTCAGATTCAAAGCTAGATGTTTGTAGTTCTTTTGTTTCTCTTCTTCGTCTTCTAAATGTTTTCTCAAGCTCTGAATCGTGTTCTACTAAGTTTTCGCTGGATCTCCTATTGTGCATGAACTAGTACCTGAGATAAAGAAAGAAAGAAAAAATCAATAAAAATAAAATTAAATAATTAAGTAATCAACAACTTTTCTAATCCCCGGCAACGGCGCCAAAAATTGATGCGCTATTTTAGTAGCACACAACTTAATACCCTGCTTTGTAATTTGTAGTATAGAATAAATAGGGATCGTTCTAGACCGGGGATTAGAGGGCTTGTCAATTACACTAATAATAACTAAAAAAAAACAACTAACAACCTAATTAATTAAATAAAAGGGGATTTGATTTTCTAAATTAAATTATGAAAATAACTACGAAAATTAATGTAAAGATAATAAACTAAAGAGATGACAAAGATGAGAAATTAGCTAAGGGTTTATCTCCACACACCAAACATATGCTTATAAATTAATCTTCAATAATCACTTGCTAACTCGTGAGAGACAATGCTCAAGACTAACCGTGACCGCACTGCATTAATCTTATTATTTTCCCAAGTTCGTTGAATTAAACTAAGCGTCGCTTTCAAACTATTCTTATCATGCTATCTAAACAGGAATCGCAAGTTAAATAGCAATCTAAGATCATTAAGTTTTGTGAAAAATATGAACACTGACTAGGCAATCACAAGTATGATCAGCATCTTGTTCTTGCCTAGGTTTTGACTTAACCTTACCAACGTTCCTTGGTATTTACTACTTGTGAGTACAAAATCATAACAATTAGGTGAAATTCTCCTATACTCTAGCCCCAGATCCTAGCATGCTTACTAAGTTGGCCACCTTAACAAACATACAAAGAAAAGTTCTCTATAAAGCAGTTAAGCAAAACACAATCACTAATAGCAAGGAAGATTAAATTCAATTAATTTATAAAGCACATGTTAGTGGCTTAGAATCCACCCCTAACTAAGAGGAGTTTAACTAGACATATTAATTATGTTCAAACAGTAATCCATAATCAATAATCAAACTAAAATTAAGAGAAAGAGATGTTTAGAGATGAAAACAAAACACTGATCCGTGGTGGTATTGAGCAGAAGTGGGGTGCGAATAACGCGAACTTATCCTTCACCCTCGCGCGATCTGCTCGTTCTCTGCTTCCTTAGCTCCCTTCTTCAATTGCTACTTCGGTTGTGTGCGTGATGAGAGACTGCGAGAGATGAAGCAGGCGATGGAGGGACGACGATCGGCTAAGAGAGAGATCAGGTGAAAAGGAGTCGCGGACGGTGAAGATGGCGAAGACAGGGGACAGCGAGAGATACTGTGGCTGCTGGCGAGGTGGTTCTGATGGTGATGGCGATACGGGACAGTGAGAGAGAGAGAGAACTGAGGTGAGGGTTTTCGTGCGAGGAGGTTCTGCTTGAATGAAGAGAGGATGATGAAGGGCTATCGCGAGGATGAGGGATCTGCGAGAATGGGGTTTGATTGGGTTTGATGGAGGCGAGGTGGATGGCTTGCGTTCAGGACGATGGAGATGGATGGTGGGTGACGGCGGCTAGGGTTTGTAAGCGTGGATGTTGTGTATGGATGCAGTGGATGGGATGTTGGATGGTGGGTCAAAGCCAGGTATCTTCCCCCTTTTATTTTTGTTTTCCTCTTTCTGTGGTTTCCTTGTTGGTGTGGTTTCCTTGCTTGTGTGAATTCCTTTTGCAATTAGTATTCCTAAATTGCCAAGTTGCTTCTATTTTAAAATATTGTAATTGAAAACCTACACAAACATGAAAATAACAATTAGTACCATAATTAACAAGTAATAGCTAAAAATATATATAGAAATATGGTACTAAAAATAGACTAATTATGCCCCTATCACTATATCACAGAGACTAGTAGGTTGAAATTTATAAATTTTAAGAATAAAAGTGTCATTCGGGTTTGGCTCCATTACCTTTGAATTGAAGAAGTTTTGAAAAACCTTCACCGCATCCTCTCCAACAATGTCCCATTAAGATTGGAAAATGTAAGCATGATAACCATAAGGGCCTAGAGGTTTATGACTGCTCATTTCATAAAAAAAAATAAGCTTGATTTCCTCGGCCGAAGGTGTTCCCAAAAGCACAACATTGAAACAACCGAATCAAACAAATTCAGAATATCTACGGAGATGAGCCCCTCATCAGATGTGAAATTTGAACCTTTTAAAGGAATATCTATTAGATCATTATTAGAAATAAAATCTTTAAGAAAATTAAGAGATTTAGAATTAGGAATATTACCAACCATTTTATCGTGGACATTGAATATAATCTTACGATCACTAATAATAAGCCAAGGGTGGGATGGAAATTAGAAACAAAATATTCAAGGGCATTTTGATGGAAAATTTTCTACCCCTCTGAGCAACCCAAATCATTGTATAAATAAATTGAGTTAATTTTTTATGTACCTAAAATTCTTCTATCAATTGTCATATGATGCATCAGTTTAATATAAACAAGCCATGACCAATTGTGAATAGGTGTAAAATAAATAGCAGCCCTAACCCAAAAATCCATTGCATAGTAGCCCCAAGAAACCAGCCATAAAATGGTAAAAATAAAGAAGAAGACATGAGCAACCTAGGGTGGGCACGGGACGGGATGGGACGAGATATACCCATCCCTATCCCATCCCGTTCATACGGGATCGGGACGAGACGGGATGGAAAAAACCCCATCCCGACCTCGTCCCATCCCAAACGGGTTCGGGACGGGACGGGACAGGATCAGCATGCTAATCTGGACATATCAACTAGAATACATACCAGCGTATCCCATATTGTGTGTGTGTTTTTTTGAAGACGTGTCCGACACCTTGTATTCGTGTTGATACCAATAACTAATGTAAGACCTTCTTATGGTCTAGTCTGGACATGGTGCAATCTCATTCCCTTATCAGTTTGGAGGACATCTGTTTTCCTTACCATGAAGGTTGTTTGGGAATTCAAAGTTAATGGATGAATAATCATGCAGCTAATTTGTGGCTAAGGAGTGCTTCTAATTTGTTTTGTATCTGGGATACACTTTGGGTTCATTTGATATAGCAGAATCTCATTAGAGATAAATATTTTTGGTAAATGAGCTATTCCTTACTACTTTTCATGGATCTATAGGATGATACTTTAGGATAGGAAAAGAGTTGGATCAATGTTATTCTATACAATTAGAACAGAAGAAGATACATTTGTTCAGTGAGATCCTTGGCACCAATTATCATAGTTTATCCTTATTTTCAGTAGCATTTCACTTATGATTCAAGACTCATTAAGTTTGATAATGAAATTGGCCTCAGTTTTATTTGTTTCTTGGTTGTCTTTCTTTTCTCTCTTTTATGATCTGTTCTTCTAAAGATATTTCAGTACATGAGAGCGATCAATGTGGCAAACTTCATTGGACGTGGAACCCTTCAAGATCTTAAAAAGTTTTGTTTGAACAGGCATATTGCAAATTTGATATTAGAATCAAAATGGACTTTACAGAGCATGAGGTTGATGACTCTCCTATCAACTCTGTTGAATTTATTGAACTCCGATTTACTCAATGGAAAAGACCTTAAAATGGATGAGAGAGATTATGATGACACAATAAATGGGAAAATGGGTGGATTTGGAGTTGTATTTATGTTGCAATTGCAGTTTGACTCATCAGCTGTTGAAACCATTGCATACCATACAAGAGGTAGCTTTGTGACCTTGTTTGGTCAAAAGATTAATCTAGAGATATGTGTGAGAGAAAAATTGAGATGCTAAAAATGTTATATACATCAGTGAATTTGTATGGGCATCCACAATCCTAAAATAAATAAATAAATAAATAAAAATATTAATAATTAATATTAAAAAATTAGTTCGGGACGGGACGGGATTGGCGGGATTGAAAATTTTCATCCCATCCCATCCCATTCTAGATCGGGACGGGACGGGATCAGGATGAAATTATTCAATCCCATTAAGACCCGAAAAAATCGGGACGGGATCGGAATCGCGAGATGGGATGCCCACCCCTATGAGCAACAGATTTCGCAATTTCTAGAAAGTTATTGAAACAGAAAATTAAGGCCATGATAAACCAAAAAGTGAAAACGTAAATCATGATAGGAAAATATTCAGCATTATACCCGTATGTTATATCAATATAGAAATTGATGCGTCCAAAAATCGTCCTCCTGTGAGTTTGACCTGCAAAATAGATGTTAAACTGCCAAGGACCACCTTTTTGGTGGTTGAAGGCACTCCGATGCTTAAGTCTGCAACTTTGTTTGAAGAAAGAAGTAAATTTGGACAAAACTCAGTTAAAGTTGCATACATTTGTCGAATGTTCCCTTTACCTTTTATATAGGTCGCGGTTAATTCTCTACATGACTTAAGCATGTGAGGAGCAATGGAAGGAAATGTTTCTCGTAACAATCTCATCCTTGATGGAGATGCGATCGTGGAGGCTTAACTCCCTCCACGTCACTTTTTGGTGCAATGTTTCTCTTTTTTATAAGAGAACTCGTGTCGGGCCTGGATTCAGGCTCTGATTCGTTCGAGTCTGGATTTGGGCTTTTATATCTTCTCATTAGTGGGCCTTGTCTGGGCCTCTGTGATTGGCATAATTCTTCTTGGATTTTATGAGCTGGACCAATAGATTGGACGCCATATCCTCGTGATGGATGTTCTCTGCCACGTGTACGACCGTGATGATTGGTCTATTTTGATGTATCATCAGCTACTCCCCCCTTAGTTAGTGGGTATGTTCATGTATCCACTAATTGTGTGGCAGTTTTATTTTTGATTTCAACATTACGAGACATTTAGTGTTCTTGCTATCTGTTGTTGTTGTCTCTTCGATGTTTCGTCTACCTGCTCGTTTTGGCGCGATTTTTGGGATTTTGTACGGCTGTCATATCTTGCATGTTCTCCCAGGAGCAGACCTTTCACTGCTCGCCCTTACAAAAGGAAAAACTTGAGTGTGTTTTACTTACTTTTACACTTCTTCATTTTCACTGATTCCTCGCATTTGTTTTGTAGTCATGTCTAACTTTAGAGTTTTGAGTGGTGATGTTCTTGATGCCTGTGAAGCTTTCTTTTTGCCTAAATGGGCAATGCATGCGACTCTGGACAACATTCGTCATGATTACTCTTTGTCGACTGATCTCGAAATCATTCTCCCCGAAGAAGTAGGTAGTCTTTGTCGTCCAAAACTTGGGTACATCGCTTTGTATCCTGGTATATTCCACTCTGGTTTTCGGCTCCTGCAATCGTTTGGGAATGCTTGGATTTGGTTAGTATCGTTCCGGCCAAACTGGTCCCTAATGGTTGGAAAGTAATGATTTTGACCATAGCAAGGGCTGTCGCAACTCGTATCCCCATGAACGCCAGGGTTCTGCATTCTTTGGTGGGGTTTAGAGTAAACCCCAATCGCACATGTTGTCTTCGCTCTCCGTCTTGTTTCAAGGACCTACGAGAGGAGTATGGGGGTTGTTCTTCCAATTACTTAGGTTTCGCGAAAATCAAATTATGCGGTCATTCCGGGAGCCCAAAAGAGTCGAGTTGTCATTGTCTATGGAAGAACATGAGTTCTGCAGTCAATTTTGTGATCTTCCTCGTGTCTCAATGGAAGATTTTCTCACTACGGATGCCATTATCCATAGTGGCTTATACTCATCGGGTGAAGCAGGTCGTGCTTTGGAAGTGACTGTTGCGCGCGTTGGTGATGTGGACGTTGGCCGCCAAGAGGGTTTTGTTGATAAGCGTGTAGACCGAGTTACTTCAATCCATGCCAAAGGTTCTGGGAGTACTGACTCGATTTTTAGGGAAAGGAAAGCTCCTAGGCTTTCCAGTCCTTCCAAGATGCTGACTGTCAGTTTCAGCCGTGTGTCGAAGAAGAAGAAGCTTGCTTCCGCAGTTCTCGAAAGGAGTAAGAAAGAAGTTTCTCGTCCTTTATATGGCCACGAGAAGAATCTTGTTGCTTCTTATGGTTTGCCTGCTTCCGTCGGCTTGACGATTGATGATTCACGCATCATTGAGAATAAAATGCTTCAGTTTTGTCTTTGGCAGTCAAAGAATCCGAAGGGTACTAAGACCTTGGATGACTTCGAGTACGATCTGACAATGGAGGATCAGGTTGTTGCCCGAGCTTGAGACTTTGAGCTTACTGTTTCTTTTGTCGTGGCTGGGACCTCAGGATAGCCTACTCTCCCTCCACGTCTCATCCTGTTTCGACTAGGCCCGGGGGATCTTCTCACCTTGCGAAGTTGATGTGCGGGATAGTGCTTGCAACCTCATTGGTGGTTGTCATGGGCGGTTGGTTAACAAGGCTCTAATGCCCATATGCCCGCCACATTGCCATATTGACAAGGGTCTCCAACACCTTATGGAGAGGATGACGCACCTTACTAATGCGGCCATGATGGGGTCAGATTGTAAGGTTGCTCGTGACCAGGTGGTGCACATTGAGCGCTAACTAGCAGGACATATCCCGGTCCTTTCTCATGTTCTTCGCCGATTTTATTTGTTGAAGGCGCAGTGCTTAGAGCATGAAAGTGCTGCAGATTTTGCACAGACATCGCGGAGGGAACTCGAAGCTATTCGTGATATGTTTGTTTATGACCTCGAGACATCTGAAGTAGAATTGGGCAGGTTGCAATCCCGTCTGGATGCTGCTGAGAAAGAGTTGTCCGACCGAAAGGTTGAACGTGACGAGGTTATTCTTTCTACTGAGGAATGTTCTGCCAATCTTAAGGCTTCTGCCATTCGAATTACTCAGCTGAATTTTGAGTTTGTCGAGACCAAGTCTGCAGTCTCTGCTAGACTTGCGGATGTTGACAGAGAGTTAACGTCAACCCAAGCTGAGCTATCATCTGTTACTAAAAGGCTGAAGGCGGCAAAGGCCACGGACTAGAAAAGAGTGGTCGATGGTCGCCACGATTTCTTGGAGACGCAAGGTTTAGACACGTCCAAATACAATTGCTTTGTTGAGCAGGAATTTGATGATGTCGACAAAGTCGTTCCAGATTTATTGGGTAATGCGGATGGGGAACCTTCTAAGCCCATACTGCCTGGAGATGCTGCTAATGTTGATGCTCTTTCTTAATTGTTTTTTGTAATCTCCTTTTTTAGATCAATGGAAATTTTTTATTTTGCATTTGTTGTGTCCAGTATGTCTAGCTTATCAGCTTTTATTTACGACATTCCTAGGAGGTTTCTGACTCGTTCTTCTATATTTTTACGAATGGCTTTGTTGTTTGACATTCTAGTCGTGTAGAAGCTCTTATTTACGGAATGAGATTCTATATTCGGATTACGGTGTCGTACATTACAGTCGACAAGAAAGTCCAACTCTTATGTCCTGGTAATTTATTACTTCATGGTTGATCATGCCAGAAGTTTTTGTTTTAATGTCCATCTGGTACATATATTTTTCTTTGCTTGATACTCTAGTCGTGCCGAGTATTTTATCGAGTTGGATTTTTAATCTGACTTGTTTGTCCTGATTATTGTCACTTTGAATTTTGGAGCTGAAGATTTCATTGATAATATCTTTTCAAATGCTCTACATTTCATGGTCGAGGTAGCATTTTGCCTTTTTTGTTCTCCAACCAGTATGTTCCTGGTTTGTTGATTTTTATTACTCGGTACGGTCCTTCCCAGTTTGGGTTGAGCTTGCTTGCGACGGGCTCTTTATGTTGAGTTGGACTTTTCGTAGTACCCAATCTCCAACGTTAAAAGTGCGGATTCACACCTTCTTGTTGTAATATCCTGCCATACATTGTTGGTAGGTTGTTGTTTTGATGGAGGTTGCTTATCGCTTCTCTTCGAGGAGGTCTCGTTCGACTCTCAATGCTTTGATTTGTCTTCAACGCAAAATTCTTTGGTTCAAAAAGTTGGCATTTCGATCTTAACAGGTATCAGTGTTTCGGACCCGTATGCGAGGGCAAAAGGTGTTTCTCCTGTTGGAGTTCGTTTTGTTGCTTTGTATGCCCAAAGGACGCTGGGTAGCTCGGATGTCCACAATATTTTTGTTGCCTCGAGTCTTCTTTTGATTGCTTCCAAGATTGTCCTATTGGTGACCTCGGCTTGTCCATTTACCTATGGATGAGCGGGCGCAGAGAAGTGTTGTTGGATATTGAGATTTTCGCATAACTCCTTAACCTTCTTGCCTTCGAATTGTTTCCCATTGTCTGTGACAATTACTTTCGGGATCCCGAATCTGCATATGATGTCTCTCCAAAAAAACTTCTTGCCTTGGGGGCTTCTCCTATCTTTTTGAGGGGCTCTACTTCTACCCACTTGGTGAAGTAGTCTACTGCTACGAGGATAAACTTTTTCTTATCGAATGCCGAGAGTGGTCCTACGATGTCCATTCCCCATTGTGCGAATGGCCAAGGGCTGCTCATCGGGATCAGGTTCTATCCTGGCATGTGAGTGTACAAGGCAAATCTTTGGCATTTGTTGCACATGCGAACAAGTTTTTGAGCATCTATTTGTATCGTTGGCCAGTAATAACCTAGTGTGAGAGCTTTATGAGCCAACTTTCTTCCCCTTGGATGATTTTTGCATGTGCAGTAGTGGATCTCTTGTAGAACATATTCATCATCTCTTGGTAAAAGGCACCTTAGCAACGGGCTTGTGGAACACCTTCTGTTTAGTTTGTCATTGATCATTGTGTATCTTGCTGGTCAATTTCATAGTTTTTTGGCTTCCATCTTATCTGCTGGGAGTTATCCGCTTGATATATACGCCAAGATTGGAATTGTCCAGTTTTTTTTCTTGATTCATAGCGCATTCTTCTTCCGCTTGGTTTTCAAGTATGGAGCTTCCTTGTGTCATGACAAGTGGGTTATCATTGTCCTTAGTTGTTGATGTTTCTTTTGCTAGTTCGCCGGCTCTTTTGTTTTCTGCCATTGTGCACTTTTGAATGGTAGCATTCCAGAAGCCTGTTACTAGTTTTGTGGTTTTCTGGTGGTAGGCTTTCATTCGGGTATCTTTGACTTGAAATTCGTCGTTTAGTTAATTGACCACCAGTTTAGAATCAGTAAATACACTAATGTCTTTTATTCCCAAGTGTTTTGCTAACTGTAGCCCCGCTATTACAGCTTCGTATTCGGCTTCGTTGTTGGAGGCTTTAAAGCTGAATTTTATCGCCTTATCTAATTTGATGCCTTCTGAGTTGTACAAGACCAGTCTAGCTCTACTTCCTACCTCGTTGGACACTCCATCACAGCGGAGGATCCATCCGTCGGTTACTGGCTTTGATTGTTCTTCTCCGCTATCGTTTTTTGCATGTTGGTTGTTGCTTCCTATGAACTCGGCGATGAAATCCGCTAGTGTCTGAGCTTTGATAGCAGTTCTGGGGGCATAATTGATGTTGAATTGTTCGAGTTTTATTGCCCACTTCACCATTCTTCCTCATAGATCTGATTTGTGTAGTACAGACCGAAACGGCTGCTCGGTCATTACCGTGATTGGGTGTGCTTGGAAGTATGGTCGCAACTTTCTTGACGACACGATCAGGGCGAGCGCCAATTTCTCTAGGGCCGAATAGTTGATTGGGTGTTTTGCTGATGTAGTACACATGTTTTTGCACACATTTTTTCTTCCCGTATCAACGCCGAACTTACCGCTTGATCAAACATAGATAATATAGATACAATGCTTCTCTTGTATTCGACTTCGTTAGTAGTTTTGTGTTTCCCATGTACCTCTTAAGGCTTTGAAGGGCTTCATCGCATTCGGCATTCCACTCGAGTGTCTTATTCCCCTTCAAAAATTTGAAAAATGGCAAACATTTGTCCGATGATCTAGAAATGAACTTGTTCATAGTTGCTAATCTCCCATTAAGACTTTGGACACATTTTACGTTTGTTGGTGACTGCATGTTGAGAAGCCCTTGAATCTATTTTGGATTGGCCTCAATTCCTTTTCGGTTGACCATGTATCGGAGGAACTTCCCTGAGTCTATTCCGAAAGTGCAGTTCTCCAGGTTATGTTTCATCTTATACTTTCGAAGATGAGAAAAAACCTGCTCAAGATCTATGACATGATCTGCTCGGCGTGAGCTTTGACAAGCATGTCGTCGATGTAAAATTCCATCATTTTGCCGATTTGATCTTTGACCATTCTGTTCACCAGCCATTGGTACGTTGCTCCCACGTTCTTCAATCTGAAGGGCATTACCCGATAACAATATGTACCCATTTATGTTATGAAAGATGTTTTTCTTGGTCAGGAGGGTCCGTTGAAATGGAGCTAGGGCACACTTAAGAGGAGTTGAAGCGTGCGAAAGAGGTGGCGGATAAGGCACATGATGATTTGCAAGCTCGAGCTGCTAAAAAGGAGTGAGTTGAGTCTGAATGGGATTTTGTTGCATCTCCGAAGCGAAGGATCAAGCTGCTTCTGTGCTGGATGAGCTAAATCCACTAAAGTAGCAAATGGCAGAGGAGCAATCTCAAGTGGTTGCGCTTGTGGACAGGCTGAAGAAGGCGGAGAAGAGTCTAGCGGAGTCCAAAGCTCATGAACAGAAGCGTCAGACAACTCTAGACTTTACTGAGATTGTCAAGAGTAGGTTGATCTATTAGAGTTGATCGAAGAAGAGCACCCTGACCTTGAACTTGACTTCGGTCACTAAAAAAAGTTTGCTTATCGGAAGATTGACGAGGAAGAAGCTTTCGATCTAGCATTCTCGAATGGCAATTCGGGACATGCCTCTGACGATACTGACTTCTCCCCTATAATCCGTTTGATGTTATTGGCCCTTTGGCCTCTGAAGCATATCCTCTACAACAACTGTAATCCTTAAGTTATGAATGAAAGAAAGCTTTTAAGTAGTAGTTCATACTTTTATTTTCTAGAGCTTAGTTGTTGAGTCTTGTCTACATTGCCATGTCGTTGCGTTGGTCTCTTAGACATGTAATTCTCATACAAAATTCTGGAGTTATTGCACTTCAAATTTCTTAGACCATCGTAATCTGCTATTGGAGAACTAGGTTATAGGTCGGATCAGAAGCTATCGTCATCAGTCGAAACTGACTAAGCTTTGGTCAGGTTCGACCACCCTTGTCTATGGCAAGACAATGATCCTTGACAAGCCATCGCTATCAGGCTCTATGAGCACTAACTAGACTCCCACTTTCTAAGCTATCGTCATCCGCGCTTGAGGACTAAGCATTAGAGTAGACCATAAGCTATCGTCATCAATCGGATCTGACTAAGCTTTGGGTCTTGTTCGATAAATGTGACTTGGGTGTCCTAACCTATATAACTTACTGAGTGGTCTGACGTAGGGACCGGTTCAGGGGATCTGATATGAAAATCATATAGTAATAGATTGATTGGATATCCAGTTAGATTGTGACAAACAATGGTGGAACTTTAGTAAAAACAAATACCTTTTATTGATACTTTTTTTAAGGTGTTCATGGCCGCTTAAAGTTTTCACCGTTCATGTCTTCCAACCAATATGTTTTTGGCCTATTGACCTTGGTCACTTTGTAGGGTCATTGCAATTCAGGTTTAGCTTGCTTGCGCCTATTTATTTAGTGTTTTGCTGAGTTTTCCTGAGTACCTTGTCTCCCCTCTTTGAACTCTCATGGATTGACTTTCTTGTTGTAGTACTAAGTCATTCTTTGTTTTCCTGGTTCTTGGTAGAAGCCTTATGTCTCCTTTCTTCGAGGTCTAACCCGACGCGCAAAGCTTTGTCGTTGCCTTTCGACTTGAACTCCTCCGTTCTAAAAGTCGGCACTTCTAGCTCCACTGTGACCATTGCTTCCGATCCGTAAGCTAGGGCAAAAGGTGTTTCCCCAGTCGAGGTTCTTTTGGTAGTCCGGTATGCCTAGAGGATTATTGGTAATGTCGAAACCCATTTGCCCTTGGCCGCGTCAAGTTTTCTTTTGCGTGCTTCCAAGATCGTTCGTTAGTAACTTACATCTAGCCATTGACTTGTGGGTGCCCTGGCGAGGAGAAGTGGTGGCTGATGCCAAGATTTTCGCATGGTTTTTCAACATTTTTTCCTTCGAACATGGTTTCATTGTCACTGAGTAGAATCCTTGGAATTTGCAGACGATGGAGGCTCATATGAAGTTCTCGATTTGATTTTGGCCTATATTGGATAGGGGCTCGACCTCAACCCACATTTGGTGAAGTAATCAACAACTATGAGGAGGAACTTCTTATTGGTTGAAATGGGTAGTGGCCCAATGATATCCATCCCCATTAAGCGAACGGCCATGGGTTGGTCATCAGAGTCAAGAGCTGAGTGGGCATGTGTATGTACGGCGCAAACCTCAGACATTTGTCACATTTTTGGACAATCTTTTGCTTCTTACTGCATCTTCTGCCAATAGTACCCTAAGGTTAGGGCTTTATGGGCCAAAGTTCTCCCCCTAGGGGGTTCCCACAGATTCCTTCACGAATCTCTCTAAGAACACGTCTCGCTTCTGAGGAGGTCAGGCATCTGAGTAATGGTCCCGTGGCTGACCTTCTATATAGTTTTTTTGTCATTCAGGAGTGTGTACCGCGCTGCTATATTTTTCAGTTTTCTGGCTTCTGCCTTCTTGGCTGGGAGGACTTCGTCCTTAACGTTCTCAAATGATGGGATTCATCCAGTTTGTATCTACATCTATCGCATAGACGTTGTTGGGTTATTTCTCTTCCAAACTCGATTGTTCTTGGAATTCGATGAGCCTGTCCAAAATCTCAGTCATAGCTGAGGCCTTCTTGGCCAATGTGTCGACCCTTTCGTTATCGTTTCGGGGACAATGTAGGAGTTCTAACCGTTTGAATATGTTCATGGCGTTGATTACTTTCTCACAATAAGCCAACATCCTGGGATCTTTGCTGCTGAACTCCCCTTTGACCTGGTTAACTACCAAGCATGAGTCACTGTACGCTGTTAGCTAATGTATCTCGATCCCCTTGGCGAGCTTTAGGCCGAACGAGAGGGTCTCGTGCTTTGCTTCGTTGTTTGAGGCGGGGAAGGCGAACCTGACAATTTTTACAGGGTGAATTCGCTTGGAGAGCAGAGAGTAATTCCAGCTCTATTTTTGTTTACTGTGGATGACCCGTCATATTGTAGGATCCAACCTTGGTCATCTGTCCTCTGTTCCTGATCGTTTGACTCCCGCTCTCCACCGCTGGTAAGTTCGATAATGAAGTCCGCCAACGCTTGAGCTTTGATGGTTGTTCTTGGGGCGTAGTTGATGTCAAACTGCCCTAGTTAAACTAACTATTTAACCATCCTGCCTGATAATTCTAGCTTGTGCAACACCATACGGAGTGGATGTTTGGTCAGGACCATTATAGAGTGGGCCTGGAAGTAGGGTTGCAGTTTCCTGGAGGAGACGACCAGCGCCAAAGCTCGCTTCTCTAGATCTGGGTAGTTTGCTTCCGCTTCCATGAGGGTCTTGCTAGCGTAGTACACTGGTCTCTATACTTCTTTATCATTTCGCACAAGAGCTAAACTGATGGCATGCTTTGAGACAGATAGATACAAGTAAAGTGCCTTTCCTGGCACTAGTTTCGAAAGTAGCTCTGTACTTCCCATGTATGCTTTCAGACTCTGGAAGGCATGCTCGCACTCTTCATCCCATCTGAAACCTTTGCTTCCTCTCAAAATTTTGAAAAAAATGAGGCATTTATCAGATGATTTGGTAATAAACCTGTTGAGTGCTACCACCCTCCCAATCAAGCCATGAACTTCCCTGATAGTGGTCAAAGACTTCATAGTGAGAAGAATATGAATCTGCTTTGGATCGGCTTTTATCCCTATTCGATTCACTATGTAACCTAGAATTTACCTGACTCAACCACAAATGTGAACTTTTACGGGTTGAGTTTCATCTGATATTTGCGAAACTGATTGAATGTTTCGGCAAGGTCAGCAATTTGATATGGACTGCAATGGCTTTTGACCAACATGTCGTCAATATAAACATCCATATTCCTACCGATTTGTTCCTTGAAAATTCGGTTTACTAGTCGTTGATACGTTGCTTTTGCGTTCTTTAGGTTGAACGACATCACCCGATAACAATATATCCCTCTTTCAGTTATGAATAGGTCTTCTCCTGGTCTGGGGGTGCATCTGTATCTGGTTATATCCAAAATAGGCGTCCATGAAACTAAGAAGGTTGTGTTCGGATGTGGCCTTCACGATTCGATCAATGCGGGAAAGTGGAAAGTTGTCTTCCGGACACGCCTTGTTCAAGTCTGTATAATCTACGGAGACTCTCCACTTCCCATTTTTCATTTTTACCAGAACGATATTTACTAGCCAGTATGGGTACCGTGCCTCATTGATTATGTCCGCGTTGAGTAACCTTTATATCTCTCTGTTTATGACCTGGTTTCTTTCTAGAGCCATAGGTATCTTCTTCGGCCTGATGATTTTTTGCGCGGGGGGGGGGGGGGGGGTCAACTTTCAGTTGATCAGTGATTACAGAAAAGGTCAATTCCCACCATGTCCCGTATCGTCCAGGCAAAGACATCCTAATTCTGCTGCAACAACTTTATCAGTCGTTCCACTAATTCTTTGCTTAGATGAGAACCTATTTGGACGGCCTTGTGGGTATTGGGGCTGTCAAGGTAGATCGTGATAGATTCCTCATCTGCTGACCGACGTTGGGTCTTTCCCTCGGGCTAATTGGAGTTTCATCATCTGAGTGGGGAGACTCTTTTTCCATCTCTAGACCCGCGCTCCAAGATGTCTTAGCCGCGAGCTCAGACTGTAATTGTTAGTTGTTAAGCCATTTTTGTGCTGTGTAGTGGCAATCTCTAGCTGTTGCTCGGTATCCTCGTATGGTGCCTACTGCTTGATGAGGGCCCACTTAATACATTGGTGCAAAGTAGAAACTACCGCCTCCATCTGCTGGAGTCAAGGCCTTCCCAGGATGATGTTGAAGGTGGATGGGGCATCAACCACCATGAGCTTCTGGAATAAGACTTTATGAAGTTGTGGTTCTCTCACCACTACCGTTAGTTTGATCTTTTCGACAGGGAAACATTTCTCCCGACCATGGGGTGACTAGCAATCATTAGGTTCTCTTCTTTTAGCTACATGTTGCGGAATGCATTGAGGAATATAAGGATCTCTTCACTTCCCACTTCGCTATGAAAACTAAAATAACTAGGGCGTCATTATGCGGAGACTGGATGCCCTGGAGGTTCCTATCCGTGACATGATCAAATTCTGAACATGAGCGTGCTGCATCTGTTGGTCCCCGTAGGTGGATCGAGTTCGCATTTCATGGAGCGTCCTCTTTCGAGACCTGTTGGACTATTCAGCTCCTGAGCACACTCCATGCAGGATATAAACAATGTCTATCGCCTTGTCTTCAATTTCTTTGATGACTTCTTCTCCTTCCTTCGCCCAATCTTGTCTCACATCTAAGCTCAAGAATTTTCTAAGTTTCCCTCTCTTGATCCAATGTTCAATCTCGCTCTTGAGATTCTTGGAGTCTTTGGTATCGTGGCCACTGCCCTTATTAAAGGAGCAGTATTTGCAGTTGTCTTGTTGGGAGGGATCTTCCCGGAGCTTGGCATGCCACTTCTCTTCACCCCAATTCTTAATAACATTGAGGACCTCAAATAGGCTGGAGTTGAGAGGAGTGAAGGATTGGGATCCGACAAAGCTGGAGGTTGTATCTTGCCTCGCGCAGCCAGAGTTTGGCTTGCTTTTACTCCACTTCTTTTTACTTTTGTCGTCTTCCTCCTCCTTCTTGTCTCTAGGACCAGAAGGTTTATTTTCAGCTTCTACTTCCTTTTTGGTGGTCAACATCTCATCGAGAGTGATGTATTTCTGGGCGCTCTTCAGCAAGTCCGCCATGTCAGTTGGAGGCTTCAGAGTGAAGAAGTCGTAGAATCGACCTCTCCTCATACCCAATGTGAAGGTTGTAACCGATGTGCCATCGATGCAACCGTCGATGAGAGTTAACTCATTATTGAAGCGTGTGACGAACTCCCTCTGTGTCTCGTTCGACTTCTGTTTGAGGGTAAGCAGGTAATGCAGGCCCTTCCTAATCCGCTGACTGTCGACAAAGCGGATGAGAAACGCTTTAGCCAACGTCCGAAAGGAGTCAATAGAGTTCAGAGAGAGACTGTGAAACTAGATCAAAGTTGATTTTTTTAGGCTGGTGGGGAACGTCCGACACATTACTGCTTCAGAGCCTTCTTTGAGCGTCATCACATGCTGGTAACAGCGTAAATGGTTGGATGGGTCTGATGTCTCGTCATAAAACTCCAGCTTTGGTGGGCAGAACTTCTTCGGCAGTGGCTCGTTAATGATGTGATCCATGAACGGGGTGACGGTGAGGTTGTATAGCATGTCTGGATTGGTGGCCCTAAGCCGGTGAGAGTTCTGCAAGGTGGGTTTGTCGGCCTTAGACGTTGAGTTTCCGTTGGTCACTCCTCCGCCTTTGGTCCATTGAGAGCCGACGGGGGCAAAGTGACTCTTTTGAACATGTTCTCTGGTGTCTTCTGGGGATGGGGCTCTTCGCGGCTCCATGTCTCCTTCGACGAATGAAGGGTTCTGCTGAGTGAGTATCTCCACCACTTATGCGATTTGCTGTACTTGGGCTGACAGTCGATCCAACCTAAGGTCCATCACTCGGGTCCAAACTTGTTCCCCGCGCAGGGTCGGTGCCGCCGGAACTGGTGGCGCTCCGCCGGTTAGAACGTTCGAGGACTCAACGATTTCCCCATTATTGCGAGATCTCGTGGTCACCATCTTTCTGGATTGTAAATAAGGATGTTATCACTGTTTTCTTAGGAACTTTGTCGTTCCCTACGGACGATGCCAAATTGATGGTGTCGATTCTTGTTCTCATTGACCTTGACTTGCACAGGAAACACACGTGAGCCAGAAACAACCGTTGTGGCGGCCGATGACACTCTGATGCTTAAGTCAGACAAGGCTTAAGAAATGTGTAATGCTCTAAATTGGGTTTTGTAGCGTCCCTTTGTTCCTCAACCCGGTGGCCTATTTACCATGCAAGAATCCTTGTTAAGCTAGGCCTTTGGTGGCGTAGCTTAGGAAAAAATATCTTACTTGAGATCATTTCCTAGTTAGGAGTCGTCCAAATAGGATAATTTCCCTACACGACTTGTGTTCATAGATCTGTAAGAGATTTTTCATTTGTGGGGTGTTGTCCATGCATGAGAGTTTCCATGCACGATTTATACTCCTGTATTAGTTTCCTGATAGGAGTGTGTATAGTTGGCATGCCCATCTTAGGTCGATCCCTCAGATACTTGTCTTATTAAGTCTTATGGGTATTGGACTTGACCATATGACGTGTGGGCTTAATAGGGCGTCGTTGTTTGGGTCCAACCTCCTCGACCCTGCTCAAGTGGGCTTCGTGTTGTCTGGGCTTTGTTAGATTGGACGCAATCAGGCCCACATTGCTTTGTTGTCGAGATCATCATGACAAGTGTACGGTGCGAATTACTGGACGGTTTGGTGTATCATCAGTTACAATATTTTTTTTTTGCTAATATACTTATTAATCACATAATATTATGAAATAACAAACGAATTGGTCCCGTAGCATGACCTCAAACACAAACCCAATCTACAAATTTGATGTGTCCTGTCGTATCGTGTAGCTTTGATTATCAGTCGTGTCATACTTTTCTAAATGCAAAACTGCTAAGTGGGTCGGGTCGGGTCGAGTTACTAATTGCCACCCCTAATTATGACTTGAGATGATGTGGTGGAACAGAATAGAAGTCAGGTGTGCTCATAGTTTTTATAGTCACGTGCGTCTTCTTCTCGAGAAGAAAGACAACAACACTCACTGATGTTGATATTATAAGAAGAGGAGTGAAAAAAAACAGATCAAAGCAGAGCAGAGATGAGAGAGAGAAAAAGAAAGGGCAAAAGATGGAGCAAGTGGTTTCAAAGAATAAAATCGAGCACGAAATCGACGCCCTTCAATTCGGTATGAATGGAGTGAATAGCTCGATATTTCAACTCCATCCCCTCCATTCCGCTCATGAATCTGCAACAAACATGATGCGAGGAGACGTTTCCAGACAAATCCTCTCCACCACTTACGGTTCTGCCTTTCCTTTGAAGATGGATTTGGATCGTCAAATTCTCTCCAAGTTCGCTTTGTTTTTTCTTCTTTCTGAGTTTTTTTTTAGGGTTTCTTTGAAAGTAAATTTTCTTTTTTTTGCTTTTCATGAATTCAGATTTCAGTGGCCACCGAGTTTTGTGCCATCTTCCATGCTGGGGTTTGAGGTTTTCACTGGGAGCTTGGATGATTTTGATTTTTCTGATTACCATTGCTTGAACGGTGAGTCACTACAAACTATCACTAACACTTTTTCTTTGCTTCATGTTTTCAACTTTTCTATAAACATGCATTGCATTCAAGATAGTTTCAAAATCATACTTCAAACAAATGCATACTAACATATTATTGACAAGAAAAGAAACCTTGCCTATCACTCAAGAAAAATAGGTATCCTCTAACTATAACTATATATCGAAAATTCTAGGGGTCGAGGGAGGGAACGAGGAAAAGGGGCGAGGGATGGGTGGGTGGAAGCCACCCATTCGCCTCGAGATAAGCAACATCGCACATCTTGAGGCTGATGCGCTCATCTCGAGGCGGATGGGTGGTACCACCCATCCCTCACCCCTTTCCCTCGCTCCCTCCCTCGACCCCTAGCAAAGCTCAACTATATATAGCTTCTAAGCCAAACCAAGTCCCCCAACGGGGAAACATTCTTCCTTTTTCCATCAATTCAATTAGTTTACCTCATCTGAATTGTATGAGCATACCGACTCCTCCCTATTACCAAAAAACATAATGGTTGATGATGAGACATCAAACAATCACTCAATCACAACCATACATGTGGCATGGACTAACCATAGCACGTAAAAGGCTTCAACGTAGTCTCGAGCGGATCTATGCGCAAGACTATTGTTCAGCCCGTAAGTCAGGCGTCTAGGCCCAATATACGCTAGCCCGAGGCAGGGTCATAGGGCTTGGCCTAGGAAAATAAGGCCCAAACAACGAATCTCAAAGCTCTCACAGGCTCGAGATCTACTCGCACGAAATCAGCTCTAGCCCAATTAAGCATTGGTCCTAAACAGAGCCAAGTGTCGAAGAACTCAGTTACGCACAACTAAGATCTTATGCGAGATCTTCCTCCTCCATCACACCCTCGATTTCAAGGACAGTTGGGGAGGGAACACTCGTTATAAGAATCAGTGAAAAAAACAAGAAAGGTACACCCGCATATACTACAATTTACATATAGTCTTCACTATTCATTGAATCGATATCTAACTTAAACATCGAAATGCCTTCAGCCACCGCAACGGTGGTCCCTGGCTTAACCGCTACTCATTTTACATGTTTGATATCATTGGATTAGCGAGGACAGATCTGAATGCATCAGTTGCGAACACCCCAAGCCTAAGATAATCAAACACCTATGACGATTCTTCCATGAATCATTGTTCACATCAAGATGTTTATATGAGAAGGAATTCTCCTGTGCCAAATTAATTCCGAGTTACCCCAGAAAGCAAAAGCATTCACCATGTTCCTAACTCCTGTGAATTTAAATGAAGTATGTAAATAGAAACCTCTTCCTAAGTCCTAACAGATCAACCAAAAGACTCATCTGATTTTCTACGCCCAATGATGAATTTCCAAAAAGCATCTTTGTCACCAGTAAATCACCATAGCCATTTTACCAAAGGAGTTGTATTAAGCGCTATTATCGGCCTAATACCCAAACGACTTGAAGATTTAGGACATCAGACCATGTTCCAAGTAATTATATCAAACTTTCTAGTTTGCATTATAGATTCCCAAGGGAACAAGTCTCACACAAGTATTTCCATTCTCAATGCAGCAGAAGCAGGAATGGAGAGCATCCAAAGCAAGTAGACAGGAAAACGTATAAGAGTAGACCTGATGAAAACTTCTTCCCCCCTTAGACAGTTTCCTCATAGCAAGTCTCTTCTCCATTCTTTTATGGAATTCATCCCACGCTAAAGGCATACCCAAATATTTAGTTGGGAGTGAAATGGGAGCACAACGCGGTATCAGCAAAACAAGGTTGAGAAATCTTCTCAACAACTTCAAGTAATTAGAAACCTCAAGATGGTTAAATAATCTTCTCAACACTAATATTTAGTTTCATATGAAACCTCAAGCCCTATGTAGTTTATGCGGCAAGTAATCCGCAATTAATCGGTATAGGTCATTGGACTGAATAAAAAAAGGAAACAACTTTGTTGAAAAAAATCAGTCCTATAGACTCCGAAAAACCCAATCCTATAGATTCGGAAAAACTCGGTCCATTAGAAACTTGGTCGTGATTTGGATTTTTTTCTCTTAAAAAAAGTTAAGTTATATTATGATATGTAATTAAAAATTTGAATTTCTCATTATTCCTTTTGCTAAATTAAGTGACTTGGAGTGGATATATTGGTATGTACCATCTGAGTTTTGCCAACTACTCTCGTCAAATAATCGGTTGACTCGCTACTCGAACCTCGATCGAGTTATTACCGAGTAAACTACCCAGAGTCGACATCAAACCAAATCATGATTCTTTTGAGCGTTGTCACCTGATCAAAGGAGATTCTTTATTTTTGTATAGCGGTGCATGTTTAGTTGTATCTTTGCCTTTACAGAGTTATTTATTTTGCGTGATAAAAAAAAGTATTGGAGAACATGGATGTCTCCTTAACCTTAAGCCCATTGATGTACCATAAGTCTGCAAATCTAAGGAACATCTAAGACCTTCACCAGCTAAAAGTGCAAATGAGTGGAGAAATTGTGCCATCTTGCCTGATTCCTGTCAGAAGAAGCCTTTCAATTCTCAACCCCATTACCCTAATGAATAGCTCAACGGTGGTTTACATTTTTGCAGCCGTCTAATCCATATGCTTCCAAACCAACATTACCCATGAGTCTAAGTAGCTCCAAGACACATTAATATACTTTGGAGAAATCTAGCTTTATGATCAGCCCCAGCTTTCTGTAAATCCTCAAATAAACATATTCATTAGCATGATAGGGAATACACTAGTAGGGAAACATAACTAAGGGCAAGGCCTACTTTCTAACCCCACCCCCCCCCCATTAAGAAGGTTGATCGGTCTGAAGCAACCCAACTCTTTTGATGGTTATATGACCCAGAGATTTAGTTCTTTTTTAGGAAAGAGAAAATAAGGGTTTCAAGGAACACCTCGCTTGTCAAAAATCCGTTGTCCTTGGATCCAACCTGTCTATAGATGCCAGTATACAAAGCTAGTAGCGAAATTAATAAATACGCCAGCACACAAAGGTAGTAACAGAACTGGAGTTCAAAGATTTACCAAGTATTGAGAAATTCAAGTTACTCAGTTGGCCCAACACAACTAGAACCATAGCTAGCATAAGGTTGTTTGATAGCGGTGATGCAGCTCTTGTCTACATTAAATGCCACAGATAGGACTGGTCTCGGTGTTGCTTTGCAATAGTAAAACTGAATCTCCAAAGAAATCACAAAAAATCTAATCATTAATCCTTTCAAAACCAAGAAGATGATGTTGAGAGACCAAACTATAAATTTCAATTAGTTGGCGCAGACGAGAAGAAATCACACTGAGCCTACTTTGGACCACGTTTTACATAATTTTGAGGTAAAAATGTTGTGATAGGGACATGGAGAACATGTTGTGCCCTATTTTTTTTTCAAGTCAAACACACACCAAAGTATTTTATTGTTAAAAGGAAAAGTGAGCGAGAAACTCACACTACAATGAAGGGAAAAAAATGAAAAAAACAACAGTGACACAAACATAAACCTATCTCAATTGAGCATAAAAGCTGTAAAAAGAATATTTTGAATCACATTGTGAGAGGTCCTCCATTGCCAAATCTCTTCCACATACTCTTCATAAAGGAAATTTTCCCTTAAAAAATTCTCCAATTTCTTTCTTTCCATAAAGTCCAAGTGACAAAGTGGATCCCTATCTCCAAATCCATCTTCCCCTTCTAGTTCTAGAACAGTTGACATGCTTCCAATTGGATAGCCGATTTTGATTGGTCCCCTGCACTGGCCATCTCACCTTGAATTCCCTAAGGAATGCATTCCAAAACATTATTAAATAGCGACAGTTGAATAAGACATGGTCAATTAATTCTTCATCTTGATTGCAAAGAACACAGTGGCTTGGGATCTGCATCCCTCTTCGTTTCAGGTTATCCACAGCGAGAGTTATCCCTTGTATCACTGTCCAAAGGAAGAAAGTTTAACCAAATCTTCTTCTTGTGATCAGCAATGAAAGGGCAACTATGGGTTTTACAATCATCATCAGTGAGTAGCTCGAACATTCTCTTTACAGAGAAACCCCATACTATTCCTTCCCATAGTTGCTCATCATCATCATTGTCATTAGGCTGAATGTATTGGATAATGAACAACAAGTTCCCCAACTCTCTGAGCTCCCAATCATTGAATTCTCTTCTAAAATTAAACTTCCAGCCTTGTGTATCACTATATCTGCCTCAGAAATCAGCAACTTTCCCTTTTTTATTCTCACACATACCAAACAAGTTCGGGAAGATAGATTTTAATGTACCTGGTTCACACCATTTATCCTCCCAAAAATAGATGGAGTCTCCTTTGGCCAACCTAGTAGAGGTGAATGTGTAGAAGTTATTGGTTACAACCAACATCTCTTCCAAATTTCGAAGCCATAGGTTGTGTATTTACTGATTTGGTGTCATTCTCCCACAGTGTTCGCTTCTCCTTTTCAAATCTCCATTGCCATTTGCAAAGAAGAGCTTCATTTAAAGGTTTTATTTTCCTTATGTCTTGACCACCTTTCTCCTTTGGAATGCACACTTTCCTCAAGAAAGAAGATGAGTAGCCCTCTTATCCCTTATAGATCCCCATAGAAAATTCCTCACGATTCTCTCTCTAGTCCAGTGTTCTAAGAATCGCTAAGCGGGCTGCGAGCAGGGGACTAGCGCCTAGGGGCCTAGGCGGAGAGTAGGTGGGGGACTAGGCGGAAAATTTTTGTATTATATTATAATATATAATTCTATAAATGTAAAGCATAATAGCATATAAATTACTTCCAATTCAATGCTAAAATACATATGAAAAATGTATAAAAGAAACTAGAGCCTTAATTTTTTATTTTTTCAAAATTGGAAATAAATAAAAAGTTTAAAAACCCGCCCAGCAGCTTTGAACTGCCTAACGCCTAGGCCAATTTTTAGAACACTACTCCGTTCTATTAGCAATAAAAGTATAGATAGTACACATGGAGAAGAGGAATACTAGCAAGAGTGGATTGAATGAGGATGACTCTTCCAGCTTTTGAAGGGTACTTAGTTTTCCAAGTGGGCAATCTTCCTTCCATTCTCTCAATTACATCATCCCAAACAGACTTTGACTTACAATTTGCACCTAAAGGAACCCTCAAATATTCAGTATGCAGGTTCTTACACCTACAACCAAGCACATCAAAAAGAGAGTATAGAGTGGGAATGTCACCAATAAAGAAGATTTGTGAAAGTTGATTTGCAGCCAGAAACCACCTTGAACCAGATAACGATTGTTTTGAGAGTGATTTGAGTGTTGTTTCCCTTTACTTTAAACCCATTGAGGAGGCCCCTGCTACAAGCTTGTTGACCATAAGAGATAAACCTTCAGATGCAATTTTGAAGAGGTGAAGAAGAGGGAGACAGGGTCACCTTGCCTAAGGCCCTTAGAGCTTGAGAAGAAACCTAGAATGTCCCCATTGATTTTCATAGAGAAATTTACTGATTCTCTATAAGTTTTTAGCCACTTTCTCCATTTTAAACTAAAACCCATATGCTCCAACAGAATAAAATCCAAATATTGCCAATAAACATTATCAAAAGCCTTGGACAAATCGAGCTTCACCCCTACCTCTGGACAACCACTTCTCTTTTTGGATTCAATCAATTCATTAGCCATGAGGGGACTATCACTAATTTGCCTTCCCATAATAGATGCACTCTGAAAAGGGGATATGATGTGATGCAACACTAATTGCAACCTAGAGGCAAACACCTTAGAAATGATTATGTAAACACCATTTAGGAGGATAATGGGTCTGGAGTTTAGTCCCATTTTTCTTGCGGATTAAGGATACAACGTTGTATTGAGCATCCAATCCAGGAAAAAATTGAGGTTAAAATCATCAATGTCCCCCATGAAATCCTTTTCGATAGTTCTCCAAGCTTTAAGATAGAAGTCCACTATGTACCCATCCATACCTGTAGCTTTGTCTTTTTGGAGGTATTTGAGGGCTATGATGATATCTATTTCAGTGATGTTGGTCTCTAGTAGAGATGCAAAGTTATCAAGTAGTTGTTTGAAGGAGACCTGAGAGCTTTAGTCTCCAAGGTTATTTTCTTATTGGAGTTCTGTATAGAAATCTACAATGTGTGCGGTGTGTAGCAAGTTTGTTTCCATCATTTTCAATCACATTGTCAATGAGAAGGGAATCAATGGAATTAGAAAGCATTCTCCTACTTGCCAGCGATAAAATTTCAAACACTGGTCCGCAAGCTCTGATCTCTTTTAATCAATTTTTGTAGGTCATCTTTAAGTCTTCTTCTCTCCCAATTTTTTTTATCCTGATCCCTTTTAATCAGCTTTTGTAAGTCATCTTTTAAGTCTTCTCTCCCCAATGTTATCTTGGTTGAAATAACTCTTGCTTTCTCAAATCAATAGCTGCAATAATATCTTTGGTCCTTGATATCAGCAAAGCAGTTTTCCAGTGACTTCCTTTTTTCACAACTAAAAGTGATCTTAAAGTTTCTTAAGCTTGAACTATAGAACAAAACCAACATTCCCATTTACCACTATATTGTTCTACCATCCAATCAAGCTAGGTTCCTCAACGAAGAGTTGTCAAAGGAGAAAGTACAACTTTTAGGGGGAGGGAATGTTGTTGAAAGGAAGACGTCATGGGGGTCAGAGCCAGTATCCAAGAGAGTTTCAAATCTGTCAACAAATAAATCACTCCAAGCAGCGGTGGTAAAAAATTTGTCCAACTTGTACAGGGGGAAGATATTTGATTACACCATGTGTATTAACCCCTTTTCAAGGGAAAATACATCAATTGGAGTGTGTTGATCCAGAAATTCTAGGGAGCGAGGGATGGGTGGAAGTGAAACCACCTCGAGATGCGCGGCATCGAGGCGGTTTCGCTTCCACCCATCCCTCGCTCCCTTACCCTCGCTCCCTTACCCTCGCTCCTTCCCTCGCTCCCTAGAAGGGCTCATGTTGATCACATCATTGTACCTGGCCATACTAGAGCTTCTCCTAGTACACACCCCTTCCTTTTCTTCTTCATGTTATGAAATTGAAATCCCATCCCAAAAAGCCAAGAGGAGTCTACCCCAACCTGCTGAATCAATCAACTCAGATCAGAATTACTCTATTAGAATAATCACTAGGACATAGACGTTTGAGCGTACCCAAACCTCTTTTTCCCTATGAACATAAATTTGATTGTCAAAGTTGATCTTTTTTATAATAGGCTGAGTCGGTCAGACATGTTCTCATGGAAGAGAGCATTGGCAAAACATGGGTGGATTGTCCATGAAAAGGATGACAAGGACGCTCTAAGAAGCACATTCGACAAAATCACCCTTTAGATATCCCTAGGAAGGTTGAGCATGAAACTAGAGACATTATCCGACTCCCTCGAAAATTATACGAGGTCACCCCAAGTATTAGGCCACCATAGACCCATGTGAAGGCCTACATTTAGTGTCACCCCTAAAGTTGAGTTTCCTAAGGGAAGTACATTACAACATAAAAGCCATCATCCAGATGGACTTCTTGACAAAGGGTTGTCTTGATGTTACCTTGACCAATTCATGAATGTGGTGTGATTCAGATTAGTCCTCTTGTTATCATTACAACACAAAAGCCATCATCCACATGCATCTAATGTGATTAATTCCAGGTAGAACATCATTTTGACATCAGAACTACCAAAACAACTCTAAAACTGCAATAAATCAAATTGTACATTGAGAATAAACATTTTTCTACAACTGAGCTACTCCAAACAGTATATTATGTGGACAAATTAAGAAAATGTACCTTTGGGAGGACAGTTCTCTCAAGACAACATCAAGAACTTGAATTGTGTCTTTAGGAGCATCAGCTACCTTTCCAACAAGAAACTGACGCAAATGTTGCATGTCAGCACGAGCTACTAACTTGATCGCTACTTTAAACTGCCGCTTTTTGGTTCGAGTATTTGAGGCTATATTAGAATCTTCATGCATCTTAATTGAACTTTTTAACAACCTCAAAAGTTCCCATTTACAATTATTTCAATAATATTAAAAATTACAAATTCATAAAAAACGACCCAAACAAAATCGAAAAGGAAATAAAATCTGAGCCAAACTCGAGTTAGCAACGAACCTTGCAATGCCAGTCACGTCATCTTCATCAACTAGAACTACACTTAATTCCTTTGTAGTAAAGGGAAACAATCCAGCAGTATAAAGGTTGCTCCTCCCATCATAAGCAGGAAGCCTCATACCCAAATCAGGCTCTCTATGAACTTTCACCAACTGAGCCATGATAGCTCTATTCAATTTACGTGAACTCACCCTCAGGGTTTATCTTAACCTGCAACCAACCAAAACAATGTAATGAGTGCCGAAAACATCAAAGCCTTCTGGTATGTAGTATGAATGTTTCTCCAACACAAACATGCAAGTACGTTTCATTCGTAATGCTACTTACATCGTAATGAAATAAATCCTTGTCAGGTAACTCTGCAAGGAAATGGTTGGCCTTGACAATGCACTTAATACCAGCTTGCCCGAAGCCAGGCCGCCTGGGGAACATAAGCCCTTTGCTCGAAATTACGGATCCAACCACATTGGTATCAAACTCCATTGGTTCCAATCGCTCTAATGGAGCAACTTTCCTTTTACCTCTTCCCCTTCTCTTCTTATCTGGTACACAAACTAAACAATTTTGTTGAGGGTATTCTGCTGATTTGAAGAATTTTGCAATGGTTTCCGCAAAACCACATGCTTCTCTTGTGATTTTTTCAACTGAACCTTAGGCATCTTGATTAACTAAGCAAACAAACACCTTTCCAAGATCTTCTACTCACATTTGGACCTGTTGTTCAAGTATAACACAAGAAGTTATATCTCAATAGTACTAGCAAGCACAGAGATGAGTAAATGTTTTCGATAATGATTTCTAAAATGGTTATCTGCATCAAAATCATGAACTAAAGCAGCATTGAATACATTACAATCATTACCCCAACTTAGAAGAGAAGGGAGTCTAGAGAAGAGAAGAGATGTTTAAAAGGCACATAATTTTACTAGCCTTGCAAAGATAAAATTCTTGATCATCCCAATTTCTATCTTACAGCAACCTAAACTTCGCCATATATTGTTTTATTTATTTAACAACTAAATTTAGCAATAAAATGACCTTGCAGAAAACCAATGAGCATTCATTGAATAGTGATTTTACAAATAAGATTCACAACGTTCAGATATAGAAATTATTTTACTACTTATACTACGAGTTTTGTTAACCTTTTTTAGAAATCCCATAGAAAGTGATCAAGCTCTTGTGGTGATTCATCGGTGAGGGTAAAATACAGCAAAACAGATTACAGGTCATGAATCAAAACACAGAGAAAAAAAGGATTGCAGGCTTCCTGCAATAAGAATTACCAAAGCAAACACTGATCCCTGCTTCACGAACAAATTGAAGAGTTTCCAGGCATTCATCATATGATCTTGTATTTATGATGTTAGGGTAATACTCTCTTGAAGTGTCAAGGTTATGGTTATAAGCTGTCAACCCTGCCTTCTTGAGTTCCAAGGCTTGTTGTTTCTCTAGCATTCCTAAAGTGCAACACACCTCCATGCCCATACCTCTGCGAGAATTATTATTCAAAGGGTTGGTAAGTAACAAATTATGAAGGGCAAAAGATTAAACAATTAGAAATATACTACTTTATGTAGTCCATGGGCAGGATAAAAGTAAAATCCACAAGCAAGTTGTGGGAATCATGCTCATATCTAACCAACAAGTTCATTCCTTAGAAAAATAATGGCTAAACGCAGTATCAATTTAACATGCTCTGATCAGTGATGTGTTTGTACGCTGTACTGAATTCTGTACATGTTCTTATCAGTAAGAACTTCCGTCAGTTTTCATTTAAGACGACATTTGCAACAATGAAAAATAACTCGTGGCTTAGAGTTATGATCCCAGGATAAAAAAAACACAAATGTATGATCCCACTACATGAGCCACCCCAACATGGTCTTATCTATGCTCTATCTTTGGACCAAAGAACCTTTTTTTTTTACATTTGCTAACTTTTTGGTAGAAATTTACCTTTGAGGTGTGTTAATTAGTTGGTATCTTTATTTATTCATGATTTATTTAACCCAATCACAGACTTACACCACAAAACATGACTGAATTCATTTCTGTCATCTGCTATATGTTGCATTCAACTAAAAAATAAACTGACTTTATTCTTCCTTTAGCAAGTAAAGACTCAAAATCATAGCCTAAAAGTCATTTTCTCAACAGAGGCATTCCTTATAACATGGCAAAAGAAGAACTAAATAGAAGGCCCCAGTTTGCTTTCACCCCCAACTTGCCCCATTAGGGTGTTATAATTTTTATTTATTTATTTATTTATCAAAAGATTGATCAAATTCCCCTTTTGCGTTCATTAGATGTTTTTTACACCCATTCTTGCATCTTGAACATATTATCCATAATGATTAAATCGTGCATTTACAAAGAGAAGAAGTGTAGTAGCATTTTGAGGTTTACCTTGTTGTTCCATCAAACCTGGGAGGAGGGGCTGAATTGGTGTCCAGAACAGGTGGAAGAACTTCTTGCACAATTCTGAATCACAAAAAAAAAAAAAAAAGACCCATCACATTACCTCATAAAAAAACACAAAGTACTCGAGAATCCAATAAAACATAACACCAGACGATTCAAAGCACAAAAATGCATTGATTCAGAAACCTCATCAAGCATGTCAAAGAAAGATCGAGAAACTAATACAAGAATTCAGAAATCCTACCCAGTTGCCATTTTTTCTTGTTAATGTAGGAGCTCTGGTTTTTCCTAATGGATTAACGAAAATTTGGTTTGCGAACGATTTAATTGTCCCATTTATTAGCACACAAGCATGGATAAGATTGCTTAACTATTCTATTATTGATGAATGGAGACCGTGGTTTGTCAATGGACAAGTTGCAGGGTAGGCTTTTAAACCATATTCGCAAAGCAGTTTTTACTGAAACTTTATTTTGTTCTTTGCTTTCTGAAGACTTTGCTTTCTAAAGAATGGTGAAATTTTGATCTCACTCAGATTTTGGTTTGTTTTTCCTCTAGGTACACAAGGGCATTCATTTAACCTACCATTAGGTATTCTATGTGACAACAACTATCAGTAAGCATTTTAAGAAGATTTCTGACTTTTGAAGAGACAAAAATACCAACCTTTTCAAACAAAACCAAATTGAGTGGCCATCTTTTAGTCCCCTGAAAAATCCGCTGGGGTACAACCTATCTATTGCTTGCCATAATCTTTCTAGGCAGTCTTGAGGATACTTGATGACTTGTAGAAATCCATGGAAGATTTAATAATGCAACGAGAACAATCCCGTCGAACAGTAATGTCAGTGGGAATTCTCATAGTTTTAACTTAACCTTAAGTTTAACAGAAGGATATGGAGATATCACAATCATGTAGGCATCTTCTAGGCGACACTTAGAAACAACACTAGTGAATGATGAAATTTCTAATGACACCGTATTTATCAAGAGATTTCGATCACATTTGTAATCACAGATGAGTAATGTGATTCATGGCATCAACTCATGTAACTACTGTAAATTATTTAAACTAAGTGTTGGTGTCATTTGAACCGAAGAATTTCAAGGCACAACATGAATTAACATAACATGGATTAGCAGTATAGGCTACTGAGTATCTACTACCAGATTAAAGAGGGTGCAGTATGTCAAGCAAAATGTCAGGCACATGCCATTCTCTGAGCCTCCCGTAGTTACTATACATTTCCTAAAATAACACTCGTAGACAAATTATGAAATGCCATTCTCAGTACGGATTTCTTAAGGAAATGAGCCCTTGAAGATGGCCTCCATGAAGGCCTACTTCCATTCCAGCAGACCAATGGTGCCTTACAACAAGAGATATTCTTCAAAGAGGAAACTTGATCATTAGTATACAACTTTGAATATATTTGGCCCAATGGCTTCTAGGTTTTTGGTTTTCCACCCATCCTGTCTCACGTTTTTGTATCATCCTTATGTAAGGCAGGCCATCCCTCTATCAGTGCTTTCTCCTGCTACCTAATATTATATGGTTTCCATATGATAGTTAGAGAACTCTGAATAGTTTCACACACCTATTAGCCCGGACTCATATGCGCCGTCTTACACAAATCCTTACAGGTGTGACTATGATCTAAAAATTAAGCATGTGAAACATTAATCCTTATACACAGGAACCAAAGTAGTAAACCCTATTAATACAAAAGAAATTAACTTAAATGTTGTCTCCAAAATGGTCCCCTCTCCCTCTCCGTGACCTCGAGAATTAATACATAGTTTTATTTGAAGAGGAACCCTAGAAACCCTAGTTTCGGTCTTTCGTTTATTCTCATTAGTGGGGATGAAACAATTAGTCCATTCCAATAAAGCAAAACTCAAACAACCAACTCTTTGATGTAAATTTCAACAACTAGTTTCCTCTATAGATTTAAAGAAACCCTATATCTAGATCCCTATGTAACATTACTCAATCTTTCATTGTCTTGCTATGACGACATTACATGAATGTGGAGAGTTCACATAAAAGCTTAAGTAGTGAGATCAAAACATACCTCAAGATGCTTGGTGCAAGTGATGATTAATTATGAGCGCGTGCCATGAAAGTCTTACTTCTGATTTCAGCCACACCTTTTCTTTAAATGTAAGCTCTAATAAAATCAAAAGAAGAAACAATTAGGTTGAGGGCTGAGACTAGAAACATGAAATCTTGAATTCTTGATTCAAAAGCAGAGAATGACACATCTTCAGTAAAGTCATAGACAAACTCTAGAATACAAATAAGATTTTGTGCCAGACCTCCAGGTTTTATGTACATCTGAATTAACAACATAACATTGACAGTAAGAATGAAGATGAGATCATGATAATGCTAAAAAAATTTTTGGGGAGGCGCCAAAAATTCCACCTTCCATTTACAGCGTTTTTTATTTTTAAACCCATTAAAATTTGGTTTTTCATAGTATAATGGTAAAAAAATGCTATAAATGGAGATCTATGGTGTAGTATAGTATGCGCCAAAGACTAAAACCCAAAAGTTCAGTATAGCAAAGCAACATAAGGAAATCAGCATGGTTACAAACTCACATACTTAGGATTCCAATCTGATAGAATTAGACAGAGTAGTTATTTGTATATCATGATATTCTATCAGTTATGAGCATCTAATGACTAACACATCTTTGTAGATTATGCTATACATAAAATGTTGAAGATTCAAGAACTTTTAAATGAGGTATTAGAAATCTAAAACTTGGAATGGAGGAAATATTGGTGGTAGAGAATATTTGTACAGAGGGAGAAGAATGAATAGAAACAAGGCAAAATAACAAAGATTTGGTCAGACTAATGTCCTGTAACACATACTATTCTCAAAACACTGGAATGTGACACACACTATTCATATACCCCTTCACAGGCTCTCATGGAGATGATTGCCAAAGTTACTGGATGGGTAAGTCACAATTCCTAGAACAGGACTAGGATATGTACTCACACCCCAATTCATATTGAAATTCACATAAAATCCCCAAATTTTCATACAATCCAATTACTTTAATTAATACTATGTTAAGCTCAGTTAGAGATCCAAACCAAACATAACCCTTTCTTTTAAACCTAATAACATGCAATTCAAACAGTTGAACTCATCAATTAACCTAATTTTCATCTCATACAAGGCATCAATTCAAGAAAGAACAAATCAAACAAAAGCCATAACAAAGAACAAACGAGAGGTCTAAAATCGAAATCTCACCTAAAGAAGAGAAATGTATCTACAAATAAGAGGATCTAAGAGAAGAAATCTCTTCTTAGTTCCTGAAATGTGAAAAATAACAACGTTAGGGCCTTTGGTTTCAGTCCACCATAGATGAACAAGCAAAATGAAGACGAGGCATGCTAGATCTGAGACTTACAATACAAATTTTATCCTTCAAAGCCTTAAATCTACCATTCCGGAACTTCAAGAACTGATACAAATTATTAAAAAAAAATTAGAATTTGCGGTGAAAGCAAAGCAAAGCAAGAGAGAGAAAGTTGAGTGAATGACCATGAAAGCAAAATTGAAGTTGAAGCTGAAGCAGGAGAGCAGTTTGGAGAGGGAGAGCAGAGCAGAGCGGAGAGGGAGACCACAACGCCGAGAAGTAGATCAGGCGGTGAGCAGAACGAGAGCAGTAAGGAGAGGGAGAGTGAGACCAGAGCGAGCTTCCTTCGTTTCTTTCTTTTCTTTCTTTCCTTCCTTATTTTCTTTCTCTTCTTTCCTTATTTCTTTTCGATCGAAAGGGAAATTTGGCGCTGTGTGAAATTTTAACTCTCGCTCATTTGATAGCGTTTTAGCAATGTAAGAGATATGAAATGGGACAAACCTTGGGCTTTTCATATCACTAAGTGAAAAAGTGCTATTGTCATGTGCTATTAATGGGTAGTTGTGGTGTAGTGTTTCCTCCTATAGCAACACTGTACTTGGATACTATGTTGTTCATGCCATCATTGTTATCTGCTTCAAGGCAATATTTCAAGCATTCTGCATTTGTAGCCAATGAAAGTTTAATTTTTTGATTTATTGTTTTTTCTCCTTTATCCCTTGCAAATCCACGTGAATCCGAAAGCTACCGCCTAGCCGATATGCATGCATCACGGAATGGAAGTTTGCCTTGGCCTTTCGAAGGGACCAGTCTGCCCTAGTTTCATCTGATTTGCTCATTTCATGAACATTTCTCAAACAAATGAGACTTTGCATTTTTATATTATACTTTTATGATGCAATTGTGGTCTAATGTTGTGACTATGCGCCACTTCATCTAGCGTTCTGGCATGTAATTTCTAAAATACCTTTGGAATGGATTTGTTAACTCTTATATAGATCTTAGCTACATGAACACCAAGAGCATTTGTTTTATGGTTAATATCCCATAAAAGCTGGGATATTCAAATCTTTTACAAACAGGTCCACTAATAGGGGTGCTTGGTTGACTGCGAAAGAACCAACTGTTATGGTATTTCCAGACTGCAGTATTGTATTGTTCAGTTACAAAATCTTGAATATCTTTTACTGGTTAAAATTATTTTTGAGTAATTTTGCAGACTCCCTCAGAATATTGGTTGAGAGTTCTCACCCAAAATTTTCATGTTGCATCTTATTGAATTTTCGGAAAATAACTTTTATGGTCTATTTTTTTCACAAAATAGGCCATTAGATACCATAGTTAAAGTAATGACTAATTGGTGTCTATTTTTATACTTTAATGATCAACAACGACTCTTTTATTAATTCAGGTTAACTAATAAAGTTATAGGACATTTTTACCCTTTCTTAATAAATAGAAAACTTACTTTTATACTTTTATGACCAACAATGACTATTTCATTAATTATTTTAATCATGACCAACCAATTACTGGTTGGGTTTGGCTATATAAGTTAATGATTTTTGGCATTTTATTTCTACAGTCACTCTCCCATCATGACCAACCAATTATTTTAAATACCTTTTGAAGCTTGATCTCAATGCTTAAATTGTTCACGCGTTACTTTGCAACAATCCATTTCACTTATCAAGAAAAGGGAAAAAGAACTATAATATACAAGAGTATCAATATAATTTTTTTTAAACTTATAAAAAAAAAATCCGTGACAGAGTCGCTAGAATGTGTATTGTGTGAATTCTTTCTATTTTTTTTTTTTTTTTTGTGTAAAGATCAAACTTTACACCCCTTGTTATGCTCCACTTCAGTGTATACGTTTGTAATATTTGATAATTGCATCGTCCATCTTAATGCCCTATATGAATGATAGCTGAAATATCATTTTCAACCTCACTTCTCAATCTACTTTCCCTTTCATTTGCTTGTTTATCACAAAATTGATTAACGTGATATTAAAAAGAATTTTTAATTTCAAAGCAAAACATAATATACTCCAAACAATTCAAAAGCTCAAAGTCGCCCCAATTATTACTATTTTCCATTAAAACTATTGACTACAACACTATGTAACACTACTAAAAAGAAAATGGGGAAAAAAAAATCTTTTTTAAAAACTTTTCTTCACCTTTTCAATGTGCCCAATTCTTCGCCATCTTTTTGCCCTATCAAGTACCCAATTAATTAAGTGTCAACGAGAGTTGTGTCATGTTCTCATTGGAGATTATGGTGATTATAGTTCGATGGTGATCCAAATAATATGGAACAAAAAATTAACATGTTCTCCAATTATTGTTATTGTTATAATTGTTATTGTTATTGTTATTATTATTATCATCATCATTATCATCATTATTATTTTATGTGTGGGGAAGGGGATGATTTCAGTTCTAAGTAAAGAATAATCATTACCTCTTAATTCGCTCATTAATAAACTGTCAATTTTTTTGAAATACAAAGTCGTCAATTTGTTATTCAATGTTGCAAACCGCATGAATTCAATAATCGTTGAATCTATTTAGGTTAGGCTATATAAGTTGATAATTTTTGTCAATTTAAACATTTTAAAACACATCTAACGGAGCCAGAAATATCACAAATTTGTTTCATTTATTATTATTATTATTATTATTATTATTTTCATGATTTTAGCTATAAAAAGATCATAGTGTTTACCTCTTAAATCATATTAGCCCCAAAACTTGAGCTAAAAAAAATCAAGAAAAGTAGTCTACGTGAATAATATTCAATTTTTTTGTTTCTTATAAAGATTAATATATGTGAAATAGAGAAATGATTGAGCTATCTGTCATTGGGGATACATCAAAACTATCAAAATCTTTTCAACAAGCGACACCTGAAGTTGAGCAGGCTAAACATCCAAAAACTAGGACAGGTCATAACAATGAGTGAGAGCGGGCAATAATAATAATAATAATAATAATAATTTATAATAATAATAATTATTATTATTATTATAGTAAATAAATAAATAAAAATTAATAAGAACAATGTGATACTTCTGGCTCCATTGGATATGTTTTACAGAGTGATTGTAGAAATAGTAGGTTAGAAATCATCAATTATATAGCCTAACCCAACAAGCAATTGGTTTGTCATAATTAGAATAATTAATAAAAAAATTCATTGACGGTCATAAAATATAAAAATAGGTTTTCATTTGTTTAAGAAGGGTAAAAATGTCATAATTTTATAGGTTAATCTGAGTTAATAAAAGAATCTTAGTTGGTCATAATAGTATAAAAATAAGTACAAATTAGCCATTACATTAACTACGGTATCTAAATGATCTATTTTGTGAAAAAAAAAGGCCTTAAAAGTCATTTTCCGTTGAATTTTTATCAAGATATTTTGTTCATCTAGATTTTGTTTTTATGAGCCACACGAAAATATTTGGGAATCAGGTTTTTGCAACTTAGATGATGTGGCATGATTTAGGTGGATGATTGATTTATTAATTTACGTGTAGATGTTCACTGTGCCACCTAACCCTGTTTTGCACATGTTTTCGTTTCCAGGAATCACATTGAGAAGTCCCAACAATGGCAATAAGATGTCTTTATCTAGTAGGGGATTTGTCTGTAATAAAAAACAAGGACCCCATTAGGCAATGACACATCCAAAAATTAGTAAATACAAGTTTTTATTTCCTTGGGAAGAAATAGACCTCATACATTGGACCTCGTTAGGCAAATAAAATTTTATGATGGATCAAACTTCACCCCACTGATCAAAACATCACTGAAGCTCAATCATAAAACTGCTGATATAAATTTCAATTTTTAAAGACGATCTTCTATTTTGTAATCCATAATTGGTACTAACCGACCTAGTTGCATGAGGGTCCTGGAGGGCATTGTTAGAGAAAGGGACAAAAAATAATGGTGATCGGGAAATGAAGTTGTATGTCATGTGTAGGTGCAGGTTCAACACCAACCCTACCAAATTTGTTCCATGGACATTTTTATAAAAACGACTCCTCCTAGGTACTAACCCTAAACCCCGACCACTTATAAATACTTCCTAACTCCCTTGGCTCACTCCCGTGTAGTAGTACTGGACCCTCATGTGTTAGTACTTGCTAGAGATAGGGCATGATGAATTTCTTCTTCACATATGCGACTCATGACTACGTCATACAAGATCAGGAAGTATGTATTACTATTTCTTCCTTCTCAGTGTGTTCAACTAAAATTGTTTGTTTGTATGTGTTTTGATATTGGTTATACGTATGCATGTCAAGGAAACTGCATGGAGTTGGGGACGGATCATTTGGAATACTCGTTTGTGCAAGAGATTGAGAACCCGTCATGTCCATCAAGGATCAGGAGATTTGAGGACAAGGTTGCCTCAACCTCGGACCTTCAAGAGGCGGCCAAGGCATTTAAATATTTTTATTTTTTTGACAATTTTAGTGGACAAATGCATGGGAAGAAACTTCAAATATACATTTTGTGCTACCGTAAAAACAAATCTTTCTAAGGTTGGATTAAACATTGAAATCTGCAATCCAACATATTGTTAGGATGAAACATTATTGTATGTAGATTAATTAATAAATCTAAGCTGATTAGGAGCCATCAATGTTGGCTTTACAGACAGTGGCAGACCCAAAGTTTTAGTTAGGGGGGGGGGGGGGTTGAAATGGCAAGTAATTATTGAGCTCTTCTAGAGAGTTAGGCGCACCGGGGGAGGCTCTCTGGCACGTTTTTAGGAAAGAGAAAGGGGATCTAGGAGATCTTGAGAAGATAAATCCATTAACAGGCCTTGAAGAACACCACTCCATGGAGTTTGATTTGGAGAATCCTCCGTTCACGGAGAGCCTCCCCTGACGCTAGGGGCCTTGCTCTCTAGAATTTTTCATAATTATTAGTTGATAATAGTAGTTATTAAGTGCAAAGCCAAAAAAATTTCCAACCCGAACTAGTAACTAATAAAAAAATACAACTATCAAAAATGCGTTGCATATACCAAATTGAATCCAGTGTAGTTTAAGCCAAAATAAGATCACAATATCGATAATCTTAGCAATGGCAAATGAGCATAATAACTAGAATATATAAATAAAATCACAAAATAATTAGGATAAGTATCTAGTTGAAGCTTAAAAAAATGAAATTTGCAAAAATAATAAGATATTGATACAATTTCATAGAAAAAAATGATTTATGTGAGCCTCAAATTTTGTATGAGTTAGTTAATGGTATATATTTTCATTGATTTATATAATTAATATTTTAGATATTAATTTCAAAAAAAAATTGAGGTTTTATACCACTTGTCAGCAAACATTTCATTTTTTAATGCGTGTTTAATTACATATAAATTTGCATCGAAAACAAATACGTAAGGGTAGGTCACAATGACAGAAATAGTAATTGTCAATAGCAATAAAAAAAATCATACGCTCCAAGAGGACCGAAAATAAGTTTTTATTAAACCAAACAATTTTTTATGTTTGCAATTATTAATAAAAATTGCATTGAAAATAATAAAAAAATCATACGCTCCAAGAGGACCGACAATAAGTTTTTATTAAAACTAAACGATTTTTTTATGTTTGCAATTATTAATAAAATTGCATTGAAAATAAAAATAAAATTAAAATTAAAATTAGGTGAGTAAAGATTATCGAACTCGGCATTGGTGGACCCAGGATTTTAGTAAAGGCGGGGCGAAATGGCAAGTAATTATTGAGCGCGTTTAGAGAGTCTGGCGTGCCAGGGGAGGCTATCTGGCACGTTTTTAGGAAAGAAAAAGGGGATCTAGGAGATCTTGAGTTCTTGAGGAGAATCCTCCATTAACAGGCCTTGAAGAATACCATTAACAGGCCTTGAAGAACACCACTCCATGGAGTTTGATTTGGAGAATCCTCCATTCATGGAGAGCCTCCCCTGACGCTAGGTGCCTTGCTCTCTAGAATTTTTCATAATTATTAGTTGATAATAGTAGTTATCAAGTGCGAAGCCAAAAAAAATTTCAACCCGAGCTAGTAACTAATAAAAAATACAACTATAAAAAATGCATTGCATATACCAAATTGAATCTAGTGTAGTCCAATTCAAGCCAAAATAAGATCACAATATCGATAATCTTAGCAAGGGCAAATGAGCCTAATAACTAAAATATATAAATAAAATCACAAAATAATTAAGATAAGTATCTAGTTGAAGCTTAAAAAAATGAAATTTGCGAAAATAATAAGATATTGATACAATTTCATAGAAAAAAATAGTTTATGTGAGCCTCAAATTTTGTTTGAGATGGCTAATGGTATATATTTTCATTGATTTATATAATTAATATTTTAGATATTAATTTCAATTTTTTTTTTTTTTGAGGTTTTATACCATTGGTCAGCAAACATTTCATTTTTTAATGCATGTTTAATTACATATAAATTTGCATCGAAAACAAATACGTAGGGGTAGGTCACAATGACAGAAATAGTAATTGTCAATAGCAATAAAAAAATCATACGCTCCGAGAGGACTGCAAATAAGTTTTTATTAAACCAAACAATTTTTTATGTTTGCAATTATTAATAAAATTGCATTGAAAATAATAAAAAAATCATACGCTCCAAGAGGACCGAAAATAAGTTTTTATTAAAACTAAACAATTTTTTTATGTTTGAAATTATTAATAAAATTGCATTGAAAATAAAAATAAAAATAAAATTAGGTGAGTAAAGAGTATCAAACTCGGGTCTTTCGCTAAAAATTGTAAACTTCCAACCTCTGCACAAATAGAAATATAAGAAAATAGTTGAATGCACAATAATCATATTGCATTAAACATTATATAATTGACTTTTTATAATGCTAAATATTTATTAAATATATTTTGAAAGTTGAGGGGGGGCAGTTGCCCCCCTCGCCCCTTAACAGATCCGCCCGTGGAACTCAGGTCTTTCGCTAAAAATTGTAAACTTCCAACCTCTGCACAAATAGAAATATAAGAAAATAGTTGAATGAACAATAATCATATTGCATTAAACATTATATAATTGACTTTTTTGTAATGCTAAATATTTATTAAATATATTTTGAAAGTTGCCCGTTAACAGATCCGCCCCTGTTTACATCTCCAACTGTCTTGAAAGCCCATTGGGTGAGTTCACAGCACATGTTCAAAGTTTTGAAGGGTATCCACACCAACTGAAAGGATATCCAACTAATACTACCTACGTATTTGGCAAGAATTAATCTCATTGTTGTGTATGTCTCTTTCTTTAATTTTATTGTTACTGATTCACATATATTTTTTAAAGAGATTAAATTGACAGTTTAGAATTATCTGCCTTTCCGAATTAATTGTCTTGTCTCTTGTAAATAAGCTTAGCAATTAAACTACCTCATTGACATCCTGGACTGAGGTTTGGACTTCTTCTTATTAAAGAAAAAGATGATAGTTTTGAAGCACAAAATGCAATTTAACTTACAAATGGCAATTTAGTTGTGCCTTGTTTACTTTGCATATTTATTTTCTCTACTGAGGAAAAATGAATGGATATAAGCTAGCCAGTTTTTCAATATATATTACAAGCCATGGGATTTAACAAGTCAAAGTAACTGAGAATAGAACTTGACTGCGAATACAAAGGAAGGCATGGTGGTGTTAATTCAACTGAAACCATTGCTTCTCGGAGAACGTAATATTTTTTTAATGTATTTTAAGTGAGACCCTCGCTTATAAATCATAATAAGGAACAAATAAAAATAACTTTGACATAGAAGGAGCATGTAAAATAACATAGAAGGAGAATGTAAAATAACTTTTGACATAGAAGAACACATGCAACTAGTTCATGGATAGGGACTCTAATGCCCAAGGGGAAAATTAAGTTTTGGTAACTATTATGATATATGTTAATCAATCTCCTTGTCAATTCCAATCAAAATCTATTTTGATATCTTTCGGATGTTAACACCTTTAATTTTTTAAGTTGATGTGTGGTAAGTCAGACATTATTAATAATGCTTGTAACAAATTAGGTTTCGTTTAGTCTTACCTTTGCCTAATCAAAATTTCCTTATTCAAAATCTGGCGGCCTAAATTTCATCCATTATTGCTCTATATTACTTTGTACAATGAAGGATTTTTAGTTTTATTTGTTTATGTAAGAGAATTTTGTATGTATTGATTGATTCACTAAGTTCTTGCTTAAGTTAGACAACAAGTAATGTCTCTACTTATTGATGTACAAAGTCATTGAAGACAAGATGCAATAAATGGTTTCTCTATGCAGTTGAATACAATGGAGAACTAAAGTCAATATAAATTGCTAGTAGGTGGCTATAGAGTGTGTTGTAGACTCTGCTGCATCAGTAAAATGAAGATTGTGTTGTTGATTTTACATTCCCTATCAAACTAGAAGGTTGGGAACGTAAGTGTTTGGATCCAAGAAAGAGAAACCATTGTTTGTGAAGTCCATTTGTAAAGAGAACAATAATTTAATCAATAGAAGGAACAAATTGCACACCGTTGTGACTCGTTCACGTACAAAATGAAAATCAAGTTTGATATGTTTAGTAAGAGCATGAAATATTGGGTTAATTACCATGTAGGTTGTGCTAAGGTTGTCATAGGGTAGCACAATATGGGAGGGCAATGGATGGTGCAGCTCATGAAAAAAAAAAACCCACACTGTTTCAACATATAGGTGAGCAAGGGAACGATATTCAGATTCAGCATAGAACGAGATACAGTGGGTTGTTTCTTTGCAATCTAAAAAATTAGGTTAGGATCCAAAAAGATACAAACCCCATTCATGGAGCGGTGATTATTTGAGCAACCAACCCAATTTGCATAAAAAAAACCAGTGATAAGGATCCAGGTGATTGTTGAAATACGAGGCCTTGGTCAATGGAACCCTTAAGGTATCGCATAATATGTTTAACAAGTACAAGGTGAGGAGTGTGTGGAACACTCCTAAACTGAGCAACATGATGAACAACAAAGGTGATGTATGGTCTAGTGAAAGTGAGATATTGTGAAGAGCCAACAAGGTGACGATACTCACTCACATCAATAAGAGTATCTCCATCTTGAGTAGATAGTTGCACTTTGGCAACTAAAGGTGTAGAGCATGAAAGTGTGCGGTATATAATGATACTCACCTACATTGCACTGACACTAGGCTAATATCGACTAGAGGGGTTGAATAGCCATATTTTGAAAATCGAATTTGTTTTGAAAAACAAGCGAAAGTATTCGACTTCAAAGTTCTCCACCTAAAATTATTGAAGGCTTATGTTGTAACTCAAGATGAGTCAACACCACAAAGTTACAAGTTTAGTTGATTCACTTAAAAGTGAACACCAAATGAAAAACCGTTTAATAAATCCCCCACAGAACTCCTAAACATGCAAGTAAGCAATTTAAGCTATGGGAAGTAATGATAACTTAGCTAAGCATGCAAGGTAAAATAAATAGAGGCATGAAAAAGAAAACAAACCAAACAAAGAACATTAATATAACGAGGTTCACCTAGTTGAAGTTTGATTGGTTGTGACCAGTTACTTCCTCGATGGAAAGGGCTCACAAGTCTCAAGTCTTTATTACTTAATCAAATGAAAACTTTACTCTCAATCAACAATCCACAACCTCGCAAGGTCTAATTGTCGCACTTCTATGAGACTTACATACCAACACGAACAAAATGTTCTGATTCGCATACGAACACATTGGCAATCATCAATGGAATGCACCACAACCAAGTTTTACGAACATATGCTTGGGATTTCGGAGATACAACTTGGACTTGTGTTCGTGTTCTGCGAGAGTTACCGAAAAGCCAAAGATCACACTGTCATGGAATGCAACACAACAAAGGCTTACCACCTTTTTGGGATCTCCATGGTAATACTTACTCGTAGGAATTCACTCCATGAAATCAAGAACCTACACGGGGTGAAGGAAAGTTTAGGCATGACTAACACATAAAGGTTTTTCTCTTCTATTGACCATCGTTTGTCGGATAAAGAGACTTAAAAGCTCTTTTACATTCAATCCCTCACTCAGTGGTAGATGGAAGCTTTACTCAAGGATGAAATGAAGTGGTTGAAAGCTCAACAACGCTCCATAGGAGGCCTATGCCAATACAAAGCCCCTTCAACTCTTCTTCCTCACTTCTCCTTAGATAGCCAAATATCTCATGAAGAGAGGAATAATTTTTTCCTAAAACACCATGGATCTCTCACAAGAGATATGGGTTTTGAGTGGGTGAATTCTCTCAAAGGAAAAGCCAAAGAGGGGATTGAAGAATGGCTTCAAACTTTTTTTTTAATAAGAGAGATATCTCCAAGAGATGGACTTCAAGCTCTATTTATAGGCTTACCTGGAAAAGTTGAGGTTGAATTAGTTGGCATCATTTGCTGTTTTTCAGAACAACTCGTTGCTTTTTCAAAATGTTCATCTGCAGAAGTTGATTTCTCAGACAGTGAAGTTGACTTTGCCTCCTAGAACAACTTTTGTAAAACTAAAGCTTCCTTTTTGTCATGTGTCATTGTACTTGGATGTCTCCTTTTGGCACATGAGTATGTCTTAAAAGAGAATATTCTCAAGACAATATCTATTCATATTTGAGAGGACAACCTAAATTTAAACTTTGAATTTTGGTTCCCATACATTTTTACCTCCAAATAGCTTTTGGCACTTCATTCGAGTTTTGGTCATCTATAAGTTATAGCGAGTCTTGGTCTTCATAGCTCTGACTTGTCTTCATGAGTTGACTTCAATTTTCTTGTCCTTTGACAATAATCCTCATGAGTGATATATCCTTGAATTGATCTTTACAAAGTATAGACCTCATCCCAATAACTAGATATACAGTTTATAATTCTATCATATATTTTTATGTTGTTATGACATAATTCGCCAATACATTTTTTCATAACATAGTTTGCAATCAATTATGTGGTGGTGTCAAAATAGATCAAGAATATACTTTGTTTGAGAGGAATGAAGTTTGGAGTGAAGTTGAGTGACTTCGAGACCAATAAAATAATGTAAACGTCCAATATCCTTTGATTTATCACCAGAGTGGATGCAAAAGAATCCAATAAGTTTGAGTTATCACCAAAGAGGATTATGCTAGCCACATATAAAAGTATGACCATTATATGAGAAGAACGAAAGAATACAAACATAGATGAATCAACTTTGCTCTGAGTGGAGCCATATTGTACAATGGACGAACTGAATCTTTAAAACCATGCACATGGAGCTTGTTTCAGACCATATATCGCCTTGTGGAAATGATATACGCGGTTGGCTTAACAACATGACTAACTATTCATCATAATCCAAGCATGGTTGTTGGTGAAATCCTTTAGCCATAACACGTGCTTTGTAGTGCTCAAAGTTGCCATCAAATTTGCGTTTCTGTTTGAATACCCATATACAATCAACTGTATTACTATGTTTAGGACTCGGAACAAGAGACCAAGTAGCATTTTTTCAGTAAAGCATTGAATTCCTCATCCATTGCTCCGCACCATTCTAGATAACAAATAGTATGTGTCTAATAAGTAGGCTCAAATGGAGAGTCCAAGAGTTGAGTTGCATAGGCTCAAGGAATAGGATAACACATAGTGACTTATGTATGAATCTTTAATCGTTGAGTGCCATCACGAGATTGGGTAATCATTTGATGAATGGGAGCAGGTGGTGATCCTACCAACTTTGAAGATGGCATGATGGAATCAACAAAAAAATCACCTGATGTAATAGACAAACCGGGAGAAAAGTTGGATTTGAAAAATATGTTGATGTAGGTATCACCAAGTTAGGATCTAGAGGAGACATAACTAATGAAGGCATACCACGGTGCACGATATTGTTTCTTAAACAAACTGCCAGGCTGAGAAAGCTGGAATAGAGCCGTCATAGAAGATGGTATGAACGATGGAGAAGATAGTAGTATGGAAGATGGAGCAATTGAACCAACACTGATTGGAGCAGAAGCCATGTTTGAATAATCATCCTAAGCCGTAGAAGTGGACAATGTTTGTGTCTTGGTGAAAGGATTAACTATACTCATCAAATTGCACATGGCGTGAGATATAAACCATGTTTATTGACGGATCGAGACAACAATAGTTTTTTCTGATTAGAGTCGTAAACCAAGAAAACACACAATAGTTCTTGACATACTTTATTAGTAAACTAAGCGCCAAAGTGTGGATAACATGCACAACTGAATTTTTGAAGTTCATTGTAAGATGATTTAAAACCATAATGTGAATAAGGAAAGGCTCATCGGAGTATATGGGTGGGAAGATGATTGATGAGATAAACTACAGTGGAGACTGCTTCAACCCATAAGTTGAGTGGAGCATGAGAAACAACCAAAAAAGGTACGAACCATATTGGCAATATGCATTCAGCAAACCCATTTTGTTGTGTTGTGCATGGGGAAGACAGATAATGAACAGATAATGATGGATAACAATAGAAGCACATAAAGTGGACATCAAGTAATTGACATGCATATTCAGTCCCGCCATCGTTCTAAAAGTGTGCAATGTTGTTTTGGAGGTGGTTTTTGGTAAAGGTAAGAAATGTTTGAAAGTGAGTAAGGACTTCAGAGTTACGACCCATAGGAAATATCCAAGAATACCTAGTAAAATCATCAAGAAAATCACATTGTATTTCAAACCGGAAACATAAGCAATAGGAGTCATCAAAACATCAAAATGAATTATATGAAACGGGGTCATGGCATGAATTTTATTGACACTAAAAAGTAGGTGTGGATTTACCCAGAGCACAACCTTAAAAAAAAAACTAGGACTAAAATAAAAATTAGATGCTAACAAGTTATTAGTGCTTTTAAAAACTTAAAATTTTAGAAGATGGATGACCTAAACGATTGTGCCACAACGTGGAAGGTTGATAAGATGCAACAAGTGCTTGAGGTGGTGATTTGACTGGGAGAATGGGGATAAGGGTCATTTTACATGGGCTCTGAAACAAGTTAACACCCGTCTTTTAAGTCAGGGATAAAATAACTAGAAGGATCAATGGAAATCAAACGTTGTTGTCTTCGGTGAATTGGACAACAGACAAAAGTTTGTATTCATGAAAAGGACATGAAAAACATTTTTTAAATGAGATGACATGAAACCAAGAATGGGAGGGCACCACCATTTCCAATGACAACATTGTTAAGACTGGTGTAAGGGCTGCAAGTTTGTATTTTCTAAGCATCACCAATCATGTGATGAGTTTCGCTAGTGTCAAGATATCAATTAGGATCCATAGGTTAAGCAAACTGCATACCGGCAAAAATAGTATGAAGAAAATCAACTCTAGATTGATTGGCATAACGTTGATGGCAACCGGCAACAAGGTGTCCAAATTTGTTACAGATTTAACAAGTAATATTGGTAGGGCCTGGATAAGCACTAAGAAGACTGGTATTGGCATTTCCCTTAGTACCATTATTCAGGTTGTTAATTGTATTGGGTTCACGATAACAAAAGTATATACTTCGGTTGTGATTCAAATTGTTACCATTCTTGATTCAATATCCACTATTAAAAGTAGATTAGTTGCCACAATATTGGGTTGCAAGGAGTGCAACTTGAATAATAGTATGTGTCGATGACGGTGTAAGAATATGAGTTTCAAAAGATAATAAGCGATCAAGTAAGTATGTGAAGTTTGGTAAAGACGGGAAGTTGAGGATAGTTGTCACAATCATGGAATAGCCAAACCAAGACCATGTAAGATGGCATAAACAAGATATGTGTTAGAAATGAACTCATTAATGGTGGCCAAAGAATTAGCTAAGGTATTGGCATGCTAAAGATAATGAAAAATAGATTTGTTTCCCTTAGAAACATAAAGAAGTTGAAACCGAATGTTGGTAGTATCGACAACAGATTAGAAATGATGTGCACGACACTCTCAATTTTCATGCACTACCCTAGAAAAAACATTGCCTAACATTTTTAAACGTTGGTACAAATTATACTAGCATAATTTTTACGTAAGTAGAATTGTGTAGGCAATGATTCCAATGCTATCAGTAATTGGAAAAAAAATGTGTGTTGTAGGATATACTAACAGTTGCAATCGTTAGTATATTGTTCCAACACTTTCCTCAAATAAGTTTTGATTTACTATGCCAATAGTAATAATCGTGAGTAAATTTAAAATTATATTTTTAAATAATTGTATCCCACTTTTGGTGGGTGTTCTCTAGGGGCCTAAAGCAACAGGAAAAGTTTTCTAAAACCAAAAACAATTAAATTCAAAATATCATTGAATAAAACAAAGGAATAATAGATACAACATATCAAAATCCCACCATTAAATACTTCCTATACAGTTTGTAAGAAGTCATGCAAGTGTTGACAAAAGAAGCCTTTAGGTTTATTTCCTCTTTTAAACTTTGAAAGTTAATTCTCGATCTCCCAGTTAAGTCTTGAATTGCATGTTGCAAGTTAAAATAATTTCATATGTTGAAATTCGCTCACTCTTATCGACAAAAAACCACTTATGCGTCCAAATCTGTCCCTGTCGATTTCTGACCTGCAAAACAAACAGCGGTGAACCAAATACCACCGTTGTGGTGGCTGAAGACACTCCGATGATAAAGTCAGGTGACTGAACAAGGATGGATGTAGATTGTTAAAATTGGGGTAGCAAGTGCGTACCTTTCTCATCCTTTTGTTAACCTTATATAGCAAGTATTTCATTCCTTTACCGACTCAATCGTCGAGGGCGTGATGGAGGAATGAGATCTCGCTCAAGATCTTACTTGTCCATGATTGAGTCCCTTTTGGCACTTAGCTCTGTTTGGGACCGAATACTTGATTGGACCAAGAGTTGTGCAAATGGATCTTGGGTTTGTGACAGCTCAAAGATCTATGTTCGGACCTTATTGTCCTTGGCTAAGATCCAAGATTCGCTCCACATTGGGCTCGTGTAATTTGAGCTTGGGCACCTGACTTATGGGTTGAACAATGATTAGGCTGAGCCTGGGCTGAACCTAGCTTGGGCTTGTTTTAAACTGTACTGAGGTCTTTCCATATTAGGGTTGACTTGTGCCACGTGTACGGATGCGATCAGATGACTATTTGATGTCTCGTTAGTTATTTTTCCCAGTTAGTAAGACTACGTATAGGGCTACTAACTTATTGTGCGTGGGGGCCTGTGGGACGCCATGATGGCATATTTCGGCGCTTTTTCGGCTTCTGTGTTGCAGATAATGCTTATGCAGCAATTAGGTGATTATTTCTCCCATACGCTAAGCATATATAAGCCTGATTTGGGGGAGTTTCATCTTGTCTTAGTTTTTTAGGGGGTTGTTGTCATCAGAGGAGGATCTGACCGACCACGATCGACGATTTCAAAATTTTGATTATCTGAAATTGTCATTATTTGTAAAAGGCTAGTATCATACTGTTCAAAGGAAAGGGTACATTTGCCTGTATAAGGCCATGTTCGAGGTTCACCTACGCTTCCCTGTTCCTGACGTCATTTGGTAGTTTTTACTGTATCAAGGTATTGCCCCAACCCAGATGACGTTGAACGAGTAGAGGATACTGATTGCCACTCTGATTAGGGCAAAGGATGTCAGGATCCATTGGTCTACTAAACTACTTCATTATCTGACTTCTATCAAGATGAATAAGCATGGCGTCTGCTGGCTGCTGAAACACTCTTGTCTAGATGGTTGCTTAGATGACACGAAATATTGGTAGCGATGTCGCTTTTTACTTATGTGAAATCTGGGTATTTCACCCATAATGGTTAGTTGATCTTTCGTAGCTTCAGGGATCTCAATAAATTTCATGTCCTCCATTTTCTTTTGTCTTTAATATAGTGTTTGTTGTTGTATGACTTGTCCATTGTCTCCAACTAGGGGCACGACCTTCTTGTTCTTTTTCTTGAGGAGATGAAAATGAAGGTTGATTTCCTTGCTCTGCTGCCAATGCCTATTTCAAACGTTTTCCAACTGAGGAATATCAAGTGGAGTGGTTTGTTATCAAGTAAGGCTAGCAGTGTGAGGCGGACTCTCATAGCTCTGTTGGTTCTTCTTCTTGTGCTAATGTGCAAGCATATGGATCGCAAACAAAAAAAATGGTGAGGATGTCTAGTCCATACAAAAGGAAATCTTTGGAGGGACTGCTTTCCTCTCCAGTCGGTCAAAAAAATCAAGGTGAGAACCTTTCCGATTGCTCCTGTCACTCGTGTCTCTGAATGCCAAGGAGAGAAATCTTGTGGACTTGACCGTCATTGAGGAGGAGTTATCAAGGGCTTCCATTGCCGCCAACCAGGAATGGAGTCGCTTGCCTTGGAAAGCACTCCCATGATTCATCTACGAGTCTGACTAAAGTAATGGAGCAACATGTCCTAGAAGGCATTGTCTGTGATCTGTTTGTGGATCCGGAGATCCACCAGGAGGGGCCTAGCCCGTCATCCCAGGCATGTAGTGCTGGTCTGCGGACTGGGTTATTGTCCGAACCCCCATCTCCAAGTCCGAACCCTTAATTTCACCAAGCTGCCCCATCTTCCACTGCTGCCAAGGAGAAGCTGCCCCATCTTCCACTGCTGCTCAACTCCTCTTCGGGATTGGTTCCTGATCCTTGGGCTCTCCATATTGAGGCCTGAGTTAACTTTCGTGATTCGACACTACCCTCCACGAGTCTAGTAATTAGTATACGTGGAAAAAAAAGGTGGATCATAGGACTGATTCCATTCAACTTATGAAGAAGTGGTGTTCTTGGTCGGTCGATCAAGTACAGCTGGAAGACGAAACCATGGGAATCACCTCAATCAAAGGCAAAAAACACCTGATGTTGATTGTCGCTTGATTATCTGCTATAATCATTGTTCATAACCATGTACGTGCTTTCTGATCAGGTTATCCGAGCAAACTAAATTTTTGTGCCATGCCTACAAACTCAATCCTGAAGAGGAGTTGAGCTGAGGAGAAACTGTTATTGCTCGGCTGGTCTACACTTCACTAAAGGACCTAATCCTGAATAGGAGCTAGGCTATGGAGAAATCGTCTATGTCCAAGCGGACTAGATATCTATACCATATATATGGGCTCAATCCCGAAGAGGAGTTAAACTGACTTGAAGTCGAACTGCCCGACTGGACTAGACTTCAATGTAGGACCTAATCCTAAACAAGAGTTAGGCTATGGAGAAATCGTCTTTGTCTGAGCGGATAGATTGATGTATTATGTATATGGGCTCAATCTTGAAGATGAATTGAGCTAAGATAAAGTCGTCGTTGTTCGAACAGACTAAACTTCATTAGATGACATAATCCTGACTAGGAGTTAGGCTATGGAGAAGTCATCTATGTCCGAGCGGACTAGATTTCTATACCATATATATGGGCTCAATTCTGGAAAAAAAAAGGAGTTGAGCTAAGGTGAAGTCGTCTCAGGCCGACCGGACTAAACTTTGCTATAGGACCTAATCTTGAACAGGAGTTAGGCTATGAAGAAATTGTCTTTGTACGAACGAACTAGATATTTGTGCCCTGCATACGAACTCAATCCTAAAGAGGAGTTGAGCTGATAAGAAGTCATATCTGCTCGACTGGGCTGGACTTCATTAAAAGACTTAATCCTAAGCAAGAGGTAGGCTATGGAGAAATCTTCTATGTCCGAGCGGGCTAGATTTTTGTACCATGTATATGGGTTCAATCCTAAAGAGGAGTTGAGCTGAGGTAAAATGGTCTCTGCCCGACTAGACTAGACTTCACTGGAGAACCTAAACCTAAACAGGAGTTAGGCTATGGAGAAATTGTCTCTGTCCAAGCGTACTAGATTTATGTATCATGTATATGGGCTCAATCTTGAAGTGGAGTTGAGCTGAGATGAAGTCGTATTTGCTCGAACGGTCTAGACTTCACTGTATGACCTAATCCTAAATATAAATTAGGCTATGGAGAAATCATCTATGTCCGAGCGGACTAAAATTTTATACAATGTTTATGGGCTCAATTCTGAAAAGAAGTTGAGCTGGGGTGAAGTCATATCTGCCCAACCGGACAAGACTTAATGTAGGACCTAATCCTGAACAAGACTTGGGCTATGAAGAAATCGTTTATGTCCGAACGGGCTAGATTTTTGTGTTATGCTTACGAACTCAATCCTGAATAGAAGTTGAGTTGAGGAGAAGTTGTCTCTGGTCAACTGGGCTAGACTTCACTAAATGACCTAATCCTGAACAGGAGTTAGGCTATGGAGAAATCGTATTTGTTCGAGCGGACTAGATTTTTGTACCGTGTATATGGGCTTAATCCTGAAAAGACTTGATTTGTGGTGCAGTTGTTTCTACATGACCAGACTAGACTTCACTGTGGGACCTAATCCTGAACAGGAGTTAGGCTATGGAGAAATCATCTATGTCCAAGCGGACTGGATTTCTATAACATGTATATGGGCTCAATCCTAATAAGGGGTTGAGCTGAGGTGAAGTCGTCTCTGCCCGACTAGACTAGAATTCACTGTAAGACCTAATCCTAAATAGGAGTTAGGCTATGAAGAAATCTTCTTTGTCCGAACGGACTAGATTTATGTGTCATGCATACAGACTCAATCCTGAAGAGGAGTTGAGCTGAGGAGAAGTCTTTCTTCCTCACTGGGCTGGACATCACTAAAAGACCTAATCTAGAGCAAGAGTTAGGCTATGGAGAAATCGTCTATGTCCGAATGGACTAAATTTATGTGTCATGCATATAGAATCAATCCTGAAGAGGAGTTGAGCTGAGGAGAAGTCTTTATGTCCAACTGGGTTGGACTTCACTAAAAGACCTAATCCTGAGCCAGAGTTAGGCTATGGAGAAATTGTCTGTGTTCGAGCGAACTAGATTTTTGTACCATGTATATGGGCTGTAGAGGAGTTTAGCTGAGGTAAAATGGTATCTGCTCGACAAGACTAGGCTTCACTAGATAACCTAAACCTAAACAGGAGTTAGGTTATGGAGAAATCATCTATGTTCGAGCGGACTAGATTTATGTACCATGTATATGGGCTCAATCCTTAAGAGGAGTTGAGCTATGATGAAGTCGTCTCTACTCGATAGGACTAGACTTCATTGTAGGACTTAATCCTGAACATGAATTAGTTTATGGAGAAATCGTCACTGATTGAATGGACTAGATTTATGTTTCTTGTATATGGGCTTAATCCTGAAGAGGAGTTGAGCTGAGCTAAAGTCGTCTCGACCCAACTGGGCTCGACTCTACTGAAAGACCTAATCCTAAACAGGAGTTAGGCTATGAAGAAATAGTCTCTGTCCAAATGGACTCGATTTATGTTTCATGCATACGGACTCAATCCTGCGAAGAAGTTGAGCTGAGGAGAAATCGTCTCTGCCCGACTGGGCTAGACTTCTTTCAAGTGGACTAGATCACTTATGTGGCGAGTTGTTGTCATCCTGAATAGGACTAGACTCGGGAGCTTAGTGCCATCTTGGTCACTTATGCGAACTAGGTCACTTATGCGATGAGTTGTCGTCATCCTGAATAGGACTATACTCGGCCGTTGTGTGCAATATTGGTCCCTTAAACAGACTAGGTCACTTATGCGACAGTTGTCTTCATCCTGAATAGTACTAAACTCGACCACTATGTGCCATTTTGGCCCCTTAGACAAATTAGGTCATTCAAGCGAGGTGAGTCGTCACAAGACTAGACTTGGTTCGCTTTGCAGCACCGTGGTTCCTTGGGCGGACAAGGTCACTTAGACACGGCGGGATGTCAACATTCTTAATAGGATTAGACTCGACGTTGTGTGTCATTGTGGTCCCCTTGGTCAGACCAGGTTATTCGAACGCAGTGAGCTATCACGGAACTGGACTCGATCCGCTATGCAACATCATGGTTCCTTTGGTGGACTAGGTCAGTTAGGCGCGGCGAGTTGTCGAGATCCTAAATAGGACTAGATTAGGCCATAGTGCGCCATCGTGGTCCCCTTGATTGGGCTCGGCTTGCCCTTATATACAGAGTTGAGTGTGACATGGCATCGTTTTTAAAGATAGTAAATTTATTAATATTTGTTCTCCGAATGTTCTACATGATACACTCTCCACTCAGGTTCTCCGACCAGTAAGTTCTTGGCCCGTTGGTTTTTCTTTTGGAGGCTCGGATCGTGATAACTATTTACCTAACTGTTTCATTACCGTGTAGTCGCACCCTCTTGCGGTTGATTGATCTCCCCTAATAGTCCATGTCATCGACGAGGTACTTGAAGCATTGGTGCTAAGTAGAGACATTGTTTCCATCTGGTGGAGCCAAGGCCTACCCATAATCACATTGTATGTAGAGGGGGCATCTACGATAATGAATTTCGTCATTAAAATCCTTATCAGGTCCGGTTCCCCTGCTACCACGGGTAGTTTGATGTTTCCAACTAGTTAACATCGCGCGCCACTGAAGCCGATCATGGCCTATTTGTGCAGATTCAACTCTTCCTTCATTAGTCGCATCATGTGGAACGCCTCCAAGAGCAGGATGTTGGCTAAGCTCCCCGTATCCCCTACTGACCCCTTCACACCCCATTTTGCTATCCCGACTGTGATGACCAAGGGGCATCATTATGTGGGGAGTGGACCCCTTGCTTTGTAAATGCTATATCCGGGATCGAATGCTCTATTGGGCGCGCTAGATAGGGCAGTCTCCATAATGGAAACATGTCTGCAATTTTTGGACTGCTCACTTTCATGAACGATTGGATCGTTCCGGCTCGTCATACACACTATGTAGGACGTGGATGGTGTCTGCGTTCTTTTCCTTGGCCTCTGATGCAGGTTTTTCCTTTTTTTTCCTCAAGGTTGTTTCTCATTGAAACTACAAATTCCTTGAGTCTCCCCTTTTGAACCTAGTACTCAATCTTGTTCCTAAGACTTCGGCAGTCCTGAGTGATATGATCGTGATCTTTGTCACAAGAACAATATTTGTTCTTATCGCATTTCAACGGGTCACTCTTGAGCTTAGAAAGCCATTTAATGTCCTCCCAGCTCTTCATGGTGGAAAAGATCTTGAACAAACTGGTGTTGAGCGGGTGCAGATGTGGTACCATGAATTGACGTGGTTGGTGATCTTGTCAGCCTTCGCCTTGTCAGACCCGACCTTGTTGTCGTTTCACCTCCTCTTGGATTTGTCCTCATCCTCGTGCCTCTTTTCATCCTCTCTGTCCCGGGTCTTGAGGGATTACTTGGCTTCATTCTCGCCTCCTTTCTTTGCTACCAGTATCTCCTTTAGGTTGATGTACTTTTGTGCGCTTTTTAATATTTCCGCCATGTCCGTTGGGGGTTCCAGGTTGATGAAGTTGTAAAACTGACCCCCTCGAAGGCTAGAAGTGAAGGTGGTAATAGACACGTCACTGCTGCAACCGTTGATAAGAGTCAACTAATCATTGAAACGAGTGACATACTCCCGGAAAGTCTCGCCATACTTTTGCTTGCTTTTTCTTTTTCGCAATTAGATGATTACTCTTAGGAAAATAAAGGAGAGTGGCCATGTTTTTGCAATTTTTTTAGAAAGTAGGTTTTCTTTTGTTGAGCCAATAATGTTTGTGGGTAACATTTTTGAAAACCCTCACGAGACTATAAGTCGTCAACTAGAGATAATATAAGGATTTAAATCCTTGTTACATGTTTAAAGTAAGTGCAACTGATGATTCCTGAGAAAGTGAGTTAGAATTTTATTTTCGTTTTGCTCGAGGACTAGCAAAATATAAGTTTTGAGGTATTTAATATTCACATAATTATTACATAAAATATCTCATAATTTATGTTTGTTATTGATCTAAATATTTTATTTTCATGATTAAGGATGAAATTGCACTAATGCGGTGAGTTTGAAAGAACAAGTACTGGCCAGCCACGGAGAAGCGTGGACGGTCAAGTCCAAGCCCAGGGTCATGACCTAAAAGCCCATCCCCCTACCTATTTCTTCCTCCCTTCCCCTTTGCTTCGGTTTCTCTCCATCCCCCCTCCCTGGGGTCAGCCCTTTTCCCTCCTCTATCCTTGGATGCATCCCTTTCTTTTCCTTTCATTTTTCAGCCACCAACACCAGCTCATCGTCCCCTCGCCGGGGACTCTCGCTCACTAGAAGACTGGTAACCACCTTTCCATCGCCTCTTTCTCTCGCGAGCTCACGGCATTCATCTAATTTCACGCCCCTTTCTTCTTTTCGTCACCACATCACCTCCATTACTGAAATCAGCACCTTCCTTCATTTTCATCACGCCCTGAACAATCTCTCTCACCCTCCATCTCGCACACGCCAGTCACCACCATCACTTCTCATCGCCTGCATCTTCTTTCCACGACCTCCCTGCTCAATATTTTCACGAACGCACACAGTGCTTCCTCCATCGCGAGCATCCATTTCGTCACCCTCACGACACAACTGCCCATCTCGCCTCTCTTCTCCGACCACCTCTCCTCGCTGCCACATCACGTACAGATTGCAACAGAGCCAACCAACTAGCGCCGGTTCTCTTCATCACGCCAGCCAACATCTTATTTCACTCACACTAATCCTAATCTCGCATCTTTCTCTCTCTCTCTCCTTCCCCTCCTCTGTTTCTCCCTCTCGCTGGAGCAGAGATCGCTCCACAGCTCGATCGCGACAGAGAATAGAGATCGCGCACAACTATCTCAACTCGCCTAACCTTATCTCTGCTCTGATCATCCCCTCTAATCACAGACCTGCATCTCTCTCTCTCTTGCAGCCACACGACCATCGCAGAGAGCTCGAGCAACCTCATTGATCGGGCAAAAGTTCACTCAGAGAAACAGTTCGTGGAATAAGTAAGAAGAGAGTGAGGGAAAAAAGCGGATTTTAAACTTTTACTGTTTGCACCCCTATCTTTCTCTGTACCACCACAGAACAACCTCACATACGCGCGTTCTTTGAGAAGACGGATTTTATTCACACTATTGTTGCCGCGACCACCACCACCATGGTCTTCTAAACCCTACACTATGGGGTAGATGATTCCTCAGGCTTAGTAGAGTTTACTTTCATTTTTTATTATTTTTCGATGCACTGTATGATTTGACATTGGGTTGATTTGTGAACAAACTCGTATTACTTTCACCATGTAAGTCATGCATCCATGGTAGTTAGAATTATTCTATATTTTTGTTTAAGCATATTTTATTCAAATTAGTTAAACATGTTATTAGTTTTGCCTTAAACAGACAATTAATGCTAGAGATTTGCATATTTGCTAAAATCAATCCATTATATTGCTAGTTAAACATGTGATTAGTTGTGCCTTAAACAAACATTTAATGCTAGGGGTTTGCATCTTTTGCTAAAATCAATCCACTACATTGCTATGAGACAATAATTGACATTAGTATAATTTTATAAACCTGGTGCATGATTCGAAAGTCTTAGCAACTATTTCTTTGATTCTCAGACTCTATTTTTAATTGTTTTTCTGCCTTCCATTAGTTTAGAAATTTTCAATTGTTGTAACCCTCATTCAAATTAGTTTAAATAGATTATAGTTTTTTATTGTGTCTTCAATCCTTGTGGGATCGACCTGTATTTTTTATTGTCTACCAGTTAGACAACCGTGCATTTGTTTTATAACAATCAAGTTAAATTAATCTATTAATTTAGGTTGGATGTTTGTATATTGGTCTTGTCGCTACGACGGAGGGCTGGGCGAAATATTTTTTTTTATTTTGTTCAAATATTATTGTAGTCGGTTATTTCCCATTTTGTCTCTTGTTTCAAGAATATGTTATATTATAATGTTGTATCCGGTTACGATCCGCCTATTGTTACGGACTCAATTCACGTGTCGGTACGCTGCAAGCCCCTAATGGGTCGGTTATGACAGACTTTGGTATCATTTCTTAAAATCAACTTACCGAAATTACCTCGGAAAAAAAAATCACAATCCTTGGTTGTAAGAATGCTAACTAATGTATGATTACTGTGAAACCAAACAATATATGCTCGGTTCAGTTCAACCAATCTGTCAGCAAGAACATGTAGATATTACGGTGGTGGAAGAAATGAGCCATCACTGAAATGCCAATAGTTTTATCCATTCAGAAAGGTCGCATTTATTTGCACCAAATAAGGTAATTGGACTCTGTTAGCTTGGTGGTTATCAAATTAGTGATATTAGGGATAGATTACGAGCTACCTGAAGTAATGGGAGAGGCAGTGAACGTAACACCGACAGTGATGAACGAGGAGGATCCATCAGATGCCATGAAAATATATGGGAAGGGAAACAGAGAGATTATGGAATGTGGTTGTGATATCTTGGAGGAAAGCAATAGATAACCAGATAATAATGAGTTATTGAACAAAGTTTGTGATGAGGAGCAGGTAAGATAAAATGGATTATTTTGAGCAACTATGTGAGTTAGGTAATTAGACCCTCTGATACCATGTACATGTAACAAAATTTTGTATTGACTAATTCACTAAGTTCTTGCTTAAGTTACACAACTAGTAATGTCTCTAATTATAAATGTACAAAGTCATTGAGGACAAGATGCAATAAATGGTTGTTTACGCAATTGAATGCAATGGAAACTAAAGTCAATATAAGTTGCCACTGTAGAGTGTGTTGTTGAGTCTGGTGCATCAATAAGGTGAAGATTGTGTTGTTGGTTTATGATAAATCTAACTTGTAAATAAACGAAATTGAAATAATATCATAATCAAAAGTAAAGAAATTGACAATAAACGAAATAAAATAATCAACAAAATAATATTTTATACAATCAAACCAGACAACAATGGGCAACCTACGCCCCTATTTATTATTAACCGACCTTCTAAAATCTAACCTTAAACCTAATCGAAAACCAATGTTGGAACCCTAATTGAAAACCCAATTAAAATAATAGAATGTCTAATATTGGAAAAATACTATTATTGCTAATATTAATATCCTAATTATATCAACCAATTGATAGATGCGTAAATAAATGAAATCGAAATAATACAACATTGAAAGTAAGAAAATTGACAATAAACCAAATAATCTTATATTCAATCATAGGTAACAATAGGCAACCTATGCCCACATTTATAATTAACCTACTTTCTAAATCAAACCCTAAACCTAATTGGAAAACAATGTTGGGACCCTAATTGGAAATCCTATTACAACAATAATAGAATGTTAATATTGCTAATATTACTAAATATCCTAATTACATCAACTTCCCCGGGTTGAAGAAGTTTGTCCTCAAGCTTGAAGCCAAGAAAGTCATACGAGCACAAGCAACAACAGAATGTGAAGCGCCTAAGCAGAAGTCGACCTCTAACCCTTTCCTTTGTAGTTGCTCTGAACTCAAACACGTAAAGCCAAATTGAGCCATTAAAGACAAAGCCGTAGAGAAGTCCCTTGCTCAAAGGGAATCCAATTAAAATTTTCAATGTATATATGCACAAATTTCTAAATATGATCTTCAAAACTATCCCACGTCATATCCAAAAATTTGCCCTGTTGTGGTAAGTGTATTGTCTGGTGGGGGAAATAACCTAATCAGAAAAACAATAGCTTGTGGTGGCACTGACAGATTGATGGGGTGGAAATAACAGGAAGGATTCGGGGACTTGAGTAAAGTTTCAGGGTCAGGGACTGAAATAAAAAATGAAGACTAAGACTTGGATGAAATTTTGTTTCTTCTTCCTCCCGTTCAAGGTCTGTTTGGTTAGCCATTTTCCTTGGGAAATGGAATATGTTTCCTTTGTTATGCGGATTTATGTTGTTTGGTTGTCAATTTACTGACGGAAAATCGATTCTTCATAAAACTATTTTCCCACTACTCATGGGAATCCAAGTTTGAGGGGGATGCCTCATAATCAGATTCATAGAAACGGTTTCAATTTCTATGTCTATTTTTTGTGCAACCAAACAGGCCCTAAATAAAACAGGGAGAGGGAATTTGTTTGTTGGGATCGATGGATGGAGCTACAATGGAAAGGATTAGAAAGGAAGGGTGGCGAACGAAAGGTGGCGAGGGTTTGATCAACCAGAGGTGGCGATTGGGTCGAATGAGGAGGAAGGAAGAGTAAGCATGAAGGAGATGGCAAGCGAAATATGAAACTACTACTATCAATGAAGTCTTTGGTTGTTAAGTGTTGCAGGAGTGAGGGGGCAGGGTGAAAGGTAGAGTAAGGTGCAAATGACTTGAGAGAGTTGATTGACCCATGCTATGTTCTGTGGTGCGATCGACTGCTCAATTGAGGTTGTTTGTGGAATTGAGATAGAAAGAGATATGGGCGATGAACTGATCTGCTACGGTTGTTGTGTCTTGGTTTGTGGCTTGATCCGTTGCAAAAAAAGACTATAGAGAGAGGGTGCGGGCGATTGGTGTTGTTTGGTGATTGGTGTGGTGATGACTCCCTAGGAAGTGGAGAATAATACCGTCGGCGAGAATCAGGTACACAAGTCCTCTCATCCTCACCAAGTAATTTTTTGCTATCTTCTTTTGTATTTGTTTTTGTCCTTCATCTTCCTTGGGGTTGTGCGGGGTGGTGGGTCACTTGTGGTGGTTTTATTGTCCTGAGGTGCCGCCGACGGGTACTGGGTGTGAGCCCCTGCGGCACTACCGATGACGATGATGCTAGTTGGGTCTATCCCACAACCTTTGTGTTGCCTGACAGATATTTCTGGAATATCCAATCCATCCTCTCTGGTTTTCGAACTACTGGATTCTTGCTTCAATTATCTTCATTCGAACTTTTTTGTTTCTTCAAATCAAACCAAATAGAATCTTTTTGGCTTTGATACCAATTGATATATTCAAACTTGTAAATAAACGAAATTGAAATAATGCGATAATCGAAAGTAAAGAAATTGACAATAAATGAAATAAACTAATATATAAAATAATCTTATTTTTTTAATCAGGTAACAATGAGCAACCTACACCCCTATTTGTAATTAACCTACATTATAAACAAACCCTAAACCTAATAGGAAATCAGTGTTGGAATCCTAATTGGAAAATATATTACAACAATAATAGAATGTCTAGTATTGCTAAAATATAATTAGTGATAATATTACTAAATATCCTAATAACATTATTTTTACAGCTTATTTGTTGAAAAGTCTTCTGACTCTCCTTTCTAAATTTTGGTGTGGTCGCTGACGTGGTGTTATATTATTCGCTTATATTTTATTTTATTTTCAGAATGGTGCAACGTTTTAAAAAACAATTTAGTCAGCTATACCAACTTTTAAAATTTGTAAAAAACAGAGTTCATATCGCAAAGAAAGTAGAATTAGACTATAAATATTGTGTAAAAATAAATTGTGATGTTAGTGAAAAACGAATTTTGAAACGAAGCCATATTGAAGGTAACCATTATGACAAGTTTGTTACTAGTTTAGCCTTGTAGAAACACATGTCTAAGGTTGGCGGTTATTACTCCAAATATAAAATAGGTGTAAGGTTTTGTTTCATATATTAAAAACAAAAAGGGATTGAGTTCCACACAACCAAAATACAAGTGCTACATAGATTGCAAGACAACCAAACATTTAAACGAACTTTAGGTTCCAAAATAATGTTAGTGAATGTGAGCTTGATTGTTAATCATCCAAACTAAGCCCATCTTTTTTGGTTTTATAATTATGTATCTTGTTCCTTACATGATTTTGTGCATTCCTTGAGAATTTCAACTAGAAATAAGCTATCGAAGGCCTCAAACTAAACATCGCATATGTTTTTCAACATAACTTAGAAATCAATTATGATATTTAGCTAAAACATACTTATTGGCATATATTCATGAGTAGAAGACCATCACCAAAAATGGGGCATATTAGTATAACAAGTTGCAGAGCTTAAGATCCAAATATAAATTTGCATATTCTACATACACAATGTAAGTGCAACACAATATATTTTTGAATAAGGTTTAACCTAGGGGTGGGCACGGGACGGGATGGGACATACGAGATCGGGATGGGACGGGATGGGAAAAACCTCATCCCGACCTCGTCCCATCCCAAACGGGTTCGGGACGGGACGGGATCAACATGCTAATCTGGACATATCAACTAGAATACATTATGAACATATCAAATCATAAAACAACTCAATACATTCTGCTGGAACAGTCACAAACTGCTGGAACATATTAAAACAACCCAATACAAATTTACAACAACTGCTAGAACAGTCTTGAGCATAATCTATTGCTAGAAGTCTGATGGAACAGTCTGAGCATAATCTATTGCTAGAAGACTGCTGGAACATATTACAAGTTTAAAACAACTCAATACAAGTTTAAAACAAATGAGCTAAAAGTTTGCTGGAACAATTTTGTTAGAAGTCTGCTGGAACAGTTTTGTTATTTGTTCATTTGTTGGCTTAGCTACCCTTTAGTAACCCTAAAAACCTAACTAAAGGAATGACCGAAAGAGAGAGGAGAAGTATTACAAATTTACCATCAAAAGATTAATCTAGAGATATGTGTGAGAGAAAAATTGAGATGCTAAAAATGTTATATACATCAGTGAATTTGTATGGGCATCCACAATCCTAAAATAAATAAATAAATAAATAAATAAAAATATTAATAATTAATATTAAAAAATTAGTTCGGGACGGGACGAGATTGGCGGGATTGAAAATCTTCATCCCATCCCATCCCATTCTAGACCGGGACGGGACGAGATCGGGATGAAATTATTCAATCCCATTAAAATTCGAAAAAATCGAGACGGGATCGGGATCGCGGGATCGGATGCCCACCCCTAGTTTAACCCATTTAGATGCCGGTTAGCGATGCTTATTGAGTTTTAGTCCACATAATTTAGTACCATATTATACTTTATTAGAGTTTTATCTATAATTATTATGCATTAAATGGCATAAATACTTAGGTGGATGGCAACAAAAAGAAGCGTTGGTATGATGTGAAGGTAGTGTAGATGCTAAGTCACAACAATTATTGATGACTCCCCGAGCAAGGTTTGGTAACCATATATCATGAGGTGTGTTTGCGAAATGTCAACGTGATAAACCCCAACATCCGGACCATTACATTTTAGTCTTGGGTCATGAAATAAAAATGGATAAGTTTTTTTTTTTTTTTTTTAATTTTTTTTATTTATTTATAAAAAGTTAAAAGTATTTGATCACGTGCATATGCACGTGCCACCCTTAACAACAGAAGAGAAGACCTTGGGACTTTTGGAGGTTTGCGAAGGTTCCCAAATTGCTCCAAGTATTTTATTTTTTTATCTGTCTTCACATCTCTCCCAAATCAAAAACCAAGGAAAGAAGAGAGAGAGCTCAAATCAAATCAATGGGGTTGTAAGAAAGAAAGTCTCTTCTTCTCTCTTTTTCTAGTAAGTGTCTCTCTAATTGTGAGTGTTATGCAGGCCTTTAAGCTGAACCTTCCTCCTTACTCCAAACCCTCTTCTTCTTCTTCTTCTTCTTCTTCTTCTTTGGAGGTTACTAGTCTTCTCTTCGAACCCAACTCCAACTCATTAGCTCTAATGCACTCAGATTCTTCAATCCTCCTCTTCACTTCTGTCTCCCTTTTCACTCCTTTATCTTCTCCTCCACCTCAAACTCTAATTCCTCCATTCTCCACTTCCTCCTGTTTCCTCCGCCTCCATTCAATCTCAATTACCCATGTCCTCTTCGTCTCTGCCGGACCCCGGAGTGGCCAGGATTCGAGGGTTCTTCTCCGTTTCTGGGTCCTACACAAAAAGACCCAACTTTTTTCCAAAGCTCAAGTGAAGTGTAACCAAAGGGATCTTGGGTTTGATGAGAAACTCGGTGGAGTTATTGTTTCTCTCTCGCATGGTTTCTCGGTGAAGCTCTATGGGTCTGATAATGTGTTTTCTTTGCACTCTGTCTCTGCTCAGAAAATTTGGGTTTTTGCTGCAAAGTCTTTGGATGGTGAGGAGGATTGTGCAAGTTTGAAGTTGATGAAATGTGCTGTTATCGATTGTTCGATACCCATTTGTTCGATTAGTATTTCTTTGGGGTATTTGATATTGGGAGAGAATAAGGGGGTTAGGGTGTTTGCTCTGAGACCTCTGATTAAAGGTGGGGTGAAGAAACAGGGGAGGACAAGAGAGAAGAACAACAATCAGAATGGTAAAGAGACTTCTGCGGATATATCTTCTAATGGTTCTGGTAAGTTTCTCTTATTGTGCTTGTTATATCAAATTGTCAATCTGTCTTTGAAATATGAGGGGAAAATGGATTTTGGGTTTCTTTACTATGTGCACTGTAGAAGTTGTTCTTTTTAGACCATAATGTTCTAGAATAAGTAAATACTTGAATGAGTAAGTAAATAAATTACAGAATTCAAACTAATTCAGAATACTTGACTACGGTTTTAATGAATAAGATTGATTGTTGTTACTTTTGTGATCTGCATAAACCATAACAACAACTTGATTAAATACTATTGTGATATGCATAAACAATAGATTGATTCAGAATACTTTGCTGCAATTTGAATGAATGAGTTTGATTGTTACTTTTGTGATTAGCAACAACTTGAGTAGATAAGGTTGATTGCTACCATTGTGATATGCATAAACAATAGGCAAGTAAATTCGTTGGTGAAGTTCCAAAACACCTGTCTTGCAATTACAGCTGGTAATAGGATTCCATTGAACATGAAGGTCTTATGAATGTGATGCTTCCAATCTTTGGTATCTACGTCTGTGCTTGAATAAAAATTTTAGTTGTTGGAGCGGTACAAATCATTTAATTGATTCTACTTTTTAGGCATTAAAAGAGGAGTGTCTTTGTAGTCAAAGGTGAATCCTAAGTGTGCCCCTTAAAGGGCTCACTAGCCTCGCTTTGCCTAGGCTATAGTCAAAGGGAAACCACTCAAATCAACAAAATTAAGCACATGCCAGGCACATGCTTTTTCTTTTCTCCCTTATTTTTCCTTATTGTGTATTTACATTGCAACAAGAAGTGGAAACTCCATTATGAAAAGCGCACCTCATTTGAAGGAAGAAAGAATGAACTTGATCCTATGGTATTATTACATTTGAGGAGTGCGAAGAGTGGTTAATTCCAATGAAGCAGGTAATAATGTTGTTGGGATATGAATCTCACTTATCAAGAGCTTGAGGAGCTTTAGGGAGATGAACTTGATGGCCCTAGCCACAACAAAGGCAGTACAAAAGGCGATGTCTATCTACAATTACAAGTTGATGACAGGAACAAGGCCAACAGTAGTGGATGAAGCCTTTCAGAGGGGCAAACCATGAAGATGAAGGTGTAGGGCACTCTAATCATGAAAATAAAATGGTGGACTCAGTTATGAGAAGTTGAGGACCTAAAGTAAACAAGTGAACTTTATTTATGGTTGATTGATTGTGTATTTACATTGCAACAAGAAGTGGAAACTCCTTTTTGGGTTGGTTTGGAATAATGTTTAAACTATGGCTCCATTTGGTACACGGTAAAAAGAATGTATAATGCAAAGTTTACGACGGTTATATAAAGTTGGGTGCTTTGTTGACTTTACGGAAACATTTATTTGAATTTTAATTCAGGACCTTCGCATCTCGTAGTTATAAAATTTTGCAAAACTTTGTGGGACACTGGGACACATTATTTTGCAAAACTTTCATCATCTTCTCTTACTCGAATTCTATTCTCAACTCCTTCATAAACACCCCAAGCACCACCACCTTTACAATTACCATCATTCTCACCATTATGACCACCATACCATAACCATCACAACTACTGTGTCGCCACCACTATTACCACCACCTTTGCTACTACCACCATAATTGTTGTTACCGCCACTACTATAACAAAACTATCACAACCACCACCACCTCCACCACTAACACTATCACCGCCAATCACCATTACCATAACATACTCACCACAACCACCACCAACTTCACTAGTACCACCATAACCATTGTTGCCGCCACTACCACCACCACCACTACCATAGCATAATCACCACAAACAACCACCACCTTCACTACTACCACTGTTGCAACCACCATTGCCACCGCAACCATCACCTTCACCACTACCACTGTGACCACCGCCACCATTATATTCACCGAACCACCATAGTTTAACCACCACAATCACCCCCGTTTTAACAATCACCGCCTTTGCCACCACCACCATCATCGCTCGCATTCACAATCACCATCACCACAACAACCACAATCACCGCCACCATGACCATGCCACAATTACAACTACTATCATCACCACCACCTACAATTACTTATCCAATTTGTATCGATTTTCTTTAATTACTACCAAGCGCCCGTAAAGCAATTCATTGCAAACCAATGCAATACAAACTAATGCATTTGCATCAATTTGCAAAATGCATTATTTTATAGTGTACCAAGCGGAGCCTATATGTTATGGTCATTATCTTGTTGTTTTTCATGGTTGTTGGATGATGGATATGCATGATTCAGTTTTTTTATTTTTGGTTAAATAAATTACATTTACATGGATTCATACATGATTCTTAAAAGAGTTGAAAACTTACAGACTGGAAATCCTTGTCTAGGCCTAGGTTTCCAGGGCCCGGAGGTATCATGTTGCCTTGCCAAGCTCCAGATATATAGAGAGAGGCGAATCATGGTAGTAAAACTTAGGTGGCGTTACAAACACCATGTTAAATCATTAAATCAAGACACAGTAATAATAAAATAAATAAATAAAACCATATGGTCTCTTGGTCCTTAACAACTTCTCTGATTAACTACCTCTCAACAATAATTGAATTCAATGTCTCTAAATTACCTGCAATATGTCATGAATAAATAAACAACTATAGACTACCCAAAAAAGAGAGTGAAATTGTTGGTCACTTAAAGTGGGAACATTTAAAGTAATGATTTGTACAGAAATTTTGTAGGTACTTACGTTGAATGGAAATATTGCGCCTTTACCTGTCTCTATTGGTGGTAATCTCCAACGTGTCAAATAGTTAAATTCATGAAATTAATTTTATTAGTGATTAAAATTAAGAAAAAAAGGTAGTCACGAGAGCAAGAAGCTTACATAGTAAAAAAAAAATAAAGAAAAAACCCTGGTTGCACACCACTTCTGTGATAGTGAAATAGTATCATCTTTGAAAATTTCCCAAATAACTTCCAAATCCGAGACTTTCATTTTGATTGACCAACAAATCCTGTCAACTTTTTTTTAATGCTTTCCTTTGATTATACAAAAACCCAAATACCCGCGTACAACATTCGAGTTCATAACCGCGTTTCATTTGATGAGAAACTTTTATTTCACCACTATTGTGACCAATTGAATAGAGTACCCTCTGGGGGCATCCTCTTTCCCACTTCAAAGATGATGGTGGTCCTTCTCCAGAGAGCTCACTACCAAAAAGCAGATGGTCGATCATTTCGTTCTCCACTTATCCTTATCGCACAAACAACATTATTACGACGCTCCTTCTCACCAAATTATCTACGCTCACAACACAACCATGTGCGAAACGGCCGAAAAGGAAAAATTAACCCGAGGTGCCAATTGCTTCAACCATAAGGACCCATCTGAAAACCCCATGGAAGTAATCTGGTTCATATTGCTATTCTGCTGCAACTTTTTTGAAAAGAGCTTCCTTGACATTGTAGACATTTCCAACTGGATGTAACATTGATTTTGAAAAGTTAAACCTTTAAATCAGAGATCAGTTCAAAAGTTAGTGGAGATTCACGCGCACCAAGAAAAAAAAGTGTACCGCATATCCCAACTAGGGGTGTTAATTGGTCCATGTAAAGCGATCGAATTAATCGAATCAAATCGAGCTGAAAAAAACCGAAACCAAATTGCCAAAACTGAACCGAACCTCGGTTCGGTTTCGGTTTGAGTTTTTTCAGCCCCGAATAAACCGAACAGAACCGTATAAATTTTTTATCTGTTTTTTAATTCTCAGCCCCACCACAAACAACTCGGTTCCCACACCAATTCCCAACCCCACCCACCTCCATTTAATCCCAACACCACCCACCCCATTTAATTCTCACCTACCCCATTTAGTTCAGCTAAGGTGAATATATGGAGATTAGATCCAGCTAGAGAAGTAGAGAGATCCTCCATGGATATCATAAATATATGTGAGCCTGATGTACTAAGATCCATTATTGATAATCTTGTAAATGAGCTTTGTTTCGAGACTTTCTTCGGCTCTGTTGTTGAAGGAGTTTTTGTTGCTTTATAACAATTGGGTACAAATGATTTCCATGTGATCTTGGTCATCTTGTTGTAGAGTTGTATATATATGTCAAAACCTCCCAACATCGCCAGAATTTCTCTTCGCCGAAGAAGTCACCACGAAGCATCGCACATGGTCGGAGAACATCAACTATTACAAAGGCAACGGGTACTTCTCCGGAGCCATCATTGGTGCTGCCAAGGGTTCCGTAGAGGGATCTAATTGACCGAGAAACGTGACTCTTTGAAGCTCAGGCTAAATCAGGTCTTAAATTCTGGCGACCAGGTTGGGTGGAGGTTTGGGAACTCGTTGGGCATCGTGTGTCTGAGCCTATTTTTAATTTTGTTTGACTAATTTTCTTTAAATTAGCACTATTGGGGGGTTTTGTCAAATTGTATGATCATTCGAGTTTTGTTTAATGAGAATGCAATAATGCTAATCTCTTTTATCATAATAGAAATCTAGTATAGTCTTGTTTTTTTTTGGATAATATAATCTTGTTGAGGTTCAAATTTTATTTGAAATCTGTATGTTTGAAAATGTTTTATCTTTGTGTTTAGGTCTAGCTATATAAGAATTGTAATGGCAACGCATAATTGTTTCAGTAAGAAGAAGAAAGATGATGGAAAAAAAGGAAAAAACCGAAACAAACCGAACCGAAAATCGAATCTCAAGTTTCGTTCGGTTCAGTTCGGTTTTGATCCAATTTCATACCGATTAACACCCCTAATCCCAACGGGAATGTAAATACCTCCATGGCCTGAAGCCTTCAATTGCATGAGCATTATGAGTTTGTAATGTCATCTTTCTCAATGCTTCTACAATCAATCATTGAGAAAATAATAGGAGATATTGGGTCTCCTTGTCTAATAACCCTTAAGGCTCGAGAAAATCCTACAAAGGGACTCATTCTCACTGACTGAGAAAGTAGCTGTTTTAATTACCATCATAATCCAACCTTTAGCTTCGGGCCGAAACCATAATTAATTAGTAGAAACTCTATGAAATCCCAATTCACTTTATCAAAAGCTTTCAAAAAGTGGACTTAACACACTAACCCCCTTTGTCAGATTTGGATCTGGATTCAGTTAATCCGTTTGCAGTTAACGATCATCTATCAACTCTCTCCTCGGAACCTCAGCCACTTGGCAAGCTGAAATCAGATCTTTCACTAATGGCTTTAATCTTGTTTTCACTACCTTCGACAAGATTTTTGTCACAATCAAAATGAGGCTTATCAGCTTGAAATCCTCAATCCGAATAGCGCCTTTCGTCTTCGGCACAAGAATAAGCAAAAGCTAAAATACAATTTAGCCTCCAACCAAGGAACCAATTTTGATGAAGTCAACAGCCATCATCATGAAATTTACATCGATAACGTGCTAACATTTACTAATGAATTTTATTGGAAGATCGTCAATACCGAGAGACATGCATGTAGCTAGGCCATAGATTGCCAATCAAACTTCTTGAAATGACATATCAACTTCTAAACTCTGTCTTGTCAATATCCAACTTGTGGAAAGGAATTCCTTTCAATTGTGTATTGAGACTCTTTTTCCAAAAACCAATTCTGCAAAAACTAACACATGATCATATGATCATGATTCATCATCGAATGAAAGAATTTGGTGCAAAAATTCCCTATATCGTCCACACTCACAGTTTGATTTTTGTTTCCAACATGTATATTCTCTTTTCAACAGTTTTTCTATTCATCATCAATAAGGTCCTGCCTATGCTCAACTTCATGAAAGTTGGCCACCATTTTTTCATTTGTCTAGATCAGATCTAACTTCCCATGCTTTCAAATTCCACACATGCACATTTAACTCCATCTTCCTCCATAGTATTTTGCCTTCTGAACTTCAAACCTTTCCACACCTCTTCCACAAATTTAGTGAAGTCAGCATGTTGAAACTCCATCTGAAAGTTGAAAGTATTGTGATTCCAAATAACAATAACCAATATACATTAGTAAGAAATAGCTTAGATAATTCATAGACAATATATCATAACTGCAAAAGGGTACCACTTTTTGAACTCTTTGCATGAAAATTTAGCATATTTCTTGTATGTCACCTAAACAGTATTCTCACTATGGTAAGTATCTACCTCGTTACATGGTACTATTTAAGTATTGATTTTCACTTAATTTGCTCTTGGTAGTTTGTGAACAGTAGCTTCGTATTTGGCTAGCTTTATTAGATGTTTATATATTATTGTGTATTTGTTGATTGCCATCTCTTAATTACAATTTGTAGCATACTTTTAGCTTCTCTATGCATACAGTTGCTCCCAACTTTTATGTTTCTTCTCTTTGAATAACATGCTGCAGCCAATGAGTTTTTACCAACAGTTACTATTCTACTATTCTGTTAGCAATCCTATCTAATCCTTCTTAATTATCTTGGTGTTTTTCTTGCAGTAAAACTTCGGACTGTGAGATTGAATCAAGCCTCTAGTGGAGGTGGTGTATTTTTTGTGGCATTTAAGAGTCCAGAGATCCAAAATCAGAACTCTAAGCAAGTGTCTCTTTCACTGAAAGCTGTTTCTATTCAACCTCTGTCCAAGTCGAGCTTTTTAGTTTTGGATTCTGTTGGAGATATGCACGTACTTAGCCTTTACAGTTCTGTTCCTGGGTCTGAAAGTAGCGGCCAGATGAGGCGTTTTAGTCATGCTAGTAAAGTGCAAATGCTCGCTGTTCTTCCTGATATTTCAGCAAGTATAGTACTCTTATTTTCTATGCTAATACGAATTTCTGGAAGTTTCAAGTTTAAAACAGTTCCCATCATGTTGCAGGGATGCAAACTGTTTGGATATCAGATGGGATTTTCTCTATACATGTTATGTCAATACCCCAGTTGGAAGCTCCTGTGAATGAGAATGAAAAAAGAGAAAATGAGGAAGAGCCTATGAAAATATCAGGTTTACAATCTCTTGTAATGTTGACTGCAATTTGTATTTTTGTATCAGTTGATTTAAACATATAACATTTGTCTCTGCCATTACATAACTGTTTTGTCAATAGCTTTCACTGTTACATTCTGATTATTCCACTTTCTCCCTTAGCTATGCAAGCAATTTTTGCAAGTGAGAAGATTCAGGATCTTATTCCTATTTCAGCAAATGCAGTATTAGTTCTTGGACAAGGTGAGAACTGAGAATTGCAGTTTTAATTTGAAGTATCATCAAATATGAGTATCTTATGATATTTGAAAATCGTGGTATTGTATTACAAGTTAATGAATTAGCCACATAATATTTTCCTATTTTTGGGGAAAACTAACTATTGTTTTTAGGACTGAAGCCATTCTAACATACGAATTAGCCACAATATTTTCCTATGTCTAATTTGAGAATTTCACATTTTCATTGGTAGATAGCAAATATATTAGAATGAAGATGAAGTACTTATGACCATTAATAAGAATAAAGACAGTACACAGAATGGAAATAGAGCAACCCATGAAATTGAGGTTGACAAGTTCTAATTTGGCCTTGGTAAATGATATTGTACTCATGATTTAAGTCATACTGTTAAGAATCTAATCGATTTACTTTGAACTATTCTCTTCTTCGGATAATTTATCAAACAAGGGACTGTAAAATAATACAATGAGCGATGTTTTCTCTTATACCATTTCAACCTTTGTCTTTGATTTTTATTTTTATTTTTATTTTTTTGTCTCATGGAATGTTATTTTTCATCACTGCCACCACCTACTGAATAATTTCCTGGTAGCATGGCAGTTTGTTATTCTGCTATGCATTTAGCCTTTTCCATTACAACCATCTTGTATATATTCTTTTCTGTAAGAGAAATACTATTTGTGTTTTATGTTTCTGCCACATGCTGCTACATATTTTCAGGTGCTTTACAACTGTTATTGATTGCTTTTGCAGGAAATCTGTTTGCTTATGCAATTTCCTGAAGTTGATAGGTTGGCTTTGCTTCTGCTGGTAAGGCCAGTTAGTTTCATTATCAGTAATTCATCTACCATTTCTCTTTTCTATTATTTTTTCAATGAATTTGGAAGAAAGGTACATCTACCAACATACAACCTAAGAGTTTGATATGGCCTCTAGGAAGAATGACAAAGCAGTCTTACTCAGTTTGAACAAGAAAAATCCTTGGGAAAAAATAATTTTAATTAAAAAGTATGAATTGAAAAAAATCACATCTTGGCTATGGTCCTTAGGTTTCCTTGTAGGACTATGATGTATCCTTCTCCAGTTCACGATTCTTGAATAAATATTGAATCTTTACCTCAGAAAAACACAAATTTTCAAAAGCTGGAGCAATAGGTACCCCTCATCCTTGTGAATCGAACTCTTTGGCCTTTTTTGTCTATTAAGAAAAAAACATTCCACCTTGTACCAAAAAATTGTGAAGCACAGCCCAATTTCCTCTGCTTAATAGAGATAAGCTAAATGATCAAGCTCCCTTCTAGCACTGCACCAGGTAGCCGTTTTCCTTGAGATTAGAAAGAATCACTAAGGAAAGATACCATGAAAACCTGCTTCCTTTTGGCAATGAATCATTTATGTAAAAGCTAGAAATCATCTTACCGTACCCATTCTAATCTAGAGTCAATTGAGAAATTTAGATTAAGTGGGAACTATCATAATATCAAAAGTGATTATGAAGCTTTCATCAATTCATGCACATAAGAAAAGAATCGTACATATTATGGTATTAGGCTCATGGTATGCAGTTCTTTCGAATGGAGAAAAGATTCGATCCATAAATTTTGAATCCTATATTTGGCAACATATTCTTTATGAAGCACAATGATGCGAATCGGGCTTTAATTAGTTCCAATATGCAACGTCAAGCAGTTCCGCTTTCTTGATCCGAGAAGTGCATTGTTGGAACTGGGCTGGAACGCCAAGCAGCTCTGGATTCGGGGGTGTGCGCTATAGCCGAACACGAGGGAAAGATTGTTTATACTGCTACTAACAAGATTATTACACTATAAGTCCCCGTTTATGTTTTTAAAGACAAATTCTATATGGGTAACAATTGGGTTTTTGGTTCTACGAATAGGCAGTTGAGGTTGACTTTTGTCAAGAACCAAATGAAACAAGGGGTTTTGGGAGCTACCCTATGTGGTAGGAGGAGACTTTAATGTGATCAGACATACAAGGGACATACAAGGGAGAAGAAAGACAACTCTAGAATCGCTACAAGTATGTGAGATTTTTATGATTCCATGCATCAATGCATGATTATGGGTCTATTGATCTTCCATGCAAAGTCCACATTTACGAAATTGATCTGCAATCAAGCAAATCCAAGGGAGGCTTTATAGGTTATTTTTATTGCACATGATTATTCTTATATATATATATATATGTGTGTGTGTGTGTGTGACATGGGTTCGAATTTGACCGATGTTGATTGTAGCTGTGGGCATTGTTTTAAAAGGCGATTGAGGCGTACGCCTTGAGGCGCGAGTCGAGGCCGGGCGCACATAAATTGCCTCTGCGCGTACGAGTTGAGGTGCCAATTGAAGGCGAATGCCTTCATGTTCCGAGGCGTACGCTTTTTCAGTTCTTCAGTTCTTGCTTCTTCAGTTCTTCTTCTTCCTAAGTTCTTTTTCTTTTCTTGTTGCATCCTCTTCCAACTTTCACTTGTTGCTGTAAGTGCCGATCCGCCTTACAAAGCTGTGAATCTTGGAGGTTGGCTTGTTGCAGAAGGCTGGATGTCACCACCAGAGCTCTTTGATGGTATATCTAACAAGTATCTTCTGGTATGGTTTATAGCCTAATTGTCCAAAAATAGAAAGTTTAGTTTGTTTTCCTTTATTTGTGCTTAGTTGTGTTTTGGGTCTCAAATGCATGTATAGTACTATTAATTCTAGTCACATGCTGGTGCTCGACTTCGAATGCAGCTGAGTTTGGCACAATCTATGAAACTTTATAGGCCACATATTGGTCATATGAAGCTCACCTTTGAATTCTATTGTTGATGACTTCTCAATATAGATGAGGGCATGAGGCCATGAATACTAAGGTTAGTCTGATAGTCTCAACTCAACAAATAATGCATGTAGGCACATAAATACTAAAATACTGAAATACATAACTCATAAGGTGATAATGGTGTGATTTAATTTCTTTCAGTATAATGCTATATTGCTATTTCACTTGATAATTGATTTTATTTTTCTTTATTTGTTTGAAATTTTTATATATATTTTTTACAAAAAAACGCCTCGTTTCGCCTCGGAAAAAGCTTGACCGCCTCGAGTCTTAAAAACGCTTTTTAAAACATTGGCTGTGGGAGGGGTATATGCTGGGAATAATACAAATATGAGATGGCTTCATTTGGGGAACTGACATCGATGCCAATAATCGTTGATTGATGGGGCTTTGACTTGGCTTTGATACAAAGAAACTCAAAAGATTAGAGATTTTTTTTGGCTTTCCTTTCAACAGAGTAGTTGCGTGATTTGACTCTGCCTTGGCAGTACAAAGCATCAATTTAGTCGTGTGATTCTTATCGTTTAATCATGTAAAATTGCTCCAACTTCTAAGAATAATTTTAACTTGATTAAATCGAAATATAGATCACTAGTTCCCCTCATAGGAACTCTAATCAGGTTGTTCTTTGAACAAATTTCTGAGAAATCTCTCTTCTTGTGATTTTGGTACTATTTTTCTTTTCATCTACAAATCAAATAGTAGTTAAATTTACAGCTACAACCAGCAGATAACTCCAAGCCTTTGATGACATTCAGTCCTTGAACCCATCAGAAGCATTGAACGAAATGGGGCTTGGAGGAAGACAAATGAGTGACTAACATTCTTACTGTCAATCTTGACAAGTTTCTCAGTTGCTGGTATCCACTGAACTCACTGTTCAATATATTCTGTTTGTGCAACCCTTAAAAGTTCTATCCCTATTACCCTCCCAAGATTTAGGAAATCCATTCCTCCCACATTGGAATTACCATCCTGCTATTATCTACCACCGCTGCCTCCTCTGTGACACGGCTGTTCTTCTCAAGGAAGACAGGACAATCCCACTGTGCCTCCTTGAGTTGTGCACTCGCCTTCTCACCTCTGGATCTACCCTTACTAGCTAGAATCTTGTAGAGAAACTACTTCCCCAGCCTTGCATTATCTTAACAAACTTTCCAGTCCTATTGGCTTTTGATTCACGCAACACCCATAAGTTTCCATCTATCCTAAGATGAGAAACCCTACCCTCTTATCTCCATCCATTAAAACCGACTAAAAAATCCTAAGGTTTTATCTTTGTTAAAATTTCCATCTGTCCAATGAGAAATTCTACCCTCTTATCTCCATCTATTAAAACCTACTCAAATCCCAAGGTTTTATAGTTGTTCTGGAAGAATTGTCGGTGTTATTCTTTTCACTTCATAGCTATTTACTCTTGGTCTTCACTTTAGACATGATTCAAGCCTGAAAATCAATGGCTTGCCTTATTGCTCCAATTATAAATCAGGTGAACATGTTCTTTTGCCAGTGACACATCGAAGAAAAGCCCCAACTCCCTCAAGAATCACTCCAGTCTTAGATATAATTCTATATTACATGGAACAATCTTGAAATTGATAAGGTCCTTTTTTTATTACCAAGATAACAAAAGCTATATTACCCGTTTCAGGATGTTATTCCCAATAGATAAGTTTTTCCATAAATTCATTGTTTCTATATCATTGTTTGCTCACAGCTCATCCTCATATTTGACTATTTTTCTAGATTATGTGGGTTTGCAACAAGAAGTATCTATTTTCTAGGAAGTTTCCTTCATGGACAACGAGACCAGTTGATTTATAATATTGGAGTTAGCTTCTCAAATCAGTGTTTTGGAAGTAAGCTTTCATGATTTCACGAGCATGCTTGTTTATCTGTCCTAGATGTTTGTGTCTTTTTGTTCTAAAATTTTATGTTTTTTTAATTGCTTTTTACTTTTTTGTGAATTCAGCTGTCTGGTGTGTATTCATTTCATTGTCGTGGTTTCTTCATGAGCTTCAGTTGTCTTCCATTTCCAAGTCAATAAAGGTGAACTGAACTCCGCAAGGTATGATTCTGATTACATGCCTGACCAAAAGTGAACTTTCATACTTACTGAACTATGAAATAGAAGTCTGTGGCTAACTCTGGTGGATGCTGATAGATTGCGAGACATGTGAACCTATCAATCATGCGTCAAAAGTCATTTGACCATTCTTGTTCTATGCACACACAGGAATCCACCTTTGTATGCTCTATCAATCCACGCATACAAACAGATTTGACCATTCTTGCTATGATGTACACAGGAATCATTTGTCAACGTTTCTAGTATATCTAGGATCTTTCCTTCTTTTGATACCTATTGTCTTGCATATGGATATTTGCTAGAATTTTTAAGCACAAGTCTAGTTAAGGAGAAAAACCTGCCTTCTCGTAGATTGTGTTGTAAATATCTAGAGTTGGCTGCAATTTTAGGAAAAAAGTAACTATAAAACCCAAGGGTTAAAAAGGCGAAAGACTAATAAAGCTTCTGTTTTCCTACTACTTTGGAGTGGTCTGACACTATTTTCTGAAGACAAACACGTGAACTTGTAAATCCAAGCTGTTTTGTCCGCATAAATCAAAACAAAAAGGGCTAAAGATCTCGCAGAAATTCATACTTGTGATGAAAGGGTAATAGATCCACGAGTAATGTTTGTTGTCCTCGAGAAGTAAGAGGGCCGGGAATCAGGCCCACTCAGATTATTCAATCATGCGTTGATGGGAAAATGGTTTTGGAGATTCATAAAAGAGAGAAGCTTTATGGAGTATCATCATGAAAGACAAATTTACTGAATGCAGAAAAGGATGGGGTGGCTCTTTGTACATGACATGTGTGTGCGTTGTGGAAGCACATCATCACATTAGGGATTTCTTTCCCCTCATCTCCTTCGAAGTGAAGACAGGCCGAGATGAGGGTGTCGATTTCGGGGAGGATGTTTGGTGCCTCAACTCTCTTTTACTCAGTTTATTCAATTCTTTCATCTCTAGAAACAACCGGAGAATATGGGTCACTCAATTCCTCCAAGGATATGTTTCTTCGTTTAGAAAGTTATGGCAGAATTCCCATGGCAGACAACCTTTTGAAATATGTAAATTGTGTGATCATGCACATGAATCAATTGAATTGAAGTACTTCATGGTAAAATGGTAGAATTCAGAAATCCCATACCAATTCAAGGCAAGGAAGCGGACTCTTCGAAAAACGTCGTACCCATGTCCGACGCGTATCCGACATCGACACTCACCCGACACGCGCCAGACACATGATCAACATGTCGGCAGGTGTCAGAGACATGGTCATTTTAGTCAACATGTCGGACACGCCCCCGACACACCCAAATTAAGTTAGAAGACAATCAAGACTCGACAACAAACTTTATTTTATTATTTACTTTTAGGTGGGCTCATATAACCTAATTTGAAGGTTGTTAATCTAACTAAAATGAAAAACTTTCAATGGTGATGCAAGATAAAGTGATCAAGCATAGAGGTAGTCTATGCTTCTTCTTCTCGCATTTGTTTCTCTTCTTCTATCCTCTGCTTTTTTCTTGCAATAGAGTAGCATCTTCTTCTCCATGTTTTTTTTTGTTTTTCAGCATAATTTGTGCTTCATTTTCATCTTCATACTTCTTTTTTACTTAAATTATTTCTTTATTAGATTATTATTTATGTTCATATGACTAATATATTTATAAAAAAAATAAAAAAAGGTATGACGCGTCACCGTTTCCCTGAGTCCTAGTTTTCGGAAAGTTGTCGAGTCAGCGTGTCGTGTCCATATCCGACGACACGCGTGTGCTTGTGCATCCTTGATTCAAGATTATGTTAGGGAGTAACTTACCAATTTGAAGAGGGGGGAACTTGACTACTTTGCAAAATTGGAGTTGGTATAGGCTTCCACACATTAACCTGTGGTTCTTGTGAAAGGAGAGAATTTTTTGTGTTTTTAAGGAAAAGAGCTGATCAGTGCACTCACTACAGCTTGCTATTAAGAATCTTGTGGAGATGGGACACTTTCTTTCGGCAGACAAGGGATTTAGATTTCTCTAATTTCATGTTTCAGTAAATTTTGATATTAGATAATTTATCATTTGTATCTTGTGCTCGTTGGAATGGAGAGAATTTCTCACTCTCTGGCTCCCTTTAATTAGCATATATCATTCTTGTCTTGCCTTGTCAACAAGAAAAGAAAACAGAAATGAATAAAGTCATCATTCAAGTTTTCATTGACTGGGCAGTACACAAATTGGTTAAAGTCTATTGGCAAAATAATATCATATGTCGGCTCAGATGTCTTCATTAATAGAAAAAGAAATTCAATGTGATTTTGAACTGTAGGATTTTGTTAATGCACTGCAGTGAGTTTCTTCTTTGGGAAAGAACATCTGTTATGGGATTTTTGCAGTATGTATTCTTTAATTTGAGGAATGTGAATAGGGGATTATGCATATTTGTTTCTGTTATGCTCCCAGTGAGTTTGTTTTTTGAGAGTTACAGAGATAAAATCCGTGAACATAGTCCTTGATGGTACTATTATAGGTAAACCAGAAATATATAAGTAATTGCATATGATACTTATGTCATGATAAACCTTTTCTGGTGGACTACAGATCAAGGGTTTGAATTTGAACTTCGATCAAACAGTAATGCATGACTTTGTTCTGAAGCATTTAATTCAACACAATGTGCTAATGATTTTAATCCCATGTATTGAATGCCAAGGACTTGTGGTTGTGCAGAAAGTACGAGCAACTGCTGCATCCTACTTCCGTGTGTGCTGAACTGGAATGCTGGAGGGATCATCATATTATTGCCGCACATTGTGAAGATGGGAAGCTATCATGTCCTCGCTTGCCCAGCTCCAAGATGAAATATTTCTATGCAACCCCATGCGAGAAGGGTAGGATGCTGTTTGCAGTTGCATTCGGTATTGCAACAGAATTGTCTATTAAATGAGTGCAATTGGTATTTTTCACCCTCGAATGCTTAGAGGCCATAGAGTAGCAATTTTTTGCTGAGCATGAGACGATTTGTGCCCAATTGTGTGATACTAGTTTGTACAATTATTTGCTTGAGAACTCAGAAAATTTAAGGTAGTTATTGATGTCAAACTTCGATTATGGTTTAAAAATCGTGTTTGTAGTTATGTTTTGGCTTATTGCTCTTTTTTTTTTTTTTTTTTTTTCAAATAATATAGGCTTATTGCTTGGTTAGTCCATGTTTATGGAAGAACATGTTCTTGGTTGAAGATTTCTTCTTAAACTCTAAATTGTTGGGATTTTGGATGGAGGAGTTAATTCCAATGAGGAATGAAAGTTTGTCCCCATGTCTACGAGGCGTTTTATAAGTAAACATTGTAGGTACCAAAGGTGTACCAACTGAGTTGGTTGAGGTATGGGGTGGGGAGAGGGAGGGTCAAGGGCTTAAAAAAAAAAACTGTGTAGTCATGTTATTTTGCCCAACTTTAAGCCCTTTTTGGTAGGGCTGTGAATCAGATATCCAATAATTTGCATTTTTTACTTTAATTGGATGTCTCATTTTGGCTATAGGATTTGTAAATTTAACAAGATCAACATGCATTGGATATCCATTGAGATCCCCACATTTTTATACAATGGGCGCGAACCATCGAGGTCATAATTTTAAGTTCTTGGTTTGTGACTTTGGAATATCCCCTGTGAAGCAGACTTAGCATGGATTTTCCAGTTAATGGAATAAGACTTATCTTTTGGAATGACTGTGAGAGAGAGAGCTCCATAGCCATGAATCAAATCAGAAAAGATGATGATCATCAACACCAAACTTGAATGTGAAAGAACACTATACAACTTGTGTGTTTCTAGAGGGCTTGGTTTTTCAGCCCTTTTTTATGCAGGCTGGTGGGTATGGCCATCGAAGCTGGCTGTTTGTTTTCAATGAGAAAATATAAAGAAATTTTTTATATTGAGGGAGCTGCACCCTGATGTGTACGCCCACGTTTTCCTCTGCAAACCATCATGTTTTTCCCTCCAAAACCAGGTGAATCTTTTACTTCATGTCACCATGCGATCAAAACTCTCTCTTCAACCATTTTCGCCAGAAGAACATTAGGCTCTCCAGGGAGGACGCAAGAAAACCTTTGTCTGGGGCATTTCCATCCATTTTCCAGCTCTGATCAACCTCAACTTCAGCCATTCAACTGCTTCTGACTCGCATTGCTCAATTTTGCGTTCGTTTGGGCTTGATTTCAAAGGAGAGAGGTTTAAGATGGAGGAAGGAGGGTTTGCAGAGTTTGTGGCTTCTTCCAAGTGTTCAAGCAACTTTAAGGGGGACGTTGGTTGCTCAAATCCTACTCAATTCTCTTATGATTGTGGAGGAAACTCATTTGAGGTTTGATTCTTGTTCTATTTTTTCAACTTTTAGGGGGGTTTTTTTTTTTTTTTTTAGATTTTTGTTTGTATAATTAAGTCTTCCAAGTACTGTTTGATAGCATGTTAACATCATGTGAACAATGTAAGTGATACCCATTAGTGGGTGTTAATTTTTTCTTTGATTTTATAGTAGGGTTGTGAAATTTTGTTATTTATTGTGAAAAATTGCATAAAACCATTATGTAGTATCTACTTTATGTTGTTCATGTGTTATTATATAGCATCCTACCATGGTCGTTATCTATTTCGATTTTGAGCTAGGGTTAGAGAAAGCATTGTATAATCTACTATGCTCATTACCTATTGTGTTCATGTGATTGCTTGTTTTACTAATCTTGGTGGACTTTCATTGTTTGTTTACCGATATAATATCATATGATGTGTTGTATAAAGGTTACTTTGTTTGACATGATAGAGTTTGAACTTCCTTCCAATGTATTTTTTGATCCAATTAACCTAAAAGAGTATCTTCAAAAGACTAATCTATGTGAGGTAAGCATTTTGTTGAATATACTAATGTATTTAGAAGTTGTTATCATCGGCAAGTTAACTTAGTTAAAACTTTGATTTTGAAGAATGATGATGTTGAAGGTGACGATGATGTTCATACCTAGGCAAGGCCGAAGATGCAAATGAAGGAAAAATTGTCGAAGTAGATGATAGTTTAGAGCTTTTACAACTAACAGGTATAGTATTGACAAAGGCTATATTTAGTAAATAATAAATTTGTATAACATAAATTAAGTATTGTTTCATTCGTCGTGCTTATTTCATGTTGCATGTATTTTAGTCTCTCAGAAAATTGATTGATTAGTGCCAACAAGTTGGGCGAGACATGAATGTTGTGATTGTGGTTATTAAATCGGAGAAGTTGTTCGCTACCTGTCGTTGAAGACTATTGTTGGGTTGTGAGAGAAATAAAAATGTAGACATGACCCGAAGTGCAAGCTTAACCCCTAAATCGACCGAAAATCATGATATGACTACCAAGAAATGTGAGTGTCCTTTTTCCTTGAAAGGGTTGTCACTTGGCAAGGATGTTTGCTAGATGTTGCAAGTTGTTTGTAGAAGGCACGACTGATGCACTATTTTACTAGCACACAATTTAATACCCTACTTTGTAATCGTAGTAAAGAATAAGTAAGGATCATTCTAAAACGGGATTAAAGGGTTTGCTAACTAACACTAAGGGGCCAAATGTGTGATGGCTCAGTGATTGAGCAGTGGATGGTATCACTAGGTCACGGGGTCGAACCCAGCCGTCAGCATCTGGGGTGAGAGTGGTTAAGGGATAAAAAATAAAAATAAAAATAAAAAAAACCCACTAAGGGCAAACAAAAGACAAATAACAAACTAAATAAGGAAATGTTGGCATTGATTCTTCTAATTTTAAACTAAAAAGATTATTGTGTAAGAATAATAAAAACTTCAGGGAAGTCAATGGTGAGATTAGCTGAGGGATCTATCTCCACACACCAAACATATGCTCATGAACTTAACCCTAATAATTTTTTTACTAACTCGTGAATGATAATGTTCAAGATTAATCGTGACCGCACTGCATTAACCTTATTGTTTTCCCAAATTCGTTAAATTAAACTCACATCGCTTTCAAACTATTTTATTCATGTTATCTAATCCGGCAAGGCAAGTTTTAAGTTTTATGGAAAATGTAAACACTCGCTAAGCAATTACAAATATGATCAACATCTTGTTCTTAACCTAGGTTTTACTTAACATTACCAACGTCCATTGGTATTTACTACTTGTGAATATAGGATTATAACTATTACGTGAAACTCTCATATACTCTAGCATCAAATCCTAGCATGCTTACTAAGTTTGCCACCTTAACAAACATATGTAGATAAATTCTCTATAAAACAGTTAAGCAACACACATTCACAGATTAGCAAAGAAAGACTGAATCTAATTAATCCATAAAACACATGTTTGAGGCTTCGAATTCGTCCATAGCTAAAATGGGTTTAACTAGACACATTAATCGTGATCAAATAACAGTCTATAATTAAATATCAAACTAAGATAAGAAAAGAGAAGTAAGAGGAAACGATGTTGCCTGATTGCTCCGTGGTGGTGGAGAATAGACCATGTGGTGTGGATAGTGTGAAGGAGAGAAGATAAGAGAGTAACAAATTGTTGTTTGCTCTATGTGGTGCGATCAATGGCGAGGAAGGGAGAGTTGCAAAGTGTGAAGTCGATCGTGTTGGGTGATCGATGCACGGAGATGGTCATCGGGTAAACGGGATCTACAATTTGCGGCATTGTGTGGCGAGAGATCTGGACTGTGGTTGATAGTGAGATCAGGTGAAGCGATGAGGGCGGCGATTTTTTATGGTGAGGTCTGATGGTCGTGTGCATTTGGGCTGCTGTGAGAGAGATAGGTTTGTGTGTGTGCGATGGAGGTTGATGGAATGTTGCCTTGCGAGGAAGAATGAGAGCAACGTCGATAGAGGTGGACAAAGATGGATGGGTAGCGGCTATGAAGGCGAGTGAGCGATAAATAGTGATAATGGGTGATTTCTAGAGAGCCAGGTATTGTTCCATTTTATATATTTTCTCTCTAGGTGTCCTGGTTCGTATACAATTCCTTGCGCCACCAATTCTTCCTAATTCAAATCAATTTGCATCTTTCATCTTTTACAAAACCACAAAAACATAAATTACTATAAAAAATAACACGAACTAGCTAAGAAAGCATAGAGAAATGCGACAATAAAATCGCATAAATATACTCTTATCAACGACCACAGTCATGCACAAACTCTAGTGAGGCATTCCTATGTTGGGAGGTTGTCAAAAATCAAGTTGAAGATGTTGGATGACATGTTTAAGTCTGGTGTGATGCTGAGATATGTATTAAAAACTTTGAAACATACATTACTAGACAACAAATCGATGATAAAGACTATCTACATTGCCCGAACCAAATTGAAGTCCATTCGACAGTAAGGTAGAACAGCTCTACAACAAACCATCTTGAATTGTGACGACAACTACTACCTTGAGTGCCACACGAGTGACCCCGACTCAAATCAAGTAACCAATATCTTCTGGAATCATTGCATGTCGGTTTAGTTGGCGAAGTGTTTTTCATCTCCCTTTCTCATTGATTGCATCTAAAAAACAAATCATTTTTCGGTTGTCGTTATTTGAATGTGTTGGCATCATCTCCACTGGTATGAGATTCAATGTTGTTTTTGTTTTATGCGTTCTGAAACTAAAGCCAGTTATACATGGGCATTGCAACGATTTTGGTATTTGTTTAATGAGGATAACTTCCCGAAAGTGTTTATTACCGATAGAGAGATCGCGTTGATGAATGTTATTATCAATGTATTTTTCGATACCAACCAAATGTAATGTAAAGGACACATTTGAGACCAATAAGGACTGGGAAAATTTTGTGAGTTCACTTGCAAATGTGATTGTTGAAAGTACAGAATAAGGCTTTAATGCCTTGCCGATTTTGAATTGAGATGGGAGTCCCATTGTAATACCCGCCTAATTAAATAAATATAAAATTTTCTTATTTATTAATTGTGGCGTATATTGTAATCTCATTTATTGGGAAAAAGATTTTTGTTTGCCATGGCTAATTAGGGTAAATTGTGTGTGTTTATTTAGCCAAAAATTTGTAAACCCTAATATTGATGGATTGTTACTCAATTGTATTTGGGCTTGGTTGTGGGCTTTTATTAAACTAATAAGTAGGGTTCTTATTTTGTAAAATAGGGTGGGTGCATTCAGAAGTTCGGTGGGGGCGAATAGCCACCCACCTTATAAATAGAATAACCCTATTTTCTTTCTTTTTATCTCTTTTCTCCTTCCTTCTCTTTTCTTCTTGGATGGCCGACAATAAGAGAAAGCAAAGGAGGAGGCGAAGAGGATGACAGTGGACTGCGAAGCTTTCAACTTCTTCTTCTTGTATATTGATCACCTTATGCCCCTCTGTGCTTCTCTGTATGGTGTTCTGTCTTAGAGCTGAAAACCTGCTGAGCTTTCTTATTGATTCTAGCTCTTCTTTATCTGATTCATAGCAAGGCTAATGACTTTCCAAGTTAGCTCCATAGCAGATTGTCACTGAATTTGAGAACTGGAAGGAGAATTTAAAATCAGAGGAGTTATGTTAAAGTGTTTGGTGTTTGGTGGTTCTGAATTTGAGAACAGGAAGGAGAACAAAGCATTGGTTTTCTGGCAGCAGTTTGCATAATTGCTGTTATTTGCGGACGGTTGTTGGATCCTCTCAGGCAGAGTTCTTATTGGCTGAAGCAGTTTTCTTGATGTTGCATTTGGGGATTTTGACTTTGATAAGATATCAGATACATATTTGTGCATTTCAAAAACAGAGTGGCTTTCTTTTATGGTTGGTTTAGGGCTGCTCCAAACGTTTTCGGCTGGTCTTTGTTTGCAAAAGCAAACGTGTGAGACCCTTGTGTGGGCGGACCTGAGGGGGAGGGTGAGGGTGAGGGTTGGAGCCCAATAGGCCCAACAGGCCCGTGGATCCCAAGAGGGGTTGGGCTAGCTACCAAGGGGGATCATAGTCCCACATCGCCTGGGTGCGGGATGGTTATGTGCTATATATGTGCGAGGTTGGATCCCCATAGTAAGAGGCCTTTTTAAAGCCGTGCGGGCCGGTTGGGCCCAAAGCGGACAATATCTTACTGTGCGAATCGGGTCGTTACAGAATGGTATCAAAGCCTGACCCAGCCGGAAGTGTGCCACGTGGAGGTGGGCCCTCGGGCAACGTGGACGTTGTGCCTGTGTGGCCAACGAGGACGTTGGGCCTTAAGGGGGGTGGACTGTGAGACCCTTGTGTGGGCGGACCTGAGGGGGAGGGTGAGGGTGAGGGTTGGAGCCCAATAGGCCCAACAGGCCCGTGGATCCCAAGAGGGGTTGGGCTAGCTACCAAGGGGGATCATAGTCCCACATCGCCTGGGTGCGGGATGGTTATGTGCTATATATGTGCGAGGTTGGATCCCCATAGTAAGAGGCCTTTTAAAGCCGTGCAGGCCGGTTGGGCCCAAAGCGGACAATATCTTACTGTGCGGATCGGGTCGTTACAAAACGTGTATGGTTGTTGCTATTTGGGGAGTTTTTGGGAACACGCAGGGGACATTTGTGGCAGTTTGGTGTTTTGCTTTGTGTTTGGTGGATTTGCTTGTTTTGATTGCTGCTTTGGTCAGGTCTGGGACATTGTCTTGTTCTTAGTTAAGGTTTTCAACCTCTCTTTATTTGTTCCTTATCCAAAAAGGGGTCTACTTGAATGAGGTCTATCTCCTTTGTGAATAAGGCCTAGTTCTTCGGTGACTAAGGGTATGCTAAAATGGGAAAGGTGAAGCCTGCAGAGAGATTGTTTGATAAAATGCCTGAGAGGAATCCAGTGTCTTGGACGGCTTTGATTGGTGATTTCGTCAAGTGAGTTTTCTTCATACTCCTTTTATATATATATTTTTTTTATGAAATTGAGAATGTTGGGAGTGTTAATTATATATGAAATTGTAAGTTCTTTCTTCTGTCTCATCTCGCCCCTTTTGTTCTTCGATCGCAAAGCTTGCCCTGTTGTTGTTCCACATGGAGGGTTAGTTCGGGTTTTGTGTAGGTTTGGGTTTTTGAAAGTTGAGCTAATAGGCAGTCTATTGTTTTGTGCTTTTGGATGTTGCTTGTAGAGTTGGAGGATTGGTTCTTCATATATAGTCATAATAGGATGCTTTTTAGTTTATCTAAAATGTTATAGAAATCTTGAGGTGACAGTGACTTAATATTTATGATCATATCATGGTCCTATTGTTTGCATAACTGACTTCCTGTTGGGCATATGTCTATGCAACAAAAGTATGCAGCCTATATTATTGTTTATGTGTCCTATAAGCTTAGCTACACAATGTAATTTGTAATTGACTTGGTGCTCCAATTGTGGCGTAGACTAATGTACCTCATGGTAGAAACAGTTAAACACTTAAACAAAAAGGTTGAGGGGGGTAGTGTACATGCACATTTATAATCTTAACATTGTTGAAGATTATGGCTTGTGGCGTTAGATAAACTGATTTAACAAAGATTTTCATAAAGAATTAGAAAGCAAGTTGCTGTAAGACAGCTTTGTTGCCACGCCCTGTCATTCTCTGCAACTTGTTAGAAGTGGTAGCTTAAGGGATAGTGTCTTGTCTGTATTAGTTTTATGTATGATTAAACCCTTATTTAGTTTAGGGTTAGAAGAAAATTTCCTAGTAATAGATATTGACTGAAATTTAACTGAGCACTTGTTTTAGTTTGAGTATTTGTATTGTTATGCGAATTGGTATGCATATTGTTTTCGTATGATGCAAAGAGATGAGATGTGTGAATTGACAATGTGTCAAATATTACTTTTCCCCAAAAGAATGGTGGATACTGTGATTGATTTATTTATGGTTGACAAAGCGTCACCATAAAAGAGTTTTGAGGATTTATTTATTTTTATGCTCTTTTCCACAACTCCGAAAAAAAAAATGTGAAAAGAAAAGAATTTTTTTTGTATACAGACTTGCTTGTATACTTGTGATATTATTGGGTATGCAGACTTGCTTGCATATCAGTGTACTTGCCAGTGATCGACCTTCGGGTGAGATGACATGTTCCTCGAGGTGGCACCCCACTTGGAACATGTACGCTCCGAATGGTTTCGATGGCAAGGGCGGCACACTTGGGTGAGGTGTGTTCGGTGCACCGTTCCATGTGTGTTCGGTTGTACGTGTAGATTTAGGAAGAATGCTTGCCATGGATCGAACTTCGGGTGAGATGACATGTTCCTCGAGGTGGTACCCCACTTGGAACCTGTACGCTCCGAGTGGTTTCGAAGGCAAGGGAGGCACACTTGGGTGAGGTGTGTTCGGCACAGGAGGAGAGTGCGATTGTGGAAAAGTAGCGAGATTTCTTTTTGTGTATGTGTATGATTACCTTAAAGGAAGAAACTAAATGCTCATTCAACCATTGAATGAGAACTACACGTCTTCCTAAAGGTAGAAAAATGTGTTTGTTTAATATTTCAATAATAGTCTAATATGATTATGAATTGTATTGTTGTTGCATGTATGAGGATTGATAACTCATAAACTTTATTTATTAGTAATAAATAATGCATATTTATTTATTATGATGATAACACCATTGCCTCATTGAGGAACTACCTGATGGTGTGGTTATTTATTGTTTGGTTGATTTTAATGTTGTCATGTGCGGATTTATTGATTTGGGATGAAGATTTCTCACACCAGCTTTATTGCTGACCCGAGTGAGCTTTTGCTTCTTGGGTACATTCCTTTTGGAATGTAGCCGAGTAGTCTTTCAGGTTTAGAGATTTTGAGCTGCATTACTGGAGTTCCGCTAGTGAGCTAGCCATGCCAGTCTTCTCCGGGTTAGACTTTTTATTCGTTTTAGTTGTTTAGTTGTTGCTGCTATTTGTTTCTGTTATTATTGAATTCTCACGTCCCGAGTTTTGGGGGAAACAGATAATCCTACGTGGCTTTTGGGATTTTCGTTTCCTTCGAAAATCGGGGCGTGACAGTTTGGTATCAGAGCATTTGGTTAGCCTAGGCTGGGGTAGAGTCTAGGTGATCCTCGGAACGTGGATATGGGAGAGTAGTAGTGTGACTGTCTAGAGATAAAGTGACAAGGGTGAACCTTGAACTTTTAGTATTGTTTCTTTTTCTTCGTGAATCTCGAGATGAGATTTCTGTGACTAATTTATTTTAATGTCAATAGTGGATGACATTATTTCGTGTCGTTTTCTTGTAGTAGGATGTTATCTTGAATCTTTAGTTAACTCTTTTCGCGAATCTCGGGACGAGATTCTTTTGAGTTGTATATATTGTAACACCACTACTTTTTCAATGACAAAAATTTATGCAACAAAAATTCAATTGAAAATTTTTATTTTAAAATCTTCTTTCTTTTGACAAGTTGTATTTTTTGAAATTCGTTTAACTTTTTTTCCTCTACCGAATCTCGGGACGAGATTCTTTTGAGTTGTATATATTGTAGCACCCCGTAATTTTTCTACTTACTGAAAATATTTATATTTTTGTGTGATTGTCTTCATTAAGTTATGGGCATACGTATGAGCTATTTTTTTGTCCATGTGATGTGTAATTGTTTATTTAAGAATTAATTTCCTACTTACCTTCCTCTACCGAATCTCATCCACCGAATCTCGGGACGAGATTCTTTTGAGTTGTATATATTGTAATACCCGCCTAATTAAATAAATATAAAATTTCTTATTTATTAATTGTGGCGTATATTGTAATCTCATTTATTGGGAAAAAGATTTTTGTTTGCCATGGCTAATTAGGGTAAATTGTGTGTGTTTATTTAGCCAAAAATTTGTAAACCCTAATATTGATGGATTGTTACTCAATTGTATTTGGGCTTGGTTGTGGGCTTTTATTAAACTAATAAGTAGGGTTCTTATTTTGTGAAATAGGGTGGGTGCATTCGGAAGTTCGGTGGGGGCGAATAGCCACCCAACTTATAAATAGAATAACCCTATTTTCTTTCTTTTTATCTCTTTTCTCCTTCCTTCTCTTTTCTTCTTGGATGGCCGACAATAAGAGAAAGCAAAGGAGGAGGCGAAGAGGATGACAGTGGACTGCGAAGCTTTCAACTTCTTCTTCTTGTATATTGATCACCTTATGCCCCTCTGTGCTTCTCTGTATGGTGTTCTGTCTTAGAGCTGAAAACATGTTGAGCTTTCTTATTGATTCTAGCTCTTCTTTATCTGATTCATAGCAAGGCTAATGACTTTCCAAGTTAGCTCCATAGCAGATTGTCACTAAATTTGAGAACTGGAAAGAGAATTTAAAATCAGAGGATGTTATGTTACAGTGTTTGGTGTTTGGTGGTTCTGAATTTGAGAACAGGAAGGAGAACAAAGCATTGGTTTTCTGGCAGCAGTTTGCATAATTGCTGTTATTTGCGGACGGTTGTTGGATCCTCTCAGGCAGAGTTCTTATTGGCTGAAGCAGTTTTCTTGATGTTGCATTTGGGGATTTTGACTTTGATAAGATATCAGATACATATCTGTGCATTTCAAAAACAGAGTGGCTTTCTTTTATGGTTGGTTTAGGGCTGCTCCAAACGTTTTCGGCTGGTCTTTGTTTGCAAAAGCAAACGTGTATGGTTGTTGCTATTTGGGGAGTTTTTGGGAACACGCAGGGGACATTTGTGGCAGTTTGGTGTTTTGCTTTGTGTTTGGTGGATTTGCTTGTTTTGATTGCTGCTTTGGTCAGGTCTGGGACATTGTCTTGTTCTTAGTTAAGGTTTTCAACCTCTCTTTATTTGTTCCTTATCCAAAAAGGGGTCTACTTGAATGAGGTCTATCTCCTTTGTGAATAAGGCCTAGTTCTTCGGTAACTAAGGGTATGCTAAAATGGGAAAGGTGAAGCCTGCAGAGAGATTGTTTGATAAAATGCCTGAGAGGAATCCAGTGTCTTGGACGGCTTTGATTAGTGATTTCGTCAAGTGAGTTTTCTTCATACTCCTTTTATATATATATTTTTTATGAAATTGAGAATGTTGGGAGTGTTAATTATATATGAAATTGTAAGTTCTTTCTTCTGTCTCATCTCGCCCCTTTTGTTCTTCGATCGCAAAGCTTGCCCTGTTGTTGTTCCACATGGAGGGTTAGTTCGGGTTTTGTGTAGGTTTGGGTTTTTGAAAGTTGAGCTAATAGGCAGTCTATTGTTTTGTGCTTTTGGATGTTGCTTGTAGAGTTGGAGGATTGGTTCTTCATATATAGTCATAATAGGATGCTTTTTAGTTTATCTAAAATGTTACAGAAATCTTGAGGTGACAGTGACTTAATATTTATGATCATATCATGGTCCTATTGTTTGCATAACTGACTTCCTGTTGGGCATATGTCTATGCAACAAAAGTATGCAGCCTATATTATTGTTTATGTGTCCTATAAGCTTAGCTACACAATGTAATTTGTAATTGACTTGGTGCTCCAATTGTGGCGTAGACTAATGTACCTCATGGTAGAAACAGTTAAACACTTAAACAAAAAGGTTGAGGGGGGTAGTGTACATGCACATTTATAATCTTAACATTGTTGAAGATTATGGCTTGTGGCGTTAGATAAACTGATTTAACAAAGATTTTCATAATGAATTAGAAAGCAAGTTGCTGTAAGACAGCTTTGTTGTCACGCCCTGTCATTCTCTGCAACTTGTTAGAAGTGGTAGCTTAAGGGATAGTGTCTTGTCTGTATTAGTTTTATGTATGATTAAACCCTTATTTAGTTTAGGGTTAGAAGAAAATTTCCTAGTAATAGATATTGACTGAAATTTAACTGAGCACTTGTTTTAGTTTGAGTATTTGTATTGTTATGCGAATTGGTGTGAATATTGTTTTTCGTATGATGCAAAGAGATGAGATGTGTGAATTGACAATGTGTCAAATATTACTTTTCCCCAAAAGAATGGTGGATACTGTGATTGATTTATTTATGGTTGACAAAGCGTCACCATAAAAGAGTTTTGAGGATTTATTTATTTTTATGCTCTTTTCCACAACTCCGAAAAAAAAATGTGAAAAGAAAAGAATTTTTTTTGTATACAGACTTGCTTGTGTACTTGTGATATTATTGGGTATGCAGACTTGCTTGCATATCATTGTACTTGCCAGTGATCGACCTTCGGGTGAGATGACATGTTCCTCGAGGTGGCACCCCACTTGGAACATGTACGCTCCGAATGGTTTCGATGGCAAGGGCGGCACACTTGGGTGAGGTGTGTTCGGTGCACCGTTCCATGTGTGTTCGGTTGTACGTGTAGATTTAGGAAGAATGCTTGCCATGGATCGAACTTCGGGTGAGATGACATGTTCCTCGAGGTGGCACCCCACTTGGAACCTGTACGCTCTGAGTGGTTTCGAAGGCAAGGGAGGCACACTTGGGTGAGGTGTGTTCGGCACAGGAGGAGAGTGCGATTGTGGAAAAGTAGCGAGATTTCTTTTTGTGTACGTGTATGATTACCTTAAAGGAAGAAACTAAATTCTCATTCAACCATTGAATGAGAACTACACGTCTTCCTAAAGGTAGAAAAATGTGTTTGTTTAATATTTCAATAATAGTCTAATATGATTATGAATTGTATTGTTGTTGCATGTATGAGGATTGATAACTCATAAACTTTATTTATTAGTAATAAATAATGCATATTTATTTATTATGATGATAACACCATTGCCTCATTGAGGAACTACCTGATGGTGTGGTTATTTATTGTTTGGTTTATTTTAATGTTGTCATGTGCGGATTTATTGATTTGGGATGAAGATTTCTCACACCAGCTTTATTGCTGACCTGAGTGAGCTTTTGCTTCTTGGGTACATTCCTTTTGGAATGTAGCCGAGTAGTCTTTCAGGTTTAGAGATTTTGAACTGCATTACTGGAGTTCCGCTAGTGAGCTAGCCATGCCAGTCTTCTCCGGGTTAGACTTTTTATTCGTTTTAGTTGTTTAGTTGTTGCTGCTATTTGTTTCTGTTATTATTGAATTCTCACGTCCCGAGTTTTTGGGGAAACGGATAATCCTACGTGGCTTTTGGGATTTTCGTTTCCTTCGAAAATCTGGGCGTGACACCCATCTTTATGTGTGGCTTATTTTGGGAAGGTCTGGTACCTGCACCATGAATATTTTTGTCATGCATGGATCGATAGGATGAGGCACTATGGAACTAGGACGACCAACCGAGCTGAAAATGCACATGCGAAGTTGAAGAAATACTTCATCAATTCTTAGGGTTTGTTTCTTCATGTCTGGGAGAATGTTGATTCAATGATAAAGCTCCAGCTAGTAGAAATCAATCGATCCTTCTAGGATAGCTCATTCAAAATGATGCATGCACATAGTAATCTAATTTTTCGAAGGTTTTGGGGGGGTGTTTCACATGTGGCATTGGAGAAGATGGTGAAAGAGTTGAAAAATGGTAAATGGGTTGATACTGACCAAGCTAAGTGTGTTTGTGCTTTGAGGGAAACTTGTGGGTTACGTGTGTCCTTGAGATGTGACGTACAAGAAGTTGAACAGAAAGGGTCGGGTAATGGAAATTGATGATCATTAGAATCAGTTGTCTGACGTCCTGAACAAATAAGACAATGTTGATGGCCTCGGTTTTCACCTAGAAACGGCTTTAATAGAGGCAAATGGGAAGGTCTCAATGAAGATAAAAAAAAAAATTAATTATGGTTAAGAGAAAGTTGCAAGTGATGGCTCTTACGGGCACGACTACGTTGAGTGAGCCATCTGTTCTCATTCTTGGTAAGGGCAGATCACGTAAAAAAAAGGCAAGAGTAACAAGATGTCAGTTTCGAATAAGGGAAGTTTGATAAGTCTACTACTAAACGGGAACTTTCTATCTTTGAAAGAGCTAAGTCAAAGGAAGAGGTCGTAATGCAAGCAAGCGTCAGTTGTCAGAGACGAAAGCATATTCCTCGATATATTCCTTTTGTCTCATACATTGTAGAGTCTGTGTGGACATACTTGACGTTCCTTCCAATGGAAACTGTGGATTTCATGCTTTGAGACGAGTATTGGGTTATCCAAATTCTGATGATTGGAGAAGGGTCAGACAAGAGCTCTTGAGTCAAATGAACAATGAGTATGATTTTTGTTCAATTGTATATTAGTGCAGCTCGGCTTATTGGATATTGGTGCCTTTTGTCTTCAATTAGCTGAATCAGCATACAATTGTGCAGTTGTTATGTAAGGTGAGACGGCATTTGTCACTTGTCTTCCTTATCGCACTGGACCACCTACTTTAGAGCCGATGTGGATGTTTTACATCGGCTATCATTTCAAAAATCACTTTGTTAGGCTAGTTTTAACTCGATATGCCAATGTCACGCGTAGATCCACAGTGGGGCTTTAGGTGTGATCAAGAAGCTCGGGCCAACATTGTACCCTTCGCGACGAGTATGGCAAAGTTTGAAGATATTCGATCGACGCCAACAAAAGATATGAACTCAATGCTTCATGACTTGACATAGTTTGATAACATATACTTTTTGTTGGACAACACTAGTAAGTCACTTTTGAAAGTTGGTGATCATTTTGTGGACATGTATCGTAGACTTGACTTGTTTTCTTTATTTTCCATAATCGAGTGAACAACAAGATGTCAATGGATGCTTGTACTAGACTCAAAAGTTGATGTGAAATGATGCACATGTTTATTTCTTAACAAAATGTCTATATTTGTAGTAATGTGTATCTTACGGTTCGTATTCTTATCTTTTTCTAAAGATGATGTTGTGGTTGTTGATATTACGGTTCATGAGATTGATGCTCTTACAGGTTTTGAAGAATTAAGTTATGCGAATCAAAAAGGTTATGCAAGAATTTAAATATATATATATATATATATATATATATATATATATATATATATATATTTTTTTTTTTTTTTTTTTTTTTGAGATTTACTGTACAAACTTGACTAAAGGTTCGAGAGTTTGCAATAACACACTCGAAAATGCAAGGTAGTCAAAGTGTTGAAGCGAAGGCGAAGTGAGGACTCCTCTTACCGCTTAAGTAATAAACGAAAAAGTGAAGCGAACATAATAAAAATAATAATAAAATGAAAATAAATTCATTTTATTCTATTTAAACTTTAAATAGAAAATTAAAGTTATAATGTTATACTAATGATAACTAAACATGTACTTTCCTCTATAATTTGTGTTATATTAATGATTAAAATTTCATCTACAATCATCGACCAATTAAATTACCTAATTAAAGTAAGAAAAAATGATAAGTAAAAATATTAATTTATCTGAAGATATCTAAGTAACTAACAATTTTAATAGTGATTTTCCAATATTATTATACTATTTAGCAAATTAGAAACATAGGTGTATGCTTATATTTTGAAAATAACTGTTAAAAATAATAGATAAAAAATCTATCTTACAAATCAGAATGGTGTTTTAAGGAAGTGGAAATAAAAGATAGTTAGGATTGAAAGTTGGGAAGTATGTTGAGGGTTGAGATCGTTTGCTAGAACGTCATGTTTGTGAATATAACATAACTATAAGGGCAAAGAAAATGAAAAATGGTGAAAAACGTTATACATGAGGAGGGGAGAGAAAATTTTTGTGTGTTTTTTCTCAAAATTAAAATTGTTATAACTATTTACTTGGTTGTCGAATTTTGGTAAACTTGTTATCGTTGGAATGCATTTTTGAAGATTTTTCCAATGAAACCAATGATCAATACAAACGCTAATATTTTAAATATATATTTTATTGCTAAATAATGTATAATGCATTTCATATCGTTAGTATTTTTTAAATAATTGAGACGGGTCAATCATCCCATGAAAAAAAAATGAGACATATACTTGAACTTCATGTTTTGGCAAATTCAAAGTTTAGGGGAGAACTCACTTTTGGCATTTGAATATTTTTCCAACTGAATAAAATTTTGACCGAGTCTAACCCTAAAGTTAATATTATATATCTTTACCTTAGAATAGGCTTGCACTTCAAAATTAATTGAGGGCGAAATTGGAGAAGGTGGCGAGGGTGTTAAGTATATGATATTTAGAAAAAGAAAATACGTGGAGTGCCAACGGCACTGAGAATACCCTAGTAAATAGACAATGAAGATATTTCTGTGGATTTTAGAGTATTTGAAAATTATAACCATCTATTTTAAAAATATGTAATCTTAATAATATATCTCATTACCAAAATATTGTAAAAACCATATAAATAAACACACACACACATATATATTGATGCAGTCGTTTTTCACTCCCTACTTTGACCTTGACTAGTTGACCTGCACAATGAACGCGTGTGAGCCATGGACCACCGTTGTGGTGATCGATGGCACTCCGATGCTAAAGTCAGACAAGGATCTGAGGAAGATGTAATGTTGTAAATTGGGAATTTGTAGCGTACCTTAGTTTACCAACCTCATGTCTTATTTTTAATGTTGGAATCATTGTTCGACCAAGCCCATAGTTTAGGAAATGAGATCTTCGTGGAGATCCTTCTCTAATTAGGAGTTGTGCTGTGGAGGGGAGTTTCCATGTTAGCCTTGTGCTCCTAGATACGTGGGAGATAGTTCCCACTCAGAAAGTAATCCGTAGATGGAAATTCCCATGTGTGATATATACTTTGGTATTTGCTTCCTAGTTGGAAGCGAAGAGCTGTTGCAATTGCCTGTGTGAAGCTGATCTTCAAGATACTTGTCTTAGCAGGGCTTATGGGTATTGAGGATAGAAGTGAGACGTGTGGGCTTAGCAGACTGTAATGATTAGGGTCTGTCTGGCGGATTGCATTGAGCGGACTTAGAACCGCTTGGGCCGGATCAATATTGGGCTGACGCTAGGGCCTATTATTCCTCGAGATCATCATGACATGTGTACGACGTAGGGGAGGGACCATTTTGGTGTATCATCAGCTACTCCCCCCAAGTTAGTGGGGTGTTTAGTCGGTCCACTAACTCTCTGAAAAGCGATTGTACCGTCGTGATGATTGAACCCAAAGAGTTGTCTCAAGTTGTGCATAGAACTAATGGATACACAACTGCTCAAGGAGAAAAAATACGATTTGTCTTCTCTATAAATATTCACCATTTCGTTGAAGATTTTTCTTGTTCTTATCTGCATTGTTTCTTCAAGTGACCGTGTTGGTGTAAAGTTTGATTCGTTCTTTCTATTGATGGGAGATAATGTTGAACTTACTCCCAAGAATTTGTTGTCGTTTACTTGCCTCAAGTATTTTGAAAATAGCGTGGTTGATGAAACCGAGTTAATCAGACTTCGAAGTTTGTATCGTATTCCAGGGGATCTGAAAATTATTCTCACGCTCGCAAATAAGGTTTCATCTTCACCCCCTTAGGGGTATATAGGGTTGCACCGGGGCATGTTTGAATCGGGGTTTTGATTTTTAGTGCCTGACGACGACTGACATTTTGTCCTTTCTCTTCGCATGCCTTTCGGTCAATTGGGTCCAAGCGGGTTCAAGATTCTGATTGTGATTCTTCTTAGGTCGCACAATGTTGGACTTCGTTTGACCCCGTCGATAATCCATATGACTATCGCTCGGTTGGATTCTAGGGGCCTTTGCATACTGAATAGCCCTGCTTGTTTGCATCCAGTAGTGGATGACATTGAGCCCTGGGAGAGGTATTGGTTTCTACCTTCGGTGAATTCCTCATACTTCAGGTTCGGGGGGGCGTCGAGTCCCCAGATACTTCCAGTTTGACCTCTGTAAGTTTCTTTGTTGCTGACTTATTCTTCCAATCTCATATGTGACGCTAATTTGATATGTCATCTTTTTTTTTCAGGGAAGTTTGTAGTTCTGACTCTTACTGAGAAGGAAAAGCGGATAGAAAAGGGAGTTTATCAAACTTCCATTGACGTCTGTTGAAGAGGTCATAATGTCTGGTAATGTTGTGCGGAGCGGGTTGCTACGGTGTTCTCATGATATTTTTGCTATGCTGGGTTTGCCAACTGAAGGGGTTGTTGGTCGTCGGTCGAAAAAGAGGAGCCTGGTCCTGCCTAGCTCGACTAGGTTAGCAGAACTGGAGGCAAGCGTGCCTCCAGTTGTTGTTCTGAAAAGGAGGTAGTCCTCTGATCGCACGGTTTCTTCTTCTAGGCTGTTGTCTTCTGCCCAGGAGGCAATTTCAAGAGGTCGTTGTTTCTTGCCTGATGATGTTATCCCACCAGAGTTTATAAGCCAGTGAACAAGCCGGCGACCAATGCATCCACGAAACCAGATGATGATAAGGGCTGGGAACAACCGAATCCGAAACACACATTTTGACCTAGGAAAGCAACTGACAATGCAGACAACCCAACGGAACAAAAGGAGTTGCATGATCCTCCTAGCGCAGTGCCTGCAGTGGCCGCTACCACGGAGGCACCGGTGGAAGCGGTCAGCGAAACCAGCAGCAAGAGCTCATCTAATGGTGCTGTCAAAAGCTCACATGATGATGAAGTCAGGAGCTCAGCTAATGATGTAGTCAAGAACTTACCTGATGATGTTGTCAAAAGCACATATGATGATGCAGTCAGCAATGCTATGGTGAACTTATCTTCTGAGCCAGGAACTGATGGTCTAGGCGAGGGTCAAGGGCAGGACACTCACACCATAATTTGTCACGATGCACCAACAAGCTCGAAACCTGGGAAACTTGGTCAGGCGAATGTTGGCAGGCATGAAGCAAAACTGAACTTACTGCGGAAAGATAAAACATTGTGCAATAACATAGGGGTCAAGCAGCTCCTCAATACCAAAGTTCCCAAATGATTCGACTAGGCTGCTGGAATATTAGAGGGTTAAATGACCCACTCAAGCAACGCGAGATCAGACACTTTGTCAATAAGTATAAACTCAGTGTGGTTGGAGTAGTGGAAACCAAAATTGCATCCGCCAAAAAGACTAACCTGCAGAGAACCCTTCTAAAGGACTGGACATGGCTTGACAATAACGATATCTCCATAGGAGGCAGGGTGTGGCTCGGATGGGACCCTACACGAGTCAACATTACCTTGATATCTAAGTTCGCTCAAGCGATCTTTGTTACAGCAAAGTGGTTGAATGGGTTCGAATGTGTGATTTCGATCATATATGGGAGCAACTATTACCTTACACGATAGCATCTATGGAGTGAAATTGTAGACTTTGCAAGTGTTAACACTTTACCATGGACCTTACTAGGAGATTTTAATGCAATTATGCATACCCAGGAGCGAGTGGGACGGGCAAACACAGCCTCTGCAGGCGCTGGTGACTTGCTGAATTGCTTAATCCAGGCTGGGTTGTATGACTGCAAATATAGTGGCAATTATCTAACTTGGAGCAACAACCAAGCAGGGGCCAATAGAGTTTCCTCAAAGATCGACAGAGTTCTTGTCAATGGCAACTGGCTACAACATGCCCCTAATCCTGAGGCAGAGTTCCTTAATGCAGGTATCTCGGACCATTCTCCTATGACTTTAACTCTCTATAATGATAGTAATCGAGGTCCAATGCCATTTAAGTTCTTTAACTATTGGGTTCATGAGCACGACTTTTTCAAAACTGTTGAAGAAGCGTGGCTGGAACGGATCGATGGGAATCCTATGTATCGATTGGTGCAAAAATTAAAAAGAGTTAAACACTGTTTCACTGCTTGGAGAAAGGTTGAATTTAACAAAGCAAGTACACAAGCCAAAATGGCTAGACAACAGATGGTGCAGGCCCAACAAGGACTGCATACTCGAACTCTACAATCTCTAAGCATCCCTGTCTCTCTGTTACATACGGAACGAGAAGCGGTTAGAGTATATGCACGAGCTTCGCGCAATGAGGAATCCGAACTTCAGCAAAAATCCAGAGCACAACTTTTTGTGCAAGGGGATCAAAACAACAACTACTTTCATGGGTATATTAAGGAGCGACTGGGCCAGAACATGATCCTCAGTATTAATAACAGACATGGCGACAAGCTGGAGGACCATGATGCAATTGAGGCTGAATGTACCTACCACTTCACAGACATATTTGCGGGGGTATATGACTGTGACTATGACCGGTCGATTATTGATGGATTGGAACTCGATAATGTTCTGACAGATGACATGGGGACATATTTAATGAAGGAAGTCACGAGAGCTGAAATTGTGGAGACGTTCTCTATGATCGACTCGAACAAAGCTCCTGGACCAGATGGGTTCTCCTCCGGCTTTTTCAAAGCTACTTGGCGGATCATAGGAGATGATTTTACTGCAGCAATTCTGAATTTCTTCAGGAAATCAAAACTGTTGGGTCAGGTGAATGCTACTTTAGTCACGCTAATTCCTAAAGTTATTAATGCTTCTTCCTTTAGTGATTACAGGCCAATTGCATGTTGCAATGTCCTATACAAATGCATTACCAAAATAATCACAAACAGAATGAAAGAAGTCGTCCAAACAGTGGTGAGTAACTCGCAGTCAGCGTTCATCAAAGGAAGACACATCCAGGATAATATTATGTTAGCACATGAGCTTGTACGTAATTACCACAGCGACCGTGGCCCTTCTAGATGTGCAGCGAAGATCGACCTCCGCAAAGCATATGACATGGTTAGGTGGGATACAATTCTGCATCTATTAGTGAAGTTCAAGTTCCCAGCAGGCTTCATAGTTTGGATCAGGGAGTGCATCACTACTCCAAAGTTCTCTATCTACCTCAATGGATCCCCGAAAGGATACATACGGTCCACGAGAGGGATAAGACAAGGATGTCCCATGTCCCCCTACTTATTCGTAATGGTGATGGAAATATTGCATGCACTACTCAAGACAAAGGTGCGAGAAGGGACATACAGCCTACACTATAAATGCAACGACCCAGAAATCACGCATCTTAGCTTCGCGGATGACTTGATCGCCTTCTTCCAAGGTAATGGGACCTCTGCGGCTGCGCTTGCTGATGCCCTCCGTGTTTTTAAAGTGTGCACTGGACTAGAAGTCAATTGCAACAAGAGCACATTATTCATGACCGGGATCAATGAGCAAGACACGCTCGCTATCCGCAGTCACTTACCGTACACAGTTGGATCTCTCCCTGTTAAATATCTAGGGCTCCCATTAATATCTTCTTATCTCTCGCACCAACAATGCACCCCCATTGTGGAGAGAATCAAAAGGAAGATGTGCTCTTGGAAGAACAAATTCTTATCCTATGCAGGCAGGGTCGTGTTGATCAAATCAGTCCTCGCAACCATGCACATCTATTGGACCTCATGCTATGGTCTACCAAAGCGAACGCTGAAATCGATAAATGGGGCACTCCGAAACTTCCTTTGGTCGGGCGAAGACTCATACTCAAAGAAAGCAATGGTGAAGTGGGAAACTATATGTCACCCGTACTGTGAAGGTGGGCTGGGTATTCGCGACATACAGACTGCGAATGAGGCTGCTACTATGAAACATATCTGGAACATTGTCACTAACAAGCAGACCTTATGGGTCCAATGGATTCGAAAGCATTTAATCAAACGCAAGGACTTCTGGCTTATGCACAGACCACAGGAGGCATCGTGGTGTTGGCGCAGAATTTTAGAATGTAGGCCGAAGGCCAGTTCTATGGTGCTGCACCTGATCGGCAATGGAGAGAACACACTATTTTGGAAGGACCCTTGGCACCCCCTTGGGTTGTCATACGACAGATTCCCACAAGGACTCCTCTATGACTCAACACTTCACAAAAATGCTAGGGTCAGTGCAATTATCAGAAACAACAGGTGGTATGTTCCACAAGGCTTACGAGCCCCTATCAGTGACATTCTGGACTCCATAAATGGAATTGAAATTAACACACACAGAGAAGATGATATAGTGTGGAACATAGGATCTGATGGCACTTATCAGATGAAGACCACCTATGAGGCGCTCCGTCACAGAAACGCCACTGTGGACTGGGCACCTATTATCTGGTTCAAGGGTAACATTCCACGTCATAGTTTCATCACATGGCTCCTGACCCATGGTGCACTGAAGACGCTCTCCAAGCTGAAGAAGTGGGGCACAGTTCAAAGCGACCTTTGCCTAATGTGCGCTTCTGACACAGAGACTGAAACTCACTTATTCTTCACATGCATATACACTCAATTCATATGGAGATACATGCTATGTTATCTGGGCTACTCTAGACAGATTCACAGATGGCAGCAAGAACTTCATTGGTGTGTGAACAACTTCAAAGGTAGTGATACCAGCATGCTGATCAGGAGAGTTACCCTCAACGCCACTATGTACCACATTTGGACAGAGAGGAATCGACGTGTCTACCAACAGGCTCGCATAGAGGGCATCGAGCTAGTTAAACGCATTTATGCAGATGTGCGGCTGAAGTTCACTGCTGCTATCTGCTCCACTACAGATAGTCCATCAAATAGGCAGCTCTTCGCGAGATGGAACCTTGATATGACCTATACGATTCCTAGCTCAACTACGTGTACGTGGGTCAAACTTGAGGTCGATTGGATCAAGCTTAATTTTGATGGTTCATTGCGAGGAACTAGAGGTGGATACGGTGCTATCATTCGGGACCACAATGGCGAGGTCATCTCAGCATGCATTGGCGAAGACAAAGCCCACTCCGTCATCAAACATGAGCTGCAGGGACTGGAAGTGGGTCTCAAACTAGCAATATCACATGGCGTCAGGAAACTAGAAATATGTACCGACTCCAAGAGCGTCTACCACCAGCTGACAAATAACAAAAACGTTTCATGGGACCTCAGACACATTCATCACAGGATCAGAAGAGAGTTACAACAGTTAGAGTGCTACAAGATCAGCCATCAGTTCCGAGAGGCCAATAAAGCGACTGACTACCTATCCAAGATATACCCGGGCCACGTCTTGATAGAAATCATTCCTAGCTCCTTCGCCGAGGACCTTAAGAAGATTGTGTATGAAGATAGTATAGGAACGACATATTCACGACTGTAACTCTTCGTTTTTTCTTTAGGTTTGGGGATCCTTAACAAACCCTAGCTCAATTTTCAAAAAAAAAAAAAAAAAAAGTTGCGTCTTGAAGCCCGCCGTGAGCTCTTGCTTTGGAAAAGGCTTTCACAGACCTGCATGTTTCATATTCGGATGCTTTCCACCGTGTGGATTCCTTGAATGGTCAACTGCAAAGTTCAGCACCTGTCACAAACTTGGGAGTCGTAGTGTCTGCTTCTGAAGCAGAGTTTGTGACTATATGGGCTCAACTGAGGTCGGCCGAATCTGATTTGGCTTCAATTCCTGCCGAACTGAGACAGACTCGGGCCGAGACGCTTAGACGTTGTCGTGGACAAGTGATCGTCTGATCTGCAGGCCCAGGTTACTGAGAGGAAGTGGGCGGAAATAGAATGGGTTGTCACACGACAACTCGAGTCTGAAGGCGCTGAGAGGTTTCGCCGTATTCGCGAAGCGAAATGCTTGTTGTTGGATGAGTGTTCGCAATATGCTGCCTTGGTAGGCGCAGTGGATTTCAGCACTTCGGGACAGAGGCTGTCAATCTCGTCGGAGGTCATTCGGGGCAGATTAGAGCTTCTAAACTTATCAGAGAATAGCACCCCGGCATCAACCTTGACTTCACCATTATAAGAGAGTTGCTTTCAAAACCATCACGCGTGAGGAAGGTTCTGGCTCTACTGAACAGGCTGTTGTGGAAGTTGTTTCACCCCTTTCTTCTTTAAAATAATTGTATGGGACAGACAAAATTTTAATGGAAGCGTTGTTTTGTCCTTTGTTTCGTATTGTCGTTTCATTGTGTCCTTTTCAGGCCATGGAAGTAGTACTTTCGGGCCCTGCAGCTGGCAGGTCACCCGCTTTTGTCATTTGAGTAGTATTGAAACTGACTGTTTTTTGTTGCTATCACTTGTTGTCCACATAGCGCAGGTTGTGCGCTGAGATGCTCCAAAAGGTTTTGTTTCTTGGAGACCGTTGGCCGTTTGGCAAGTCGTTGTTGTCGAGCGTAAGAGCACTGACTAGACTCTCACTTTTTTTGCCTTCGTAATTCGCCCGCAGCAGACTAGGCTTTGTGCACCAGAAGTTGTCATTGTCAGTGCGCACTGACTAGGCTTACCTAGTAAGTTCAGCGATCATTGTCTGTTGGAAGGCAATGATCCCTTGGCTAGTCGTCGTCATCAGGCGTAAGAGCGTTGACTAAACTCCCACTTCCTCGACCGTCGTCGTCCGCGCGGAGCGAACTAGCCTTTGGGCACCAGAAGTTGTTGTCATCAGTGCGCACTAACTAGGCTTACCTAATAAGTATAGGGATCATTGTCTATTGGAGAACAATGATCTGATTAGCGAGTCATCATCATCAGGCGTAAGAGCGTTGACTAGACTCCCACTTCCTCAGCCGTCGTCGTTCGCGCGCGGCGAACTAGGCTTTGGGCACCAAAAGATGTCATCATTAGTGCGCACTGACTAGGCTTACCTGGTAAGTTTGACGATCATTGTCTGTTGGAGAGCAATGATCCCTTGGCGAGTCGTTTTCATCATCAGGTGTAAGAGCGCTGACTAGACTCCCACTTCCTCGGTCGTCGACGTTCGCACGCAGCTGACTAGACTTTGGGCACCAGAAGCTGTCGTCATCGGTGTGCACTGACTAGGCTTACCTGGCAAGTTCAATGATCATTGTCTATTGGAGAGCAATGATCCCTTGGTGAGTCGTCGTCATCAGGCATAAGAGCGCTGACTAGACTCCCACTTCCTCAGTTGTCGTTGTTCGCGCGCAGCAGACCAGGCTTTGGACACCAGAAATTGTCGTCTTTAGTGCACACTGACTAGGCTTACCTGGTAAGTTCGGCGATCATTGTCTGTTGGAGAGCAATGATCCCTTGGTGAGTCGCATCATCAGGAGCAAGAGCGCTGACTAGACTCCCACTTCCTAGGCAGTTATCTTGTAGTATTGCGCTACTCGTTGCTGGTAGGAAACTATCTTGGTATAGGCTATATCCCACTTTTCTTCGAGAAGGTCTAGTCCGATGCGCAAGGGTTTTTCATTACCGTCTGGCTTAAATTCTTCCATTCGGAAGGTTGGCACTTCGAGCTCTACCAGAACCATGGCTTCTGACCCATATGTGAGGGCGAAGGGTGTTTCTCCGGTAGAGATTCTCTTGGTTGTTCGATTCACCCAGAGTATTCCAAGTAGCTCTGAGACCCATTTTCCTTTGGCCGCGTCAAGCTTTCTCTTGATCGCCTCCAGGATTGTTCGGTTGGTAACCTCCGCTTGGCCGTTGGCTTTTAGGTGCCTTGGGGAGGAGAAATGGTGATTGATATTTAAACTTTTGCACAATTTTTTTACCTTGCTACCTTCGAACTGAGTTCCATTGTCGTTGACCGATACTCTGGCGATGCCAAATCTGCAGATGATGGTCGCCCATATGAATTTCTCTATCTAGACTTGCCCAATCTTGGATAGGGGCTCCGCTTCAACCCATTTGGTAAAATAGTCGGACCGCCACAAGAAGGAATTTTTTGCCGACTGACGCTGGGAGTGGTCCGTCGATGTCCATTACCCATGTGTAGATGGCCATGGGCTCGTCATTAGTGTCAGTGGTTGGGCTGGCATGTGCGTGTACAACACGAACCTCTGACATTTGTCACATTTGTGCAATATCTTTGGCGTCTTGTTGCATTATCGGCCAATAATACCCTAAGGTTAAAGCTTTGTGGGCTAGGGTTCTCCCACCCGGATAATTTCTGCATATGTCGTTGTGGATCCTTCCCAGGACTTGATCCGTTTTGGGAGGTGATAGACATCGGAGCAGGGGTCCCGTCATTGATCTCCTATAAAACTTTTTGTTTAGGAGGCTAGTTTTAGGCCAGACAAGAGGGTCTTGTATTCGGCTTCGTTATTTGAACTGGGGAAGCCGAACCTGACAGCTTTTTCGAGAGTAAAGCCGCTTGGAGATAGGAGTGTGATCCCAGCTCCGCTTGCTTTTCCTGTCACCAACCCATCGCAATGCAAGGTCCATTCCTGAATGCTTGTGTTCGGGGTCTGAAGGTCTGTCTTTGGTTCTTCCCCACCGGTGAACTCGGAGATGAAGTCCGCCAATGCCTGGGCTTTGATGGCGGTTCTTGGAGCGTAGCTAATGTCGAATCGCCCGAGTTCTACTGACCATTTCACCTTCATGCCGGACAACTTTGGTTTGTACAGCACTGTGCGGGGTGGGTGCTTGGTCAGAACTGTTATAGAGTGGGCCTGAAAATAAGGCTTTAGTTTTCTCGAGGATTCAACCAGTGCAAGGGCTAGCTTTTCCAGATCCATGTAGTGCGCATCTGCTTCAACGAAGGTTTTTCTAGTTTAGTACACTGGTCTTTGGATTCCTCTATCATTTCGCACGAGGGTTGAGCTGACTGCATGCTTGGAAACATATAGGTACAAGTAGAGTGTTTCTCCTATCGTCGGCTTGGAGAGTAGCTCGGGCTCCCCATGTATGCTTTCAGAATTTAAAACGCTTTTTCGTATTCTTCATCCCACTAGAAACCTTTATTTCCTCTTAGTATTTTAAAGAAAGGAAGGCATTTGTCGGACGACTTAGATATAAACCTGTGTAGTACTGCTACCCTCCCAGTTAGGCTCTGAACGTCTCTGATGTTAGCGGGTGCTTTCATGTCGAGAAGGGCCCAGATATGTTTCGGATCTACTTCGATCCCCCTCTTGTTCACTTTGTAGCCTAGGAATTTCTAAACTCAACTCCGAACGCACACTTCTGTGGGTTGAGTTTCATCTGATATTTCCTGAGCTGGTTGAATGCTTCAGTAAGGACTCCTATGTGGTCGGGGTCATGGGGGCTCTTGACCAACATATCGTCAATGTAGACCTCCATATTTCTACCGATCTATTTTTTGAACATTCGGTTTACCAGCCGTTGATATGTGGCACCTGTGTTCTTCAAGCTTAACGGCATCACCCTGTAACAGTATATCTCTCTTTTGGTTATGAAAAAGGTCTTCTCTTGATCCATGGATGCATTAATATCTGGTTGTAGCCTAAGTAGGCGTCCATGAAGCTTAGCAGGTTGTGCTCTGATGTGGCGTCCACGATCTCATCGATGCGGGGGAGTGGGAAGCTATCCTTGGGGCAAGCTTTATTTAGGTCCGTATAGTCTACGCATACTCTCCACTTCCCATTTTTCTTTCTCACCAACACAGTGTTCGCCAGCCAGTCCGGTTATCATGTTTATTTGATCATGCCCGCGTTGAGCAACCGCTGGACTTCCTCATTTATTATTGTATTTCTCTCAGGCGCCATGAGCCTTTTTTTTCATATGGTTTTCCTCATGGGGTCCACCTCCAGGTGGTGAGTGATTATGGATGGATCGATTCCCACCATGTCCCGCATGGTCTAGGCAAAAACGTCTTGGTTCTACTGTAGTAGTTCTGTCAGCTATTCCGCCAAGTTTTTGTTCAAGCGGGAACCTATTTGAATAGCCCTGCTGTTAAGAGAGCTATTGAGGTATACCGTAGTAGTTTCTTCCTCTGGCTAACCAGCATTGAGCCTGCCTCGGGGGCTCACAGGAGCATCGTCATCAGGGACGAGTTGTTTTACCTCAGCCTATTGGGCAAGATTGAGAGACACCTTTGTTTCAGAATAAGTCGTTAATTGAGGATCATTCAGTAGCAGTGTCGTCATGCACTGGCATTCTCTGGCAACTGTCCGGTCGCCTCGTACTGTACCGATTGTTTGGTTTATCGGGTACTTGACACACTGGTGCAGTGTGGAGACCGCTGCCTCCATTTGGTGTATCCAGGGTCTCCCCAGGACATCATTGTATGTGGAAGGTGCATCGATCACCACGAATTCCTGAAACAATGTTTTTTGAGTTCGCAGCTTTCCTACGGCTATCGTAAGTTGTATCTTGCCTAGCGAAAAGCGTTTTTACTACTGAAGTCGATCATCGGGCGGTTATGAGAGGTCATGTCCCCTTCCTGCAGCTGCATGTTGTGGAACATGCGAAAAAAATAGAACGTTCGACAAGTTTTCGGTGTCTACCAGGGACCTCCTCACCTCCCAGCTTGCTAGGGAGATCATTAGTACCAAGGCGTCGTCATGTGGGAGTTGGATGCCCAGGAGGTATTCATTCGTGAAGGATAGCGGCATGAGCCGATCATGCCTTGGGCGTGCGGCTTTCATTGCTCACCTCATATTGCATGTGCTCTCAAATCTTTTAGAGCTCTTTTCCTGGACCTGTTGGATAGCTCGGATTTGGAATGGGCCCCATGGAGCACGTGTATTGTGCCCACCGGTTCGCCTTTTGTCTGCTTATCGGGGGACCGTTCTTCCTTTTGGGCGATGTAACTTTGTGCATCTTTCACCAAGTCCACCATGTTTGCCGGTGGGTCCATAGTTAGGAAATTGTAGAATTTATGTTCCTCAGACCGTCGGTGAAGGCTGCTATGGTTGTCGCGTCATTGCACATGTTAATGGAAGTTAGATCGCTACTGAAGCGTGTAACGCACACTTTCAGTGTCTCATCAGGCCTTTGCTTCATCAACTTGGGGTCTTCGTCATTAGCAGGATTTGTTGTATATAAGATGATCTCATATTCGTCTCGGGGTCCATCATTGTTGTTGCTGTTATGGGAGCATGAGTTTGTTGCCCACACGTCACTAGCACTGCAGTGAGCGGCAGTATAGCGCCAGTATAGCATTTGACGTGTCCCCTTGTTTTCCATTGTTGTGTGATCTAGTGGTCACCATCTCTTTGTATTTCGAATAGAAAGATGCTAGTGAAAGATTAGGAACTTTGGCATTCCCCATGGACGGCGCCAAACTGATGCAGTCGTTTTTCGCTCCCTGCTTTGACCTTGACCTGCAAACCTGCTGACCTGCACAAGAAGCACACGTGAGCCATGCACCACCGTTGTGATGGTCGATGACACTTCGATGCTAAAGTTGGACATGGATCTGAGGAAGGCGTAATGTTGTAAACAGAGAATTTGTAGCGTACCTTAGCTTACCAACCTCATGTCTTATTTATAGTGTTGGAGTCCTGGTTCGACCAGACCATCGATGACATAGTTTAGGGAAGGAAATCGTCATGGGGATCATTCTCTAATTAGGAGTTGTGTTGTGGAGGGGAGTTTCCCTGTTAGTCTTGTGCTCCTAGATACGCGAGACATAGTTCCAATCAGAGAGTAATTCGTAGATGGGAGTTCCCATGTGTGATATGTACTCTGGTATTTGCTTCCTAGTTGGAAGAGAAGAGTTATTGTGATTGTCTGTCCGAAGTTGATCATTGAGATACTTGCCTTAGCAGGGTTTACAAGTATTGAGAATAGTTGTGAGACGTGTGGGCTTAGCAGACTGTAATGATTAGGGTCCGACTGGCGGACTGGATTGAGTGGGATTAGAACTGCTTGGGCCGGATCAGTGTTGGGCTGACGCTAGGGCCTATTATTCCTCGAGATCATCATGACACGTGTTTTGTCACCGTTTCGCTTTTTGCTTTAAGAAGCGGTCGTTTTGACTACACTGCTAAAACGATTTTACAAAATGACAGGCTGAGAGCAAATTCCAACTTTTGAGTTTCCAAAAAACAAATATTTCAAGTCTCCTTTAACAGACTCATACAAAGGCTTTCGAGCATAGTGAAGTAGACTTACAAAATTTTCAAATTTAGGGTGGCTGAAAGCACTTCATATTTTTCGGAATTTCAAAGTTTTTGAAAAGTTTGTGAGTCTCTTTATACAAGCTCATATGAAGGTTCACAAGTTTGCAATAGCACACTCGCAAATGTTTTTTAAAATAGGAAGGATTAGAATAAAATTAGTCTCCTTAAACAGACTCGTACAAAGGTTTTCGAGTGTATTTAAGTAGACTCATTATGCACCTAAACACCTACTTCGAACAATAACAACCTATAAACAAACACACATTTTCATATAGACGGAGCGTAAATAAAACAATAATAAGTTATAAACAAATAATTTAACCAACAACAACATTACCAAATGTATCAAATACAAAAACCCAAATTTATTATATAATGTTTACTAAACATCAAAAAAAAAAAAACTCAATTGTGTTTGTGCTTGGTACGACATTCTTCGAAGCGTTCATTAGAATCAATCTTAATCAAACTTGGGCAAGAGTAACTGGATCACCACCAACGGCAGGCGCAGAGTGTGGTACGGTGGCAGGCCTAGAGTCTAATGCAATGGCAGGAGAAGGGTCAAATGCAACTGCGGGTGAATGGCCAGATGCACCGGCAGACGAAGGGTAATATGCAACGGCGGGAGAAGGGTCAAATGCAACAGCATGCGAAAGGTCAGGTGCAACAGCAGGCGGAGTGTCTAGTGCATTATGAGGCACATTGGCAGCCTATGCATTGCGATCTCCTCCCATTGACAATATTGGAAAACTCACAGGATATATATATATATATATAATAAATAAAACAATTCTCTTCCGCATCAAATGCGTCCTAATATCTCCCAAGTCTTCACGGATGCTTGCTTTCAACACAACCAACGCCCTTGAAATAACTGTCAAATACCAAATTCTTGAAATGAATGAAACATAAAAAATAAAAATAAAAAAACACAAACCCTTACCAAATTGTTATGGAACATCCTGGTATGTCTATGTGCCGAAGATTTTCGCTTCTTATATCTCGATCAAGCGAGTGGGTAAATAGCCTTAAACTAGTCCCGGTACACTCTCCAAGGCGTCTTCACTGGTCCACTCCGATTTTTTTCGACAACAATTGATTATCCCAATGCTTAAAATATGTGTGCAACAGCCTATTGGTAACCTCATAACCCTTCCCCAAATGAGATCTTAACAATGAGATCGCTTGCAATGGCGCTCCTGGAATGACTTTTACTCTCTCCATTTGCCTCAAAACTTTATCAGGGTGATATCGTTCATGGGTGTCGTAGCAAATGATACATCCAACGAATCAAGTCACATCCAACAAAGATGTTTTCTTCTTCATGCATGTCTACGTACAAATCGCAAATCACCTGAGCATAATAACACATGTTACATTCTTTATTCAAGAATTGAAATCAAATAACATATAGTCGACTTACTTCCTCAGCCACCAAGTCATCTAATTGCTCTCTAGCTCACTGCGGGGCCACAATTTTGTTTAATTTATCACCAAGTATAACGTGAGATTACCACTTCCCAATAGTCAATTCACCTTGTTTGTAATTGGGGTCGACGTACCTTGCTAAGAAAACATAAGTGGTCTCGAATCTAAACTTATGTGCAAAGTATGAATAGTTAATATACAAATAATATTAGAAATACAATAAAATATAAAACTGAAACAACTTACATCAAGTATCCTGCTATCTGCCTCACTGACCCTTACTTGCAAGGCCCAACTGACAATAAAGATTAGTAAGTGCAGAAGCACCCACCAATTTTTCCTGATAATCTCCACATGTTCTAAAGAGTCCAAATAATAGACCGCCACCCAAGTCCTTAGCTGATCTTGGAAAGTAGTACATCATAACAAATACTATAAATACCCTCTCACGCAACAATGTTTCCTAGCTACTGAATCCCCATCCTTCAAGTCACTACACTTCTCAAAAATCCAATCCAAGCTTAAGATGTTAGACTTGTTGTACAAAATCGCATCCCATGTTTCGGTATAGGAGGTACTCAGCAGCTTACATGTCATCTTTATAGCATCATCTTGATCCATGCGCGCCCTACCAGCAATAGGCTCTCCGACTACATGTATTTCACATATACGATAAACATCTGTTCTCTCGTCCAAGGGTATGTGATGAGTTGATCTCGGGATGCCACCTTTCAACAAAAGTTGTAATCAATACATGATCAACATGCTTTCTCACAAAGTCGAGTAACAACCTCAAACCACTAGAAAACAGTATTGTTATAACGTCCTTCGACTCTTTGTAAATATCACAAACAAATAATTGATTGTATTAGTGGCAACAAGTGAGTGGTTCTCGTTCCTAATTCAAAGCAACAAATAATTATGATTATGGACATAAACTTAGAAAGGAAATAGAGAACATCGAATACAAATAAAAGAATAAAATGATGTGAGAACTTACCATCCCATTCCAAATTGCGTGCGCAATGTGTCCTCATAGGAACTCAGGATGGACATTATCACTGGGGCCTCCGGGATAGCCTTCCTCTTCACTTGGACCTCGTCCTCACCCCCTACTCTTTCTTCACCCTCTGCTCGACTTTTTGCCGGTACATTCCTTCCATGCCCACCACCATCTATTTGCACTCTATCATGTTCACCTTATTCATGTACTTCCCCCGTGTTCACTTTGTTCCTCCCCTTTTCCATGCTCTCCCTCTTCTTCGTGTCTTTCTTCTTCATTGATCCTTCCTCGAAGCTTTTTATAGAAGTTGTCTTTTCGAAAAAAAAAGGAAAACAAAAACTATTTTTTTTCTTTCCAGCTTCCTTGACTATTTTATCAACATGACCCTTTCAATAAGATGAGGTCGGCCTTCGTCTTTCAGGCTACTAGTACCTCCTTCTTTATTATGAAAGGATTCATTTGTCTGTGTCCTCCACAATTAGCTCATCCACGATTAGTTCTTGACTTGATTTTTTAGCCATCCTATTTAGCAACAAATAAATTAGAACAAAGTTCAACCCCCAATAATAAAAAGACATGCAAAATAAATAAAATACACAAAAGAATTCAATCAACAATCAATGAATCACTAGAACCCATAATTTTAAACCTCCAATAAACCCAAATCATGCAAGAGATAAAAGAGACATTCCAAAATCATAGACTATTTTATTTATTAAGATGTTTTCATTTTTATTTTTTTAGCAATTTCTTGTTCTTCTGCTTAAGCACAATCGAATGGGTGACTGTGAGTGAATATCCAATCATACATAATCATAATTTTGTAACTTTTTTTTTGCAATCATAGACAAAATTCAAGGTATTTGAATAAATAGGGAATCTCCTTAAGCACATTCGAATGTGCAAATAGATACATGAAATTTCATAAATTTTGGAAGATGTAGACTGAATTCAAGATATTTAAACAAGTGAAGAGACCCCTAAGCAAAAACGAGTGGTTGTTTGTGAGTTCACAGCCCTAAACTTGAAAGAATTTACAATTTCTCAAGATGTACATAATTTTATGAAAAATTGTGAGTCTCCATTTGCATACTTGAGCATACCCATTTGAATGTGCTAAAGGACACTCACAATTTGTTTTATTTTCAAGCACGAGTTGTTGCATTGTAGTTTTTAGGGTTTTCTTGTCAAAACACATTGATTTTGGGGTGAAAGAGTAGTTACTGATGAATGTGGCCAACAAAAACACTCATTCGGAGCTCCCCAACAAGTACCTTCGACAACAATCCTAGTAGCCAACGTTAATGACGATTCTCAACCATAAACAACCAACAACCTTATAAATGAGTAGGGATGGCAGTGGGGCGGATTTTCACGGATATCCGCCCCACCCAATCCGTTTGGGGCGGTTTTGGATATGTCTAAACGGTTTTTGGGGCGGATACGGATATCCAAACAACATCCATTAAATATTCGGGGCGGATACGGATTTGGCCATATCCGCCCCACGGATATCCGTTTAAGTGTTGATATTACAAAAATACCCTCAACCCTTTATATACTGAAAAAAAAATTTACATCACCCTCTCCCATCTCACCTCTCTCTCTCAATCACTTTCACTTCTGAAAAAAAAAAAAAACCCTCAGCTCTCATAAAACCAAAGGAGCGACTTCGTCCCTTCACCCTTCTTCTCCCTCAAAACAGCAAGCAACCCTCCCTTCGAGCAACTCAGCGAAGGCTTCGACCTCCCTCCCTTCGACTGACTCAGCGAAGGCTTCGACCGACTCAGCGCAGGCTTCGACCTCCCTCCCTTCGACTGACTCAGCGAAGGCTTCGACCGACTCAGCGAAGGCCGCGAGCGACCTCCCTTCGACCGACCTCCCTTCGAGCAACCTCCCCTCACGCCGCGAGACGCCGAGATCCTCCCTGCTCAGAGATCAAGATCAAAAGGGTTTCTTCCTCAGTTCCTCTCCCCCCATCAGAGATCAAGATCGAGATCAGATCTGAGACTGAGATCGAGATCGAGATCAGATCTGAGACTGAGATCAAGATCTGAGATCGAATCTGATCTCACTGATCTGATCAAGATCTGATCTGATCAAATCTGATCTGATCTCAGAGATCGAATTTTTGTTAATTTTTGTATTGTTTGTAATTTCTGGTGTATGGTTTGGAATTTCTGAAATTTTTTGTAATTTCTGTAAGATCTCACAAAAACCAAATCTATTATAATCTGTTTTTTTATGGTGTGATTCGATAATTATAATCTGTTTTTTTTTTTATTATATGAGAATCTATTGGTTATTGTTTTGATATTTGATAATCTGTTTTTTTTTTTTTTTTTCTCCGGGTTTTTGGGCGGGGCGAATATCCACCAAACCGTCCGGTTCGGGGATGGTTTTATAAAATATTGGTAAACGGATATTCGGGGCGGATTTGAATATCCGTGATCTCCAGCGGGGCGGGGATGGATTTGTCCAAATCCGCCCCGTTGCCATCCCTATAAATGAGTGCGAGTGACTGCGAGCTAATGCGCAACAGTCACGAGACAATCGATAGAGTGAGAAATTTCAATGGGAGAGAGGGAAGTGAGTTTAGTTCGAGAGTTGGGGAGTGGAGCATTAGAAAGAATTTGAAACTTAAACATTCAATTTATCGGCAGGCGGTACAAGGCGAAAAGTTGTGGCACAGAGTAAATTTTTCTGAGATGTACGGCATTGTGGGTTCACATATGACAACGTGAGTTTACATAGCAGCTCCCTAGAGAGCACATATGTTTAGATCATAATGGTTAAGCATTGACATAACACAAAGAGGAAGCGGTGGTTGTAGATAACACTTAACAGAGGTCTTCTTCACAAATGGGAAGGGAAGGACACACGTATTAGCTAGTATTATCAGTTTCAAAAGAGAGCTGAGCTTCTTATTCATTGTTCTTCTCTTGTGCTTGTGATAAGAGGGAAGAAGAGGATAAAATCATTGATAAAACACAAACACACACAGTCTCTCTCCCCCTTCATCTGTGCAACTGAAACTCATAACACAATTAGTCTCCAAAATATAAGAAGAAGATGGAATTAGCCGCTGCAACACCATCTTATTCGTTTCAAACAACACCAAGAAGAAGAGGAAGAACTCTTTTTTCTAGTAGACCATTATCCACCTCTCTCTTCCTCAGCCAACAACAATACTCATCTTCTTCTACTTTTTCTTTTTCTTCCAAACCCCATCATCATAATCAGAAGCAGAAGCAGCCTCTTCGATTCCTAATCACTCCAAGAGCCCTTGATTCAACCCAGTCCCCTTCTCCTCCTACTAGCACTGCACTAACAACCCCCAGTACCACTACCAATAACAACACCAACAACCACCACAGGAGCAACATCAGTTCCCGATGACGAGCTTACACTTGCTAAGGTATTCATTTTCTGTCTTAGATTAACTTATCGAGCCCTTCTTACTCTTTCCCTCGACGTTTAGAAAATGCGTTAACTTATCATATTGGGTTGGTTGGTTGGATTCTCTCCTCTAATGTAGCAGTATCAATGGTTGGGTATTTGTTATTTAATATTTCAGGTTTCTTTTGGTGTTATTGGCCTAGGCCTTGGTATTTTCCCTTCTAGGGTCAGTCACTATTCATTCTTCCTCCTCTCCTCTTTTCCATCAATACCCTCTCTTTTACTCTTACGAAACAATCACACAATCAAGGTTAATAGTTTTTTCTTTCACCAAGTCAATATAATTAAATCTGATATGTTATGTTTGCACATATGGATTTCAATATACTACTAGGCTCCGAATGGCTAGCTATCATGCTCACCTATGGTTTCCCACTTGCCATTATTGGTATGGCTCTTAAGGTATTACCCCCATCAACCCCCTACTTCCTCTCCATTTCTCTCTGCTGACTCTGTTGTTACTGCGGGTGTTTGCTTTTGCCTCTCAATCTAATTAGACTTATGCGTATCTTTCAAAATAGCTTGTCTAGAGAGCCAGGCCGGGCAAGTCAAGCTCGCGCCAGGCCAGGCCCAATACCATCCATCATCTTAGAGATGTTCATAATCGCTCAATCGAATACAATCACACGGACAGAGAGCCCCCTGGCGATGTCCTGGCAATAAGGGTCTGGCTCTCTAGATTTTTTTGCTTCCAAAAACATCTGGTGTTATGATCATTTATCTTATTAGAATAATAGGCAAAACACAACCGCATACGCACCCATTGAATATATAGTATGATATCTATATAAAATGGTAAATTGGGTTCTTAACCTTTTTCAGAAACTAGCATGCGGAGCTCAAGCCAGTACCGTGTGTTACTTATCAACACGCCCAGTTGTTGAAGGAGAAATGTGCTACTCCTATTCTCAAACAGGTTATTTTATTTTATTTTTTCAACACATTATCCTTTGGTTCATCGATTTTAGTCTGTGATTCAACCAAGGATTGTGATTTCGTTTTCGAATTAATTTCGGTCTCTGATTTTAAGAAATATTCGAGAAATATTTCGGAGTGTAAAGAAAAAATGTAAAAAATTCGAGGATACATGAAATATATATAATGAACTTCGAGGGTATACAAAATATGTGAAAAAAATAAAAAGTGCGTAAATAAATCAATTAAACATATTAAATGAAGCCTAAATACCAAGAAACATGAAATCTAAATATATTTAGAAAATCAGGGGGTGGTTTCAAAAATCAATAAATAATTAGAAAAAATGATAATTAGAAAAAATTTAAAATTTACTAAAAAAGCTCCGAAAATTTTCGAAAAATGCCCAAATGTTTCAAAAAAATCCTCGAAAAAATGTAATTTCGGTAGTTAGTTTTTGTTTTTTTTTTTTACGAAATTTACAAAAAAACCATGAAATTTATAAATAAATAAATAAAACGCAAAATTTTTCAAAAAAACCCTCCAAAAAATGTAAAATTACTTTTCGTCATTTTTATTTTTGAAATTTATGAGATTTCACGAAATCTCATTCCTTAGATTCAACAATATTAGTTTTCCAAGCATTTTTTTTCTCCTTGATCTTTCAATGTTTCTGCTGCAAATAGTATGATGTTGTTTATATATGTACATATATACAGGGTTAATTGCATTTTCCCCCATAAAATATATAGTCAATTCAGCTTTGCTCCCAATTAACATTCATATTGCACTTTCCCCCTCAAATTAACAGTCAACGGCACGTGCTAGATTCAAAAAGGTCATATTTTACTGCCTAAAATATCCTTTAATGATCTGAAGGCTGAGATTCAAACTTCCACTAAGACGTTGGGATAACCGCCAACTCCTCCTTCACCACCACCGACTTCACTTCACCACCAATAACTTTCACCTCTGCTTCTACTACTACATCTACATCATCTATGTTTCTACTACTCACTTCTACTTCTGCTACTCATCTCTGTCAAGTTTTGATGGCAAGCTTGAGTTGCAGCTCATTTTCATCATCTGTTAAGTCGGTTCTGTTGCAGGGGGCAAAGTTAAATTCAAATTTATTTTAAAGGGTTAAGTTACTGCTAATTAACAACTCTTAATTGTTTTTCTTGCAAATCTCATGGTGTCACAAGCACAATCAAACAAGTGATTAGGAGGCTTGAAGTATGCAAGTTTTTAAGGAGTACATGTTCATCGGATGTTAAAGCACAATGTAAGTTCATTTTATGTTCATTGGATGTTCTTGCAACAAAGTTTGATGTTCTTTTAACAATGTAAATTCATTTGATGTTCATTGGATGTTAATAGCACATTGTAATCAAATGCCTTAACATCATTGCAAAAACCTGATATAACACAATGCAATTCAAATGATACAACATCATTGCAATTCAAAACCTGACATAGCACTTTAAAGCATCAATAAGCAAGCTAAATTTACAACATGACACGGCATCCTCTGCTTTTTTTTCTCCAATCTATGGTAAATGGCGTGCACTATCACTATGATTTTCATACTTGTAAAAGGGCGAGTTTGGTTGAGAGTGAGATGACAACATTTTTTGGCACCCATTACAACATGCTACAAACTACTCTTTATTGGTAAGTCTGCAAATCCATTAACATTTGGTTTGTATGGTCAACATCACAACCCAGTCAACTAATAGGTGACTAACACCTTAGTATCTACGTATCTCACCAAAACCAACATACCTCCCCCAAATCTGACCATATCTAATGAACAAAAATGTTGGCACTTCAATAACATCCATGTCCTTCAAGAACTACATACAACTATCATTCTTAAATTCCCTCATCTCAAATTCGAATGCATTCCCTCTTTCGCAACCTCTGACCTTTTTCATTTACAACATGTTTCCCATTGTAAACACCTCTAAAGGAATTGGGTCCAATCTGGTCAGTGAACTCAATTTCATCGTAACCCAATACCCATTCCCCAATTTCATATCCCCCTGATCGAATCGTCTGCCATTCATCCACAGAAACTACATATGATGAATCGGGCAATGGCAATGGCAACTCTAACTGAACCCTAGAAATAAAATTTTCAAACCCATTTTCATAACTTTGTAACTCACTCTCATTATCCTCCCCTACTTCTCTACTCCAAGTGTTCTCTTATTGGCACCTACAAAGCCCAAAAGGGAGCTTCATTGTGGTGGATCTCAGCTTCTTTAACGCAGATTTCAGCGCGTTTTCAATTCGGGTCTTGAAGGTTTTCTCTTGCCCAGATTGAACCAAAACAAGAACAATCCCAAGAGTTGATCCTTTCTTCTCAAAGATCTGAATTTTTTTACAACAAATGGATGCACTATCAAGTGCCCCAGACATAGTTGGCCATGAAATCGAAGAATTACAAGCAAATGTGAGCTTGAAAACAGATCCCTTTTGTGTCTCATCATCTGAAACTTCTTGAATCAAAATTGTTGGATGCTCATCAATCCCAGCTTGCTCAATCAATCTAATGTGTAGAAACACATCTTTCATATCGAAATTTGGTTTAAAGTGTTGGATGGATGAATGGAGATGAGAATGAACTCTGTGTCCACGGAGATGAAGGGGTACCCATCGACCAGGTCTTGAATGAGGTCAAACTCGGACTCTAGGTTGTCCAACCACACGGCTTTAATGGCGATTGGCTTGTCTTTCCGAGGTGGAGGTGGAGGTGGAGGTGTAATAGAGACCTTGACCTTTTGATTGGAGATCAAACCACCTAGATCCTTTGATTGGGGATCAGCCACCAATAAACTAAAATAAAACTTGTATTGATTGCTTAAACTCTATTATATCATATGTATTTATAGCTGAAAGCAGAAATAATACTTCCTAATTGAATTCAAACCTAATTCTAATCAAACAATAACTCCTAATTCAAAACAAGCTAATATTCCCTAAAATAGAATATTGTTCTAACTAGGACATTCTAATCTCAAGTAAATACTAAATAGGATTGGTATCCTAACATCCCACGCCGCCTGAAACAAGGCTTGTCCTCAAGCCTGAAAATTTGGAAACGGACACGAAACTGCTCGTAGTCTTCCCAAGTAGCTTCCTCCACAGGGCGGTCGGTCCCCTTGTTAAGCCAGCGTGTAATGGGATTATTATTGCTTTCAAATAATCCTCAATCAAGTAGTTTCTCCGGGGCTTATTTGATTGGGAATTGTGTGACTTTTGCTTTGTCAAACAAGAGAGACTCCCAGTTCTAGGTTCAATAAAATCAGCAGTTTCAACATCAGATCTGATACGGAAGTTGGTATCGAACTTCCCAGCATGTTCCCGAGCAATTAAATTAGTTGAATCTTTGTCTAATGCATTGCTATCACTGTTGTCACTGTCATCATTGCACTCACTAAGCCTTGTCATAGTAGCCTTTACATCGGCTTGCATCTTCTGATCATTTGAAGATGCATTTTGTCCAAAAGCCAAAAGCCACTTCGACCAGCCATCACGCTTTTGTACTCTGTCATCCTGAACTTCTACCTTACTAGAACTATGCATTGCATCCAAAATTAAAGGAATGTCTATAGTCATTCTCTTCACTCTATTAAAGTCAGCAATGTTGGTTATCGGAACCCATCCTTGGTCATCCATCAAAGAAATCAAGTGGTTGTCCTTTTGCAAATTCTCATTACTGAAATAATACTCAATTTGCTTAACAATATTAGCCCTCAAAGGCAACGTCTCCGAGGCAGTTGCAGGAATCCAAGGATGTTGAATAACGCGAAGATGAGGGCCTCCTAATGCGTTTGGATGATGATACATAGGGGTAGGGCCAGAAAAACAAGGGCCCCCCATAAGCCCTGGACTAGGACCAAGATAGGGAGGGGCCAAACAAAAGGCCGTGGTCCACTTTGTTGCATGCTAATATTTTCTCTCGGATTGAATGCTCGATGATGGCGCCGTATTTTATTTAAACGACCAGCATGTTCTTGTACAACTTGTCTCCGATTAGCAAAATTGTCAGCATATACATTGGTTTCTCTCGGTGGAGGTTGAAAGCTTCTATTATAATCCATAGCACTAACATGACCAAGTGGTGCACCAAAAGTATGCGCGGGGGTTCCATATGGAGATCTTAACATATGAGGATCGAAGTTTTCAGGATAATGTTGGTAAGCATATTCATGAACTGGAATGTGTGGAGCAAGTACAACTGGTTGAAAAACAAGCAGCATTGGTGGTAGGTGATAAGGTATGGTTACAGGAAAGGGTGGCACTCCATTTGAAGGATGGTTACGCTTATTAATACCCGCTTTTTGTTGATGGGCCGGTGGGTGTTTATGGTAAGGATTATGGCTACCAAGCCCATCTGTTTTTTGTGGCATGAATGGTCCCTGCACAGGATTGCGCCTTGGAGTGGCGGGCAATGTTGGTGGTGCCTTGGAAACAGCAACATCAAAATTTTTGGGTCTAGCTTCATCAAGGGCCTTGCCAGAAATAGGAATAATTGGCCGTTGTTGTTCCGGGTGAACATATGGTGTCGGGCGATATGGCTGGAGATTCCTTAATGCCTCTAGAATAGTGGCATTAGTGGTCTCAAGTGTATGGAGGCGGGAAGAGATCCCGGTAACTTGAGCAATAAGCGCATCAACTTTCTCATGTAATTCAGCAATCGTCATTATAAAGAGGGTTGTTGGTGAGAATCTCTATGGGTGCAAATATCCAGGCGTGAATATCTCTATGGGTGCAAATAACGCGGTTCTGCTACTGTTGCTTCACTGAAATTCAGCAACAGTCCTTTCGAGTTCTGCTACTTGCTTCTCTAAAATTGGATCGGGATGGAGGCGATGAAGAAAGTGATGCTCTGTAATTGGGATTTGAGATTGGATGGAGGCGATGGTAGGTTGTTGTGATGTTGTGATGGAGGCGATGGTAGGTTGTTGTTTATGTTCCTGCGATGGAGGCGACAAAGAAGATGAAGGATTTCGAGATGGAGGCGATGAAGAAGAGGACTGTGATGAAGGCGATGAAGAAGAGAACTGCGATCGGGACTCTTGCTGTGGTGAGATTTCGAGTTGCGGTGGTGAGGTAGTTTCCTGTTGCGAGGGAGATGAATAGGAGGGAGATTTCCTGTTGTGATGAACCGGAGGAAGATGGATTCGAGTTGTTGTTGTGAGGATGGCGATGGCGAGGTGGAGACTGGACGATGGTTGTTGTTAATGTTGTGATGGTGAGGTGGAGACTGGACAACGGTTGATGTTGCGAGGGTGGTGACGGTGAGTTGCTGTTTTTTTTTTTTTTTAACGATGGTGAAGTAATAAAAAAAATTGGCTCAGAATCGATGATGCTCTGATACCAGATAATAGAGACCTTGACCTTTTGATTGGAGATCAAACCACCTAGATCCTTTGATTGGGGATCAGCCACCAATAAACTAAAATAAAACTTGTATTGTTTGCCTAAACTCTATTACATCATATGTATTTATAGCTGAAAGCAGAAATAATACTTCCTAATTGAATTCAAACCTAATTCTAATCAAACAATAACTCCTAATTCAAAACAAGCTAATATTCCCTAAAATAGAATATTGTTCTAACTAGGACATTCTAATCTCAAGTAAATACTAAATAGGATTGGTATCCTAACAAGGTGGTAGTGGAGAAGCCATGGCCATCGATTCGATCACTCGTACAGACAGACACAGTCCCACCTCACATCCCTTTCTCCACTAATACACCACCACCTGTTACATAGCATTCCAGCAACACATCTCACCATATCATTCTCTTTATTCGGCTGTGGCTTTCTATCCAAAACGCGGTATCTCCAAAGCTCTACTTTCTACTTTCTTCTTTCTGGGCTCTTCCACCAACTTCTCAAAAGTGATATTTCTGAGAGATTGATATTAGGGTTTTTTAGGGTTAGAGGTTGGTTTTTATAAGAGGGAAAGTGGTGGGGATGGTGTGATGAATATGGAAATGCTACCCATGAAAGGTCGTTCGCTATGATCTCAACATGTCCATTCTTGTAAACGCCAGGGTTGGGAAAATGCACGGAGAATGGAGAGGGGAGAAACGGAACAGAGATAATGAAAACGGAGGGAGTTTTCCCTTCACTGATGTTCGTCTCTTCAATTGGACGACCTGACAAGGAGTAATCCCTAGCCGTCCATGTGTCTGGTTCATGTAATAGACTGTTGGGATTGATATGCTATCACATCAGGCGTGATAAGCACGTGAAGGGCAGTTTCGTCATGCAAAATAGGAAGAATGGTGGCACGTGAGGTGTTTGACAGTCAAGGCACATTGACTGGTAGTCTGAGGGGGAAAGTGCAATTAACCCATATATATATATATATATATATGTATATATATATATATATATATATATATATGTATATATATATATATTATATTCTTAATAATTAGCGATTATCAAATAAATCAGAAAATGTTACGAAATTCTTAATAATTGCATTCGATATAAGCTCAAGACACATAAGTGCTATTACCATATTTCGACTTGTAATCAATCCATAGATGCCGATAGATAATAAATAGGCACTTAAAACTAGGGGTGGGCATTTCAGACCGAAAATCTGGACCAAACCGACAACCGGACCGATCGGGTCGGTTCGAATCGGGTTTTTATTTATTATTAAATTTTTGGTTTTAAAAATCGGCTCGATATTTCTGGTCTAGGCCTCGGTTACCCTTTGTGAAACCTGTCGGGTAACCGGCTCGGGTTTGAATAAATAGAACCCTGAAAAAATTTTAATGCAGACTCTGTACTATTACACTTACTCTCTCAAGTCGTACTTTGGTTGCATTTAACTCTCTCAAGTCAACCCCCCTGTCCTGTCACTCTCTGTGTACTTGGCGATATCAATTTGAGTACCTAGAGTTATCACCAAAGCTAAAGTAAAAACGCCACGTTTTTCTCTCCTCCTCTGCAGCTCTCTCTTATCATCTTTTCTTCTTTGTGTGTAGAAGTGAAGGATCTGTGTAGAAGTGAACGATCTCTCTCTCTCTCTCTCTCTCTCTCTCTCTCTGGAAGGAAGGAAGGAATCGAAAGGATCTGTGTAGAAGTGAACGATCTCTCTTTCACTCTCTCAACCCCCTTTTATTATGTTTTCTCTTCTTCAATCAATTCTCTCAGTGTGTGTTTTTAGTTTTTTTTTTTTTTCTTTACCGATAAGTCATATCTAAATATCAAAATGAGAAGCAATAAACACATGAAAATTTTTCAGTAAGACTCGGGCCAGTACCCCCATCACTGCAACTCTCAAGTTCTAATCACATGATCTAACCTATGTTGCAACTGATGGCTTAGAAGCAGCCAACAGGCTGGACCTTTTCTTTGTTAAGCTCTCACTCCTATGTTCTCTCGCTGCTCCTTCAATTTGGTGGCCAAGAGTTTCTAGTAGTCGGTTGCCTCAGACTTGGCCTTTGCAATCCTCTTCTTCTCTGCAATTCTTGCACGCTTCCTCTGAAGAGTCAATGTGTTGTTAGTTGTTCTCTCTCTTTGGGTTTTTGGGTCACTCTTTGTTAGTTGTTAGTGCGCTTTGGACCGAGACTGACCCAAGACCAACCCGGAATTCGGTTAACCGGTCAACTCGGTCTGGTCTCGGGCCTCATAATTGCGGGCTTAAAATTATCGGGTCGATTTTCGGTTTTTAATTTTCGGGCCGGTTACCCGGACATGCCCAACCCTACTTAAATCAAATAAATGTTCAAGCATCATTGAACTACTCCTCGTCAATTCAATCTCGATTCGTTTCAATATAAACAATAATTCAATCGATTCGATTGACTAAAATATAATAAGTCCATAATAAAGAAAAGTATTGGTAATAGTTTCATTTAAATGAAAAATTAAGTCAAACTTCACTTTGCTATCTTAATTCAATTTTTTTATGGCACTATCTGAACCGAGAAGAATTTGACCAATCAAATAGATTTATTTTTACCTCTAACCTCTTTTATGTATTTATAATGACAAATGCAGTAAATTAGATCATATATATATTTGATTTATGTGTGCATCCTTATTTAATTAATTCATCAGGATATGGGTATTTGCTAGTGACTCTTTCAGTAATAATGGATTTGGATTCAATATAAGATGTACTTCTCTTTCTTCAACCAATGTGAGCATTTCCATTTGGACATATAATTTTGAGTATTACATCGTTATTGACATCGTAAAGAACAAGAGTTGGGCTAGAAGATAAGACAATTCAGACAGAAAAGAAAGAACCCATAAAACCAAATTGTTGCTCCTCTCTGGTAGTCTACATTGTAAATCAATATCGTAACTTATGTAAGTAGATTTTACATACAGTATCAGAGTGGAAAAGAATAAGAAAAAAGATGATGAGAAAGAATAGATGAGCTTTGGTGTTCAGACTCCGTAACAAGCCATGTGTGAACAGTGGCGGACTCAGGATTTTAGTTCAGCGGGGGCGTAACAACAAATAATTATTAGTTGATAATAGTAGTTATCAAGGTCGGAGCCAAAAAAAAATTCCTACCTAAGCTAGTAACTAATAAAAAAAAATACAATTATCAAAAGTACATTGCATATACCAAATTGAATCCAGTGTAGTCCAATTTTAAACCAAAATAAGGTCATAATCTCGATAAACTTAGCAAGGGCAAATGAGCGCAATAACTAGAATATATAACTGAAATCACAAAATAATTAGGATAAGTATTTAGTTGAAGCTTAAAAAATCTGAAATTTGCGAACATAATAAGATCCTAATACAATTCATCATTTTCAGATAATTGACAATTCAGTTCAGCATATGTATATATGTTTCACCCAAAGACCTGAACTATATATGTTTTTCTGAAGCTAGGTTTGGAATTTGTGATTTTCTTTGTACTTTCAGTGAACAGTTCTTAATAGAGAAATAAACAAAATCAGTAGCAGAATCCTCAAATGCCCATTGCAAGCTATCTGTTTGCATTTATCTAAAACCACCAATTATTGGCCTTTGATATTTTTTTTCTCTCTTAACATATATTACTGATTTTATGCTTTTTCACTCCAACCCAGTTTTTTCTAGGTAAGTTTCTTTTCTTACTATATGTTTGTTTTTAACGATTTTTTTAGAGAGAAAACAGTCAAAAAAGAAGGGCGGGGAGAGTAAAAAAGTTGAGAAGTTGAGGCTGAAAACGGCCATTCTATTTTCCAAAAATATTCCATGTTCCCCTTCAAAAAATATCATTTCCACAATTTTGAGGGTAAAATATTGACCATATATATGTTTTTTGTTTTGGTGAATACATATTTTGAACCATTAAATGCCTTTGGCAGGGTTTCAACCCTGGAGTTGTGATACCATCTGTCACAAGTCTTACGCGAGCTAGTACCCATTAGCTTCACGGTGAATGTATTGACTGGAAAAAAAAAACTGAAATAAACCTTTCAGTGAACTGAAAACTACATCTCTATCACAAAATGTATAAAGAACTGTCCCTGAAATTTTGAATTCATATTTTCTGATGCAATTTATGAGATGAGATAGATTCATTTTCACATAATAAAATGGTTATGACTCTTGATCGTCAGGACGGAGGAATTCCACGACGAAGTGCACCAATTCTGCAACTGATCTGCGAGGAAGTATGTTTCTTCTTTTCTGTCTTCTCACTTCAGTACATGCACTTACTGTGGAACTGTTTGATCACATAATGGATGGAACCTATTAACTAGTGGCTACATAAGCACAGTATCCTTGATGCAATAATTGGCATGCATTTTGAAAGATGCTTTTATCCCAGATCATATGGCTTAAGCTTTTAGTGCCCAGTGTGACTAAATAGCAGATTTATTCAGGATCGTATGGCTTAAGCTTTTAGTGCTTAGTGTGACTAAATAGCAGATCTATTCAGCATTCTTTTATTGATAGCAATTGCATTCTCTAGGTCACTGGAGATTGCAGATACAGTTTAGTCCTGGTGTTTGAGGCAAAAGATCTGCAATTGAGAAGAGACAGGTATGTGAATCTGTAGAAGGTCCCCTTTTTATCTTTCTCTTGTGGAACCAACGGGCTGTATATATATATATATATATCTAGCTATCATTTATGATATAACCATCTTAATCAACTTCTCTTTGATTTCTCATTTCGTCACGAGCACCATCATATTATGTTCAAATACAAGTTCATCTAATTGTCTTTAATCACATCTGTTTTAGGCAAAATTTGCTTCATTCTTTGGACCAGGGATTGCAGCAGAAATTGGTTAAGTTTTGCATAAACTCTATCTTCATGTACGAATTTGCTAATATATGGATCTTTGACCCAAAGTGATCTATTTATATATGCGGTGACTTTTTTTTTTTTTTTTTTTTTTTTTTTTTTTTTTTTTTTTGTGAAAGGTAAGCGTGCCGCCGGTGGGTATAGAACCCAAGTCGTGGGGTTTAAACCACCACAACCTTAACCATGCTACCATTGGCTATATGCGGTGACACATCTTCCGCTATCCTCTGTAAAAAGCCATGTAACTATCAGTTTATCCAGAACTACTTTTATTTCTGTCACAATAGTATACCATGCTATTGCTGCCCCACATCTGCTCTACCCCTCCTTGTAAGACCTGAAAATTCATATCTTCGTTAAGATCTTACAGAGACTGTATTTCCAACGACAGCGAGCACAGAAGAAATGTGGTTAACATGATGACAAGGGTAGCAAGTTGGTGTTTTATTTTTATGGCAACAACATTTTTCCTTGCCTTTAATAGTAACCTGCTTACGTCTTCAGATGGTACATGCTTATCATCAATCTTCTGAAGCGCAATGCACATTGATGGCCTCAGTAATCAATACAAAGCACAGGATATATCAGGTCTAAACATGAAATTTCTTATTATTATTATTCAATTAAAAAACAATATCTGATTGGAGGGTTAAAAGTTTCATAATAATTAAAAATTTGATAGATTTATATGTTCTTTACAAATGAAACGTAGTATTTCTTGTCCTCCTTGTGGATTATGGTGGAATTAATCAAGTATTTTCTCTCAAAAATTCCAGGAAGTACACCAGTAAGACAAACCCTAATTAATTCCAAACCCACCAATTGATTATTACCTTCTTTTGTTCGCCATTGTTTTTTTATGGTTATACGTTATTATCAAAGGTAAACCATATTTAACAAGTACATGTCATCACCAAGCTAGAAAGGCCATTGCCAAAGATAAAATCATATTCCAGCTTCCTTCACAATTTGACCTCATCTGAGTTTTCTACTTTTTGGATGTTATCTATAAAACATAAAATGCTTGTGTTATGCCAATCCAACGACTCCTATTGAATTTGAAAACTGTGAGGAGTGAAGAAATGTGAACAACTAGGTTGTACTAGGGTCTTCAATTTACCAAATTAGGTTCGTGAAGGGGGTTGTTCTCAGCTTTGATTTTGTGAAAAAGCATTCCTGTTTAGGGTATGTATGTAATTGGCTGGGAGCTTCGCGCCTTTCCAGTTTGGGGTTAACATTGAATTACCAATATGTTGGTGGTCTTTGCAGGGCATATTTCCCATTTCTCTAATACAAAGTGTTTGTACATTTGCTGGTATATAATAAGTAGTCTCCAAGATACCATTACATATTTCACTTAGAATCAACAACCATTACTTTGAGAAAGAAATGGCACTGGTACCTTTGATCAACGTCACTGCAGCAATCTGCCATGGAACATTCAGCATTGTCGAGCATTTCTGTCTCTTTCCAAATTGTCGCATGGGGAATAGCACAAGCATCAGTTTCCTTAATCTCGCTTCTCCCTCAAGCTTCACTACTCCTATTGCTCCTTCAAATCACAACACTTTGCTGCTCTTGCTTCCCACTCCAACATTACGCAGTTGGCTGCTCTCAGGTCTCTCACTTCCTTAAATATCATATCTTTTGTCTTATTTCTATGCCTTCGATTTGTTCTACGACTACGAGACACTGATGAAAGGTCTTCTAACAATGCTTTCTTCTACATATCTTACATTGGGAATTTCTTCCTGTCTGACAATGTTATTTTGTTGGGGATTTTGACTGCATGCAAGAAGGCTGAAAAGGAGACACTAGGTTTTCCCTTTGGGGTTGGCTACGTTCCTCGCTGGGATTGCTGCCTTTCTAATCTACTGCTGTTATTTCTATAATTCAGGGAGAAAACCTTGGCCACAGAGCGCAGCACAATTGCCAACATAAGCCCATGGCCATCCTATCAAACAAAGAAATCCATAGATACATCCAAGTATCCAACAGTTTACATTGGAAGTCATAATTGTATTTTCATATATCACTTAGCTCCTAGTCATGCTAATTTTCAGATAACTGTGTAGCAATGTATAAATCTGGAGAATGAACTAGTTTACAATTCTGAAATCTTGTGGGATTTTTTTTCTTACCCTGAAAAGTTACTTGGAATCCTGGCAGCCCAGTATCTAGTTTGCAGGTGTTTTGGACATTGGTTTCTTATAGATTCTTGGATATTGACGTTGAATTAATGAGTTTTTCATACAACAAATCACATTTTAATTGCAATTTTAGCATAATCTCTTCTGGTAAAATTATGAATGGAAAAATATGTCATTTGTTTGAGATAACTGACCTATGCATTCTGACATTATACAAGGACATGAGAAATTGCATTAAAATTGGGATATGAAATAAATTAAATGAAACCACCAGGGAATTAGAAATAGCCCCTTTGAATCTCTGCTTTAATCTGAAGGATGCATAGCATACAACAATCAACAACCCATTGAAAACTTTAGTTTCTTTTTAGCTAATAACATACAAACACTTTTTTGTGGGTTGAGAAAAACTACAGACATTTCTTGGCAAAACTGTTGGTTTTCTATATATGTAGTAACTAGTGAGTAGACTCCATGAACAATGGAGATTCAATGGTCATGAGCCAAAGTCACTGAAGTAATTTACTTGGTTTAGTTGTCTAGCAACCAAGATAGTCAGAATGGATGACACAAAATGAATTACCATTTTTAGTCGCACTTGTTTGGGATGATCATCATCTGATGTTTATGATTGACACCCTTCTTCCATTGCAACTGCAAGTGTGGCAAGTGTATCAAGACCTTGTGGCAACACATGCACATGTCTTTTCTTTCTGCGTACATAAAAGAAGTATAAGATAGCTAAACATGACAAGATCCAGGAGAAACCAAATTAAACCAGAAAAATAATAAGCTACTCCGACAATAGTGCTCTTTTCTACTATAAAACATGAAGTTAGAACCCTAACACATCCCAAAACTCGTTTCCTCCAATGAAGTGTTTCTACTTCCTGCTTAAAAAGCTGAGACCTGAAATGTACCCATCTTTTCATCTGACTGTGCCATAATAATGATTGGATCCACTATATGAAGATAATTACTCGAAAATAATGTAAACGCAGCAGAGTTGAAAGCATAAAGGCCAATCCTGAGAGAAGCCACTCAATGTGTATGCCAGGATGAAGCATCACAATTAAAATAATAAATTATACAAATTTAAACACACCTTACGGAAGAAATGTATTTGTCAATTGCACTTTTCTGTTCTACGTCATAGCAAAACCACTTATCTTCAGGTTTATCAGAATCCAAGTTTCTGATATCTGTGCCAAAAAAAAGGTGATTCAATTTAAATTTTCATATTTCAAAGATTAACCCAATAAGATGCAAAGTGAAGCCCAACCTTGAAGTAAGATATTTGGTTCAGATGAATAGCCTTTCAGTCTCCAGAAGATGTGATCATCTCCATCCAAATAAACAGGCTCAGTTCTGACAGCATCGGATCTTTGTTTCTCTATGGACACCAACAACAGATAAGGTAATTTGAACACTACTTCAAGAAAATATTTACAAATAATGCATCTGATCTTTGTTTCTCTGTGGATATCATCAACAGTGAGTGAATTAAAACGTAATTCAAGAAGCACTCTGTATGTAATGTAGCCTGGTAATATTTATCAAAACCAATGTTAAAACTGAAAAAAAAAAAAAAGAGAATGCAGCAGCTAAGATAAAGAATAGAGACCATATGAAATACTCTGAGACGACCCACCATAATGACATCTCTACAGCGGAAAGTTCTTCCACATTCCCCTTTTCACTCTGATGCATTAAATCCTAACACAACTCTACCATATCCATCAGAAAACTACCCAACAAAAAAAACTTATACCTCTACATTTGCTTACATTAAGCCATGGATGCTTTCACAATCATATCGAACATATGCCAAATGGTATGAGAAGGTTCTGAAAAATCCTATAATGAAAAAGGTAACACAAATCCAGGATTCGAACATTCAAAATACTTAAATCATTTTAAAATGTTTTTAAAAGTAGACACTGCATGGATGTTTAGAAAAAATATTGTATTACTACTTTATAATTTTGTCTTTGTTTTTCAATGTCAAATGACAAACAGTATACTATCATGAGAATGTGTATTTATAAGTGGGAGGTTTAAGTTGTCTACTATATATATGTTATAATAACACAACAGTTTTGTTGCTTATATTTTTTTATTAAAAGTAATTTAGTATTATACAAAGAAAATCCACCATAAAATTTCTAGATTGTGTTCTGATAACGCCAGAGAATCAAAACCTGTTTTGGCTTAACCGCTGGATGAGTATGAAAATGTGATCGAGGTGGTTCCAGAAAGCCTTCAGACGAATGCCTTAGTACATAAGGCGTGTGAGCTGAAGTCACGAGGCGTACGATTCAACTCATACCGAGTCAAGGCACATGAGGTATACAAATTTATAAGCTGCCCTAGTTTAGATCTCAAAGAGATCTCCATAGACATGGTCCTAAGTGCCCTTATTGTTTTCGACCGCCCTAATTGCCAAATAAAAATAAAGAGTTTTCATGCTCTGCTTTGCCTGCAAGAAAGAACAGAGAAAATTTGTTCATCTGCCTAGTGTTGTTGCGGTGTGGTTGCCGGCTTCAAATTTCACAGGTGCCTACTTCTAATCAGTAAATTTGAAAGCTATTGAAGCTTTGAAACTCCAAAACTTTGAAACTCTAAAGCTATCGAAGCTGCGTGCTGCATTTTTTTAAATATTTTGTTTCCATCACTTTTTCTCTGAATAATCAAGACTTAAGCCTGAATTACTCGTCAATGCTACACTTCATCTCAATTACTCCTCAGCAACCCATATCCACAACTACGCATGTTGAGATGGAGTTTGTTCTTATAATCTCTTACTTTGTCCAGTCATCAGCTTGGCCACCCCTCACTAACGATAAACAATTTGGTATTACTTATCACCAACGAGAAGTTCTTCCCCTTGTGTTTTCACTCTCAGCTTCCAGTACTTTTTGGAGATAACTACCATATTGCATGATAACACCACGTCAATATAACCACATGATTCAGTGCCACCAACTGACATTCAGAAGCTCTACTTGCTCTATCTAGACATCCTATAGTTACTAGGAGTTGTGATGGAACCATTCCTCTGAAGTCCTATGTTTACACACAATTTGATATCTTTTGCACATGCTGTTCTGGCTCAACTTCCTTCAGCCCCTGTTGAGCCCACTTGTTATTTCAGACTGCCACTTCAAGAATTGCATAGTGTTATGACTAACGAGTGACGAATCAAAAGCATTACTGCAAAAGCAAATTTGACTTTTGTTTCCTTTCCAAAGTCCTAAACATGGTGGGATGCAAATGGGTTTTTAAAATCAAGAGAAAATCAGATGGTTCTAATGAGCATTACAAAGTCAACATGATCTAGATTATGCTGAGACATCAAGTCCAGTTATCAAACCTAAGGTCATTCATGTTGTGCTCAACCTAATCATTCACTTCTGATGACCCATTTGTCATAGATGTGAAAATGCATGTTTGCAAGGTTACTTATGAGATTGTCTACTTGGATCAGCACACTGTCCTTGTTGTTTCCTAATATGTTGCTTAAACAAAGTTATTTATGGTCACAAGCAGACTCCAAAGGCATGGTTTCAAATTGTATGGGTTTCCAGAGTATAGGTCTGATGACAATGTTTTTTTTTTAAATCATCCTCAACTTATGGTGCTTTTGTTGTATGTAGATGACATTGTACTCACTGACAATGTCTCATCTTTACTTATCTTTGCTTACTTAGAAGCAAGAGGTTGAAATAAATAAGCAAAGATGGAACATTGCCAGTAGCATGCATACTGTCATCTACATACAATAAAAGCAATAAAAGCACCATAAGTTGAAGCTGATTTTAAAACAAACATTGAGTCATCAGACGTACACTGGAAAGCCATATTGTAAGTCATTGGTGATCTTCATTTTTCTTTTTCAGAGTTTGGGAGTTACTTATTTGCATCCTAGACTGCTCTTGAACTAGGTACATAGTCATATGGAGCCTTGTAGCAGCTACTGATGTCTTTTTCTAAAGTTACTGAGTTTGGCCATTTGGTTGGTTCATTGCAATATCTTTTCCTCACGAACCCGACATTGCCTTTGCTGTCCACCGTGTGGAATAGTTAATGAGTGCCCCTCCAACTGTTCATTTGACAACTAATAAGTGTATTTTGTGTCTCTCAAAGTTTCATTTATCAATCTGAAATCATTATTAAATGGAAAAAAAAAATGCATGAATAGAGAAGCAATCAAATAAACAAACAAAGAGGCAAGTACAAATGACAGATGCAAAACATACTCTTTGGTACCATCTCCATTGCTTCTAGCTTCTCTGCATGAGCTTTCGCAACTTCGGCCTTAATATGTAAAACAAGACCTTCATGCTCAGAGATAGAAAGAGGAGCGCCGTTTTTAGAAAGAACAGCTTTTGCCACCTCATCCTGCATCTTTTGCTTGGCATGTCTCTCCTATAAATATAATTCCATTTTAAGAAGGTGCCAAGACAAATAACGTTGAGTAAATGATCGCCTAAGAATTTACCTTATCTTTTGCCTCAAGGACCTTTTCTTTTGCCACTTTCTGCCTTTTAAGTAATTTCAAGTTCTGTTTGTCAATCCAATCCCTCATGTTTCTGAAAAGAGGGGGAAAAGAAACTTGTGATCGGTGCTCCTATTGAGGAAAAAGGGAGAGAATGGAAAAGAGTCCACCAACTTTTTCACTCACGTTGTACAAAGAATTTCATCACACAGAAAATTTAACAGTCTCAACTTCTTTGAGGCTTCTAGTTTTTCATATCCATCACCATCCCGATCAAAAAAATCCATAGGAAAGTCTTTTAGTGTATGCTCAGACTCAGATATGCATTTCTCAAGTGCTTGCAACCACGAATTTCCACTACTTGTTGAACTCAAGGGAGATCTGAAGTATGAAAAAATAAGTTTGCATGCAGAAGAAGCGGATTTGCAATATGACAAACAAAAAGGAAACTTTTGAACTTTGCCATAGAACAGATCAAAGAAAGTATATATACTCTACTCCTATGTTCTTTCTTATGAAAGAAAGAAGCTGGATTTGGAGCTGAACAAGGGAAGAGTATTGTCCTCGACGTCGACTGCATCCTCCTGTCAATTCTTGAAGAACTGCTTCAGCCTGGCCTTGCTTTACATCAAGAATCTAAAGAGTAACATAAATGTATTAGAGAATAAACAGAAAATGCCAACACAACAAAACTAGTAAAAAATAATTTGTTTTCATAAATGTTAATTAACTGCTTAAGCTTGGTCATTTTGTCAAAAAAATTGTCTACAGATCCCACCCCTATATCTATATAGTGTATTCTCTATCTTTCTATTACTGCTAAACAAAATCATGAAACAATTCCGATAACAGTTTGCAAAATAATATTATTTCATATATACATCAAATATGGAAGAAGCAATTGCTCGACCAATTATCGCAAATGAACAACCGAGCAAAAGTTAACTCAATTTCCTTTTTCATGAATAGATCCCATTAAATATGCAAGTTTTCATTTAAGAATGATCGCCTATGTAATAACAACACTTCTTTTCAAAAGTTCCCACCCTTGTTGGGGCACGTATCGGGAACTCCAACACCAAGACACGCATTGGACACTCAGTTTAGATCATCAACTTTTTGACATATCATTCAAAAATTTCAATTATTTCCAAATGTTATAAGGGCGGATCACCGCCGCCCGCGCCGGTGGGGGGAGGGAGGGAGGCTATGGCTCTTGGCGAGTGTTCATCTCTGTGTGTAGTTCATTTTGTGAACCGTATGAACAATGTTCATTTGTTTTTACGGTTTTCAAAAATTTCAAGTAACAAAGTGAGATATTTTTCCAATTAATATTTGTTGAAAGGGAAATTATTGAAATTCTATATTAAAAAAATTGTTAAAAAGTGTCTTAACTGTTAACGTACTCGATAAAAACTTTGCATCCATATTAATTTCGCAGAAATTGATTTCAAATTAAAATGTTATGTTGCTGAAACATTTGAGAGGGACACATAAAATGGCAGGGGTGTGAAATAGTATTGGATATATCCTTGACAACCTTAAAATATGGGATGAAGTAATATATATATAATCGTTTGAGAGGGATCAGGTTGAATATAATATGCAATCTTGAGAGGGCCAACTAAATATATATGAATTAGTAGAACAATGGGCCCACTATTTAAGGAGGGGGTAATTGCCCGCCCCCTATCTCCAATGTGGCTCAGCCCTTGGATGTATCCCCATATCATGGGTATTTTGGTCGACAGGTATGACACCTTGTATTTGTGTCAGTGTCGTTACATAGATAATCACTTATTTTAACCTTTGGCTCTCATGTTCACTTTGCTGAGTTTAAATGATGCTCACGCTGAATAGTGGCTCACCAAGATCTTGGATATATTGATAATCGGAGGTGGATTAAGCCACAGGAAGGAGTAAAAATTTTGGGAATCCACATAATGGCTATTCTTTCCAGTTTCCATATTTATCTTCGATGAATCTGGCCATGTTCCATCATCCACCCTAAAATGAATTCAACATAGATTAATTATTTCCATATCTATAAACCAACATCCATTAGAGAGTACTTCTTTTCCTTACCAAACCTTAGTTACAGACTCGCTCAACCCTAGTTTTTTGGCACCCAATAAAATTACCCCAATTTACAAGATCTTTGAATCCCACCCCCTTGAAATTTGGTTTCAAAGATGCCCAATTCCAAATATGAGCTATGGTAGTCGAATGCCGCCCCACCCCCTTGAAATTTGGTTTTAAAGATGCCCAATTCCAAATACAAGCAGAATTAATCGGGGAGGCCCGAGAGGCTGTTGCACAACATTCACAATTAGTATAACAAAATCCACCTGCACCCTTTTGAATATGACTGTTTCTTTTGTTCCAACACACCCAAAGAACGGCACAAGGAGCAAGATACCATGACAGGAAATGACTCCACGCCTGTTAGGCAAAAGGACAAGGCATAAAGATATAAACCCTAGATTCCAACCTACCTTGACATAAGTAACACACCCATTTTCAACTTGCAACCTCCTCTTTGTTAAGAATCCCATGGGAAATCTATCCCATCCTATCTTGATCTTTTGTGAATCTCTCAAAAGCTTAACCCTAAACTCATGGATCTTTCTCCTGATTTGTGTCCATTCATAATAAACATAGAAATAACACTAGAACTTGAGAACTTTCCTGACAGTCTATTGGACAATGTTGAGACATCTGACCAATCACCAATCATTTGCTAAATCTACACAAAAGATCAAGAATGTTGGTAGTCTTGGAACAAATACGGAAATTAGTACACTTTGGAGACAATCCGTGAATGTTCGGTGAGCCCAAGTTAGCACGAACGTTTAGTGGCAAGTAATAAGAGAAATAAACCATAACTGTCAAATGTAACAAATGTGGTCCCCAAAACTGTTTTCTAATTGAAAAGCTGAATTAGTAAAGCCTTTAACTGTTTCCTTCATAACTTATCTTTGTATTAGGGTTTACAGGAAAAAAATAAAATTAAAAATAATAATAATAATAATAATAATAATAATAATAATAATAAGTCAATAAACAAATGGAGTGTGAAAGAGATGGTATATGTATAGTTGCCTTTCAATCTTTCCCCTCTTCTTATTATTCATTTTTATCTTAGGCTGTGGTTGGTTGTAAAGAAGAAAACACCATGAAAAGTACTGAAGAGAGTTTTCTTTAAGGGGTCAAGGAATAATTAACCATTGAAATCAAGAAAAAACATGGGAGACGACCATTAAAATATTAAGCACAAATTTCTTTACGTCAACATTTTATCATTCATCTGATTTTATAGCATATTTCATGTTGACACCACTTATAGTTGGCGAAATTTCACAGAAGCGGACTTAATGTTCAAGTTAATTTTATTTGTCACGTTTTCAAAAAAAAAGTAATTTCTTAAAACCCAAACGATTATGAGATGTTATAATTCCTTGCTCACCCATAATTTGTTACCATATCAGTTCTCAACACATATCCTCAGAATTGGCATATACATTCCCATAGAGTTTTCTAACTGTCATATCAGTCTTACTACATGTCTACATGTTGATTTACGGGTTGTAGCCTTTTGTCATGCATAAATCTTGTAAAACACATTTCCTATTATAGCAAATATTGTTTACATAAATCGTGTGAGGAATTGCAATATCAACATCAAATTATGTGTTGCAAATACCTAGCTTTCGTGAAAGATGCAAATTCCCTGAGCATAAATCAAAAATATTCCAGTACCTGCTCAAAAGCATTGCAGAACTCTATGAGTTGCAGGGCATTTCCAACATCCTCAGTAGCTAAGTCAATGCCAGCTACAGTTGTTAGTTCTATGCCCAGAGGTAGAGGAGGCGGAATGTCAACATCAAATTCTCTCTTGCATTCAGCCCTAAATTCCTTCTTAAGGTTGACTGCCTTAGTATTGACTTTGGCATTGTCGCTGTTGCCATGAGAAGTTATAGATGAGTTAAAACTTGCAGTCATATTCTCTTCTTTCTTGATGAGTTCCACATATTTATCTTCCAAATATCCAATTTGAGAGTTCTTGCAATCGGCTGTTGTATATTTTCTCTTGATGGGATCCAACATGTTCTCTTTGCAAATTTTAGATTTCTTAGACCTCTTCTTCTGATGACCACCATCTTTTCCTCCCTCATAAATGTTATCATTGCATTTGCTCTTCCTTGATTTTTTCCTCTTCTTAGTCTCACTCGATGGATTTAACAACTGCATTTGAGAGCTCAAATCAACTTTTCCAATGGTAGATGCGTTTTGCCCTTCTTTTGTGATTGAAACTATGGATTGCTCCTGTCAACGTGAAGTAATTGTGTCAAAAGTTTGGAATAAGAAACACATTGACCGGCTAAGAAAGAAAGTGAGAACCACTAACAAGACCAAAGTTTTTAACCCAGCAACCCTTTCAGTCAACAAAAAAAAACAACTGACAGAAGGATGATAAGATCATAAGACTCAAAAATAAAGCTATCTGGCATCAAAAACTAATGTCCAATGGCATTTATAATTGCCATTCTCCTTTTGCCCTCATATAAACCAATTGGGATTCAACAGGTCCAGATGAATTATTAGAGTCAATGAAGGCAATGATGATTTTGAATTGGATGGAAGTGCGGAGGATGAAGAATTTCCTAGTGGATACAACACTTCAGAAGCATTTGATGAGGAATCTGAAGGTGGAGATACAATGTCTCTTGTAGCAAACTTTTCATCTTACATGGAGGAATCATTTGACACCATTTTGTTAATCAAGTACTCACAGGATTCTGAGTGTCTTTGTATATCAATACAACATATAGGCTGTCAATTCCTCTATAATTGGGAAACTGCCAGTTTTATCACCACATAGGATTATCTAGTTGACAGGAGAATCTACCATAACTAGTCTGAAGGGAAAGCACTAACATACACTAAAGATCATACAGTACAGAAAGTTTGAAAAATCTAAGTCTGGATGTGCCAGGACACAAGTGAGACGATGCAATAAAGACATGACACCATGCTTTTCAATTTTGGCAAGGCACACTTTATGCTTCTGAAACATGAAATCGTTGCTCATTCTTAAAGATGGAGTTTACCAGTAAGAAGAAACAGTTTTTTAAAAACACTATTCAACAAATGTTTGTAGAAGTACTACCTAGACAGCTCTATAACATATAAAAGAGTGGCTTAAATTGATACCCCGTGATTAACCTAAAAACTGATGTATAGAGTATTCCTGATTGCATTTGGGGAAAAGTACTAGAGTGCTTAATCAACTTTTAAGAATCATAAAATACTTTTGCTGTATAAACATTGTATGAATATCTTGGTAAAATAAATAACCTTTTCGAGTGAGGTGTCAACTTCTGCTGTAGGGTTGACTAGCAACATAGCAGAAACGGAATTAAACCCGGTTGCCTTGGCAGTATGTACAAGAATTCCAGTAGGTTGGTGCCCTCTTTTCTTCCTATAAAAAATCAGCAACGATAATTCATCAAGCTTGTACAACATTTGATTAGAAGGAAATTATTTTGAGAAACAAACACTTACATGCAAAAACTACAATTGCAAATCCCTCTACATTTGGGGCACTGCCAATTATCTGATTGCTCGACCTCCTCCGCTTTCTCTCCGTACCTGCCTCATTAAAAAAGCAGACCCAATTAAAACCAAAAAAAAAATTCTACCCTCTTCCATACTGCCACTAAAACAAAAAGACCCAAAATTTAAAGTAACCTGTTCAAGAGGCACTTGTGGCAGAACTTGAGAGTGCATGGCTTGGTGTCTTGCCTCAGAATCTTACATGCAGCACTAAAGTCCATTGTTTTCTGTCGACACTGCAGCGAAATTGAGTCAATTGACCATCAGATCTTAACATTCGGGTGCTCAGTAACAGAAAGATGAAACATGGGTTTGGGTTTTTACCTGATGGCAAGTCTTCCCCCGCTCGGAATCGTAGATTCTCCCCCCAACAACTCGAACTCCGGGAGATTTGGTCCGCTTTGAAACAGGAACCTGAGGTGGGGTTGGAGCTAGAGTTGAAGGATTGGAAGAGCAATCTTGACTGCTCATGTTCTCCTTCTCCCTGATCTTCTTCCGCTTCTTGCATTTGGGCTTCTCCTCGACTGGATCGGGCAGAGGAGGCGATTTGGGGGAAGACATCATGAGCTCTGAGGTTGGATTGAAATAGTTGAGTGAGTTACAAGTGAAGGTAGAGTTGCAAAGAGTGAAGAGATCTTCTCTTGTTCACTTTGGTAGGGGGTTTTGTTTTAGGTGAAGAGAGAGAGTGAGTGAGTGAGTGAGTAATGGGGTTTTGGGGGGAGTGAGAAGAGGAGGAGGCGCCAATTGAAACACTTTTGGGTTTGGCTTTCCCGCCACCTGGCTTCGCATTTACAGACAGACAGGCAATTTGCGCAAGCTACTAGGGTCCGTGCTCTCACTCTCTCTCTCTCTGTCTATTGGTTTTCTCTTTTCCTTTTGTCTCCACCAAATCTACTCAAACTAACTCTCTTCTTCATAACACACATGTAATTTCTTATCTTAGGAATGAGCCATCAAATTTATCCATAAACAACTAATTAATAGCCAAATTCAATGTTTTGCTCATTAGACCACTGCCATCACTCTAGTCAACATTTTTGTTTGGCATCTGTTATTCATCGTTTAAACGTTCTTTCAAGATCTTAAACATCCACCAAAATCTTGTGCCTCTGATTAATATCTATCTTCGTATTTCCCACTCAAAATCTCTAGTAAACCTAAAATATTGAAATTGTATCCATCACTATACATAGGGACGGAGCCACTAGGGGGCAAGTGGGGGCACTTCACTGACTTTTTTTGTTTTTTTTTTTTTCTATTATGCTCACTTTTGTGATGCCGATGAGTTCGTCTCGCCCCACCCCTTCCTCTATTTGTTCTCCCTCATCTTTCCTCTTTTCTACTCTCTCTCTCTGATTACTGCGACACGAGCAACCGCCCCGCCTCCTACTTTCTTCATCTTCATCCATTTTTGCTTGATTTAGTTTTTTTTCCCACCATCACCATCAACAAACTCCAACCTCTCTTTCCTGCTTTGAGGAAGAAGAATGTTTTCAAAAAATGTATTTTCTCGAGATAAATTCGTATCTCGAGGTCTAGTGAGATACATGAAAATTTTGATATATTAATTTTTCCTTAAGATACATATTTTTATCTCGACGTTCATCTATGAGTTATTGTTTGAAAGACATGAGCCTTTTGACAATCAATGCACGTTGACTGCTAGTCCTGAGGGAGACTGCAGTAGTGATTAATGATGGAGTAACCTCTAATATCTATTTATGATAGTGAAAAATCGCAAATAATTCAATTATTTTTATCCACGTCTAAATTTACATTTTTTTTGCTACTTAACTTTGAATATGTCTAGGGAGCCATTTTTTTGTCAGTTTTGGTTTTTTACACTTTTTACCCATTTTCTTTAAAACACAACCACAAACACCATTCGTAAAAGGGGTAGAAGTGTCAAAAAAACCCAAAGTGACCCAAAAATGGCTCCCTATAATTGTTGTTTAACTTTATATACCAATTTAATTTGTCCTCCATATATTTATCTTTTGTGCTCCTACAAAGTAGCTTGTTGGACTCATTGTCTTTCCCATAGGTTAGATTGAATTTTGTTTAGCAATTGGTGTTTTGAATAGTTATTTATGTATTGTTCGAATTAAATTTTGTTGTTAAAGTAATTGATTAATATATTATCATTAATTACTATACTCATCACTTCACCCCCCTTCAACAAAAATCCTGGCTCCGTCACTGACTATACAATTCATGTTTTTCTATCCACTCACGATTGGGTTGTTATCTAACTCGTCCTGAAGTTCAGCTCTCCATTCACATTTAGAAAGAAACATGTGTTGCCAAAAAGCTTCATCCCCCTCATCTCTAGTAAGACTGGGGGCAATGTTATTATTGAAGGAAAAAAAAAAAAAGTGTGAGCAATGTAGCCCTCAACTAAAATTACCCTCATTTATTAGAACAAGTAAATAAGTAATTTAAAAAATAATTTATATTGAATAGTTGACACTTGTTTTTTTTTTTTTATCTATGCTCAAAGGCTACATTGCAGCCGCCCAAAGGATAATTGAAACAATGTCTGAAGGCTACACCATTGTTCTTGCTTCTATAGGGTAACCAAACTATGCCTCGTGGCTAATTTAGAGGTTGTTGTCACCTACCATCCATATTACATCAACTCCACACGAGGACTTGTTTTGGGTGTGATCCATTGAAGCGATTGCATTCCATGTCTGAAGGTTAATCAACGACGAAGCCCATATACTCCTAATAATATGGTGAAAACTCATTAACCACTGGTGAATCTCGAATTCACAACCTCTCTTTAGGAGAAAACCTTAACTGTGAAACCATATACTATAATTTGATATTAGCATCGACTAGGTAGAATCCCATTCGAGGATGGAAGACGAAGTTGTCTCAATCTGTTGGGAGAGAAAAATACTTTATAAAATATCAACATCGACTTCGTAGAACCTCACTTTTCTAGTTGGCAAATGAAATGCGTTGTGGTTTTTCTTGGATGGAAGATGGCGTGGTCTCACTCTACAAGAAGAATAAAGACTTCATGAAACTAGATATCAAGTGACGAATAGCTCCAGCTAATGCACCAACTACATCAGTTATTTCTTTATCGTTGTTGTTGCAACAATGTTGTTTGGTATTCTCCATTACTTTCTATCTTCACCATTGCTCACCACTTTCAACACAACCAGAAACGTCTCAAACTCATTTTATTTCATAATAAACATGCCCTTGGGATGAGTAACATGTAAGAACCTGCCCTTAGAAGGGAACCCGTGTAAAATCTGCAATCTCACGAGCATATGGTAGGATATTTAGTATTAAAAAATAAGTGTAAGAAATCTTAATGAATTAAAAAAAAATGCATTGAAAAATAATCATCATGGTAATGATACTTCAATGCATCTCATGGCTAGTGGTGTATCCCAACAAACACAATTAGAGCTCACCTTGGAGGTAATTACTAATATGGCATCCCCTTCTTCGTTTTCATTGAGTTCTTTATAGGGGATCGGAAGACGAAGCAAGCATTTGTCCATATTTCTACATGGAAAACATTTTTAGGGACATCAATCTGCTAGGAAAAAAACAATTAGAATTTCCTCAACCAGTGTGAGAGGACAAATAAATAAATAACAGAAAAAGAAGAATCGTAGGTGCCTTTAAGTATCTCGAGGGTTGACTGTGGTTGATAAATATCACTTTGAAAGCACTGAAAAATATAGATGAACAAATCACAACAGAAGATTAAGGCAATGATGGTTTGACCAAGGAAGATGAAGATGGATATTAATTAGACCCTTAAGATTTTCCTTTAAATGCACTTAATAATCAAAATAATTTTTTAAAACGATGAGTAACATATGTCATTCACGTGTCGAAATGTGAACTTCAGTGACAAGAGTTGTTTGATCATCATAAAAAGCTATCAATCGTTTGACTGATGGAAGCTAGGGTTGTCAATTAGATTTAATGGTTTTTTGCATATAAAATTCAATCTCATTTCGGATTAGCCTTGGTAATTTTAACAAAATCGATATCTCATTAACAACTCTAATGGAAGCTGAGTATGTGGAGACAACTCTAATTCTTGCTTAGATTGGAAATCGTTTTTTTATTTGTAATTAATAATGGAAAGGCAAGTCAAAATTACCCAAAACGAGATTGAACATTAGCAGTTTGGCTCCCATTTGTTATCCCATAAGTCAATAAGGAGGTGTTAAAGTTTAGCCTAATCACAGTTTAACATCTATGTTGGACATAAACCATCCAGCGCACCACCTCGACTATTCCATTGGTATTTGTAGACAAAACACCCATTAGGGATGGCAACGGGGCGGATTTGAGTAAATACATCCCCGCCCCGTCAGGAATAACGGATCCCCAAATCCGCCCCTCCAATCCGTTTACAAAATTATTTAAAAACCACCTCCGCCCCGCCCACACACCCGTTAAAAAAATTTCTTCATTCATAAATACATACATTAAAAGACACTTCTACGTAGATTACAAAATTTTTATAAAAAAAATCATACAACAAATTACAGAGATTACAAAAATTATAAAAAAAATTACAGAGATTACAAAAATTATAAAAAAAAAAATTACAAAAAACCATACAACAAATTACAAAAAAAAAAAAAAAAAAAAAAAATTGATCTAAAGAATCTCTCAGATCTCGGATCTCTGATGGATCAGATCTCGGATATCAGAGATCATATCTCTTATCTCAGATCCAAATCTCTGATGTTGTGTTCTGGATTTTGAGTTGAGTTTTTCACTGCGAACTGTAAAAGAGAAGAAGAAGAAGAAGAAGGAGACCTGAGACGACTTAGATCTTTGATCTCAGATCAGATATCAGATCTTTGATCTCAGATATCTCGATTTTTCTTACAGTAGGGGAGAAAAATGAGAGGAAGGCTTCGACTTCGACAACCCTTCGACCACCTTCGAGCCTTCGATCGACCACCAGAGGCAGGGATCTTTGATCTCAGATCAAAGATCTCGATTTTTCTCAGAGTAGGGGAGAAAAAGGAGAGGAAGGCTTCGGCTTCAACCACCTTCGAGCCTTCGATCAACCACCAGAGAGGTAGGCTTCGAGGCTTTGATCAACCACCATGCTCGACCACAAAGAGGCTTTGAGGCTTCGATCGACCACCACGCTCGACCACAAAGAGGCTTCGAGGCTTCGAGCACACAGAGAGCTTTCGCTTTGTGAGAGGCGAATTGCGAAATGAGAGGCGAATTGCGAAATGAGAATGTGATAGGGGTTTATTTCCTATTTATAGTCCAAGGGCATTATAGTAATTTAATCGGTTAAACGGATATCCGTGGGGCGGATACGGCCAAATCCGTATCCGCCCCGAATAATAAACGGATACAGTTTGGATATCTGTATCCGCCCCAACCTCCATCCACCCTTAACCAAATCCGTTCCAAACGGGGCGAGTAGGGCGGATATCCGTGAAAATCCGCCCCACTGCCATCCCTAACACCCATCAATTATAAACCCTTCAATAAACCAGATAATGATGACTTAAAGGCCAAAATTTCATTAACTCAAACGACACGTGCTAGGCACACAAATCTATTAAATGATTAGTAGTGACCAAAACCAAATCACGACATGGTCTAGTGGTTTAGTTCAAAAAATAAAAGCAAAAATACAATAATTAAATAAGTGTTAATTTGCATTTGAGTCCTGTAATTTATACCAACTTTGAGTTTAAATCCCAAGTTTGTCCAGTTTGAGTATGGGTCCAATACCACGTTGACCGTTAACTCCATGTCTAGTAATTGAAGACTTTTTATTTTTTTTCAAATAATATTAACTTTGGTATAGATAGATTTAGACTTTAGGTCCCACATTTTATACCAACTTTGCGTTTAGCTCTTATATTTGCATGAAGAGTTAATGTTCAACAATGTCAACGTGGTTTTGGGACTTAGACTCAAAGTTGCAAAAACTTGGGACCCAAACTCAAAACTGTTACAAACTATAGGAACCAAACACAAGTTACCTATTAAATAATGATAGTAGAATTAAAATTAAACTCACATTTTTAGCAAAGCAACTTCCCAAGCACAAGTCTCTAACGAACGGATAACGAAATAAGGGTTAATTAGACTTTGGTCCTTGTTGTAATTAATACATTAAATGACTTTGGTAATTTTTTTCTCAATGAATTTGGTCCGGCCTCGTTGTGAGTTGATCGTCAGTCAACTGTTAAATGTTAACGTGACTCGCACATGATATTTTTTGGACCAAAATGCCCTTATCCAAATGATATATGGTAAATACACATGGGAACCAAAATTCAAATATATTTTTTTATGTTGCTCATGCACCACAAATTCCATTTAAGTAAAGCTATATATATATCAATTGACTAGTCAACGTAGTTAACTAGACATTTTTTGTAAAAAATGAGTGTTAAACTATAATATGGGTAAACTCTTACAACCATAATGAATAAGTGATAAACAAATCAAGGCAATGAGGGCCAAAATATAAATAATCCCCCAATCAAAACATCATTTAACCATTGACCCCTAAAAGTTTAGAACTAATTCTGTTTGGGTAACTTCGCTCCCAATATATATATTATTGTTGAGTTCCAATTCCTCATGCACTTGTGAACCATTATAAAGTCTACAACTTCCAGTTTTTTTGTACAACAAATATTAGGAAAAAATAGTAAACATATAGATGAAAAAATCAAATGGAAAAATCACAGAACAATGACTTGGAAATTAAAACCTTACCAAAAAATTACCTTTGGTTGGGATTAGACCTATGACCTCAATTTGCAGCAACACCGATTTGCAAACGTTTTCTTTTTCCTCTTCCTTTTGTAGCAAAACAAATAAAATACTCAGAGAGATCTCATCAAAACATTACATTTTCCCCCAATTTTAACTGATAAAATACTTAGATAGTTTTTATAGAAACATTAACCAACTAATAATTAAACAACTATGTACAACAACCGCGTTAGAACTTACATGACAAAATTGAACACGGTAAAGATCAACGAATCTGTGTATGAGGCAAGATTCAACACGAAACAACGATAGAGGCAAAGACAAAAACAAAGGGATAGATCATAAGTAGAGTGAATATATGTTTCTCTGTCAATCTTCTTTCTATGGTTGAAATGCTCTGTGCGGTTGGCTCACACAATGCAAGGTTTTTTATAACCAAATTTCTAACCCTAAAACAATTTTAGACCATTGATTTCATACCAATTAATTTGAGACGTCCAACACATAAGAAAATTTTCATAATTACAAAAGTAGCCCTTAAACAGTTAAATTACAAAAGTACAATTTTTAAGGAAATAGTTTTACAGTAACAATGTAGATTGTTATTATGTGTGACATATAATTTACAATAGGAAACCAACAAAAATATTTAACTTCATTCTAAAGGAACATTTCAAATTTATTTTTCTAGCATTGAAAGGGAAAATAATTTAATTTTTTTGTTATTGGAAAACTAGTATGTCAAGACTCCCAAACTTTTTATTGAAATTTTAAAACATAAATGATAAATCAAATACACAAATTCATCACTTGTTATTGCTTATTATAGGGAAATAACCTACAAAAATTTCATTAAATTTCAAGCACTCACAACAAGTTTTAAGAATTTACAAAGTGCAATAATCAAATATTTACCCATTTTTTTTTAGAGTAAAACAAAATAATACTATTAAAATTATATAATTTATCATAGAAAGGGCCATCCAATTGAATTTGGTAATGTAATCAATCTAAAAATCAACTAGATTAATTGCAAATTGTGCAAGATATCTATGTGTTATATATGTGCGAGTTTCGATCATCATAATAAAATGCGTTTTAAAGCCGCATGGGCCTTGGGTCCAAAGCGGACAATGTTGTACTAGGGGTGGGCATAGGACGGAATGGACCCCATCCCTATTCCATCTCGTTTGGGATTGGGACGGGATAGACCTCATCCCATCTCAAATGTGTTCGGGACGGGATCAACATGCAATAAAAAGTTTGCTAAAAATTTTCCTCAATTGCATTCTATCCAATGATGGAATGATCACGTAGGTAATCATTGAATATCCACCCACAACATCTGGGCATATATGTGTAAGCATCCAAAAGATGAGGACATCAAGGTAGACTTCCAAACGTCCCTCGCTTAGCACATAAAGCAGAGTAAACATTTGAAGATAACATATAACAAATGAAGAGTGACAATTTCCATTATCATGAAACAAAAAGCATTAATAATAAAATAGAATTAACTGGACAAAAGACAAAGTTAACCGCCTACTCGTTGAGGGAAGGCAACATATATGGCCTCCAACAAGTATACAGTCACCATGGCTCATAATGAAACCAAGTTAACATATGTTACGTAACACTGAATGGTTACCATAATACAACTTAGCTCAAAAGCATTACAAGGTGAACTTGAAGTTCATCTTAATAGAAAAAACATATTCACTTCCTGGAAACATGCTAAAGATTTCATACATCATCCTACCAATGGTTTAAAATATTATGCAAAGTACTGTCTGATACACAATCTGCAAAGGAATGATTAACTATTTTGTCTCCTGACCAGCTGCTTCAATGCCCAGTTTGGCAGTCTCTCAAACAACTTAAACACAATATTTTGCAATTCACACGATCCCTTATTGTTATTGGACGGGATGGGCAGGATTAAAAATCTCCATCTCGATTCCATTCCATCTATATCAGGACGGGACGGGATTATGATGAGTTTGATCAATCCCAAAAAGACCTAAAAAATTGGGACGGAACGGGAAGGGACCGGGATGGAATGCCCACCCTTGTATTGTACAATGTGAATCAGATCATTACAAAATGGTCTCAGAGCCAAATTGATGCAGAAGGATCCGAGTCAGATGATGTTGAGCTGTTAGATAACACGTTGTTAGCACTAAAATATCTTGAATTAGCATATCAACTCAAGGATGGTAGGAAATCATAGTCCTTTTTCTAATTTGGCAGTTTTTTGTCCGTTTTAGTATTTGGCCATAACTTTGGCTACGAGTATCAAAACCGCGCATACGACCCCAATTCGGAAAGCACTTTTTGGCGCGCACGTCATGGTCAATAAGCTACACTCGATGCACATATTTTCGAGGCCAAAATCCACCGTTTTCCCTTCTGAATCCACAAATTTAGTAGTTTTTTTCCTCTTTATAGTAATATTTCAATTATTGTTTAGGAAATGATTCTGAACCCAATTTGGGCCAGATTTCTGGCAATTTATTTATTTTATTACATATTTTGTTTTATTATGATTATTGGGGTTTTGATATTTTTGGTAAAATTCTAATAATCACGAGTTTTAGCTATAAAGCCCGGCTTGTGGGCTGATTTTAGAGATACCTTTGATTTGAGTAATTTAATTGACATTAGAGTTATTTCTCTATGTTTTTGGGCGAATATCTTGTATCATTAATTGTGAATTGTCTGTTGAACTAGCCCACAGGATAATCATTATTCTGCCTGGCGTCACAAACCTTACAGAATGATAGGTTGCCATGTGAATCAGGTTGTTACAAACACCTTCCATCCCCTCTGGGCATCTTCCAAACCAAACCAAACCGTTTTGCTTTTTATCTTTAAAAGCGACTTTTTAACACCACATCTTCTACTGCTTCACATCACCAAACCAATTTATTGTTATTATTTTTTGACCTGCTAACCTACACCACCAATTTAAACCACTATTTATCTCTTATCTCTAACTATCTCTTCTCAAGAACAACAATAACAACTGCGATCGATTGCGAGGGACGGTGATAGACAATCGGCGATGACGTGAGAAATAGGAGACGGGGGCTGCAATGGTGACTGTCTGTGCAAGATTAAGGTGCTGTTGTGTGCCTGGAGAGTGAAGAGAAAAAAAAACCAAAACCAAAACCAAAAGGGAGAGGGACGATTGGGAGGTTGCACAGGAAACTGTTGGAAAGTGAGAAACATGTTGAGACAGTGACTATAGTGAGATGGACGATGAACCCTCTTGGATGAGTCAAGTGGAAGTGGAATGAGAAAGATTGGGGGAGAGAGTGACGATTGTAGGACTGGGAGATTCAGTCGAGGGAGGGAAAATCTCAGTGGAGGGAAAAAGAGGAAGTTGGGAGGGGAGAGAGTTTTCACAGGTTTGAATTTGGGAGGGGAGAAAATGAATTTAAGTTTTGCTTTTTATGGGTGACGTGGGACAAAAAAGAAATGGTAAGTGGTGTGGGAGAGAAAAAATTGGTACGGCCGGTGTGTGGCACCAGAAGATATAATTTTTTAAAAGTTGCTAAAGGGTATTCTATTATTTAATATTTAATTTCACATTTTTTTCTTTCTTTCGGGGATCCTATCTCGTTATCTAAATGGAGTTAGAATTGATTGCTAATAAACAGTTCAATTTTCTTTTTGTATCCCTTTATCATTTTATAGTGCATTTGGCCGCTGAAAATAACTCCCGCCAAAATGTGGGCTACAAATTTTACTTATTCGTCTCCCGCCCGAGGGTTTGCGGTGAGAGAGAGGGAGAGGAGAAGAGTTTTTGTGTCGAGGAGAGATGAAATAAGGTTTTGTATCTCTTATTCTTCTCTGCGTTGTTTTGAGGGATGGAAGATTCAGGAGCAATTCTGTGTCAAATATCATCTCTCAAGTTCATGCTCGATCAGGCAAGCTTTACAACCTACCTTTCAGTTTCTTGCAACTCTTGTCAGGTTTCCTTAATTTTCTCACATAAATCTTGTTTGTGTCTAAGGTGAATGAAGAAATTGAGGCAAACATCCAAACCACTAGAGAGATCGAGTCGGAGATTTTCAAGTGCTCTGAAATCGAGAATGGATTGGCTCTCAGAGAATCAGAGTTGATGAGGATGAAATGCGGTTCCGAATTCGAGATAAATGGCTTGTTCCATGTTGCTGGTAGAATTTAATTCATCTTCTCAACTCAATCAAGTTTTGTATTGCTCATTTATCAAAGACTGAGGTTGACGTGTTGGCATCGAATGAATGAATATTTGGTTGAACAATGGAGTTGCAGGGGTTATGTTTTAGTTGATTTGACTGAAACTTACGCCTATGCAATTTGTAAAATTTTGGTCTGGAGTATTTATAAAAATAATGGAGAAATTGGACTTCGGAATGAGTACCTTTTCCTCATTTATGTTAAAATGTATAATTCAATGGTTTCCCTTCCAGTTTCTTTTAGGATAGTCTGACAGTAGGCAATCCTCCCTACCACGGCATACCTGGTGCCCTTCCCCCCACCCCACCCCACCCAATGCTTCTTATATGGGCACACTGGATGGGGTGCTACCAATGGTGAGGTATTTTTTTCTTCAAAATGATCTAAACTTGTGAACAAAATAGACATTACATTGAGAAAAAAATACACCCTCACAATGAGGTCCAACCTTAGATCTCATCCCCCAAACAAACAAGAACAAAAACTCACTAACGAATTCACTACCAATCCTAGTGACGACGATTCGACGACATTGATAATTCCCATGCCAGTCAGTGCTTCATTTTACAACATCATCTCATTCAGTTGCCAGAATGGTTGAGGGTTTTATGGTAATTTGCATCAGTATGCTGTTGTTTGTTTGTTTTTTTTTTTTTTTTTTTCCATTGGTGAGGCTGGGCCAACTATATAGTATCATGTGATACTGTTCTCACTTAACCACCCACATAGAGGTGTGTAATTTTTAGCTCAAACCAGTGAAATCATAAATTGGTCATGGCGAGGTGTGAACTGTGACCTGTAGCAACATCTGCCATTATAGTGCAAGTTCACACATAAGGATCTTCACTCAGACAAGCCTAAGAGATTTAGTATACTCATTAGCTCATCTGTGACTAGGTGCCTTTCCAATATTTCTCCTTGTTTTCCTCTTCAAGAAAACACATTTTTCACAAATTGGAAACCTTACTATAAAAGGTCTCCTCAATTGGTAAGGTTAGCCGGTTAGCCCTAAATCTCAATAAGACGTACTTTAAAATTCAAATTCAGTGCCTGCTTGAAGCTACTATAGAAGTTTTACTAATACATTGTTATGTAATAATACTAGTAGGTAGCAAGGACCACATTAACAATTGTTTTAATTTGCATCTTATGTTTCATTCCTGTTTTGAGTGACAGCTGTTGCAAGAAGTTCACTGGAGCTACTTGAGAAGGAACTGAGTCTTTTAAGAATGGAACATGATAAAGTACTCAAGAGAATAGCTAACAAGAGGTATTCACTTCAGTATTTCTTTGATTAGTTTTGTGGCAAGCTTCAACCAAGATATAATGCAATAAATTTATCATTACTGATAATTACTTCATTTAAATTGGGATAACAGATATTGAAGAATTATTGGGAGTAAAAAAAACGGAGAGAAAAAATAAGAAATTAAGAATAAAGAAGTTGAAAGTTTAGCCACTCTTATCTTGACTGAGATGAATTATTTTCTGCTTTATCATAAAGATAACATCTTAATGGATTTTGGGCATCGAGGTTGAGTCAACCTCTACAACGAGTGTACATTTTGTACACGAGTTCTGTGAAAACTTTCCATATCTGTGGTAGAAGCTTAGCCTAATATTATTTTGGTTCAAAAACTTTGTATAGGAATTTCGAAAGGAAAGATACATGAAATTCTTAGTAGATCATTCTTATCATCTCGTTACCAATTTTTTCATAGTGCAATAAATAACTACACCCAAACACCATTGTCATTGACCTATTGGCTTGGTTTATATTGTGCAGAAAAGGGTAATTGTCTCTCTTCCAACGTTATAATGACTAACACTTTATCGATTGCTTTGGTTGGTCAATCAACAAAAAATTCTATGAAACCACCATTCTCTTGGCAGTTGAAACTGAAATACTATGCATAGAATCTCCATATTGTTGAGTAATGGTTATAGTTTGTTCTATTTGATCTTAACCTTGATGAATGTCCACAAATTCCCAAGAGTAACATGAAGATGACATGGTTGCATTATATTTCAGGGAGTCATTTTTAATGCTATGCAAGGACTTTCAGAGAGACATTAGTAAGGGAGAAAATGAGGAAATGCATAAATTGTTAGCAGAGAAAGAAGTGCTTGAAAGTGAAAACTATAACATGAACACAAAATTTGCGGCTCTGAGAAATTCAGTATCAGCATTTGTCGAAGAGATTCTCGAAGATCTTTGTAACTCAAATTCAGGTAATAGGGTCCAGTTTCTAATTTTTTTAGTGTTAATCCTTTTCTTTTAATTAATACATCTCTTGAGTTCTGTTTCAGATATTATCCTGTATGTCTATGTTGAAACTAGATACTTAGTTCGTGCTAGTTAGATATCAATTGTAATTCTGTTAGTTCTCATCTTTCTGTCTGATAGGCGCTGAGATGCTAAGAATGTTAAGTGAAAAAGATAATAAAAAAGTAAAAAGAGAAAGGGAGACAAAAGAGAATCTGTTATTTTCAAACCTTTCCATTCATCGGATCAGCATTTATTTATCTCTTGGAGATTGGATGAAGTGGCTATATTCTCTGAAACTTTCAAGCTCTAGCTCATTTTAGGACTTCATTCCAATTTATGGTTTTCCTGTTTTGAATTTTAGTCTAACAATTTATACAAAAGATGTTTCTAGTCATTATGAACAACTCTTCTACTTTGATTCCTCTTCCTAGATGCTAAGATTCATTAAGGTCAACCCCTCCCCACTTGTAATTGTTTGGTCAAGGTAGACAAAATTACATAAAGTTATAACTCACTGTATTCTTCTTCATCTCTTTCATTTTCATAAATATAAAGGTTTGGGGGTCCTGCTTGCTTTCCAAAGAAAAATGTCTTGCTCTATCGGTGTTACATTTTGAGAGGATTTCCACAACTCTTCTATTCGAACTAAGTTGTCCAAGTGGATGGTGTTGACAGTTATGCTTCTGTACACAAATAGATTTTAGGTTACCTATTTTCTATGATGCGCGGACAGGACACGACACTTGTGTACAATACAACACAGAAGCCGTGATGACACATTTCTAAAAAACTAGGACACGTCCACACACAGAACCATATAATATTATTTTCTACAACTAATATTAAATATACACAAAATAGAATCAAACATTCAAATGCATCATGATGCATAATTGATAAACAACCACGAAGCTCATAAGTCGCAACTCATAACTTAAAATTGTCTAAATTGGCTCCTAAGTCTTATGCATCATTCACAAGTCCTGATAGATAAAACATAGTAAGTTAGTAGCATAAGTCAAAATTCTCTTACTCAAATCATAAGCAACATCAACAAAACTCAAAAAGTTTTGATTCCTTAATATATCTCATTGTACCTATGACTCAAAAGGTCTTGATTCCAAATGGCTTGTAAACATTCCCCTCTTGGTAATATTCACCTATTAAAAAAAAATAAAAGCTACATTGCCGTGTGTCCAGGCTATGTGCGACTTGTACTCAAACTTCCCTGACTATTAATTAGTGTACGGCTCTTAGTAAAACTTCCATGATTCGTTGATCAATGACCATATCTTGGACACACGTCGCCATGTTAGAAGAGTTATTGTATCTGACACGAACATGGCGAGCTTTTGGAAGTGTCTGTTCTTCCTTGCTAATATACCAAAACTTAAAAAACATATGAATCACATACTCTACCAACTAATGATCCCTTTTTATTGTATCCGTTGGGGCGTTGCGCATGTGCACTTGCGCGCACCCCTTGGTCCACTATACATAGTCCCCATGTTAGAAGAGTTATTGTATCCGACACGAGCATGGTGAGCTTTTGGAAGTGTCTGTTCTTCCTTGCTAATATACCAAAACTTGCTATAATTCCTTATAAACCTTTGTGACAACTCATCCTTGGTCCACTATATATAGCAACAATATTGTCCCCAACTTAATCATCCTTGGTCCACTATATATAACAACAATATTGTCTCCAACTTAAACACCACCTATCGGGCTTTCCATCTGGGCTAGGTGGTATGGGGTTTTCCCTAGCCTCATTGCTATTATGGAGTAGACCACATCCTTATAAACTTTAGTGACAACTCCCCCTTATTTGATGTGGGACTATTCAAGCCAACACTATCCCAACAATATCTACATAGCATACGTGTTCCACACATGATTATATTAATGATAGGTTTAGATAATAAAATGAGCCTTTTCTGACCATCTGTTTCGTTTTTCATTAATATTGTTAAATGAAAGCTCCTCCAGATTGGTTCTTCAAGAATGAAATTAGGATAATTTTTTTCAAAGAAGTTAACAGTGTGGTTTTCCCATTATCCCCCATTAGTGGGTTTTAAAAATGTACATGTTACGTGCCTAGTGACTTAGTGAGTTTCTCTGCGATGGTTGCATTCTTTGTTTGATCATTCCTCATTAATATGGTGTATTGAGCTATTGTTAGTCCATAAATCTTTAGTTTGTGTAGTACTTCGTCATCACCTTCTATGTTCTGCTTCTATGATGAGACTATGAAATGAGCCATCCCCAGTTGGAATGCTCTTGTTATCTAAGTATTATTGGTTTTTTATTATTTAAGTGTTCTATCAATCTATGGTTGTTGTTGTCGGTTTTTTTTTTTTTTTTTTGTTTTGTGTTGTTAAAATGTCAAATGAGTGTCAAGTAGCTCAATCTTTGGGGAGGCCCAATGCCACACAAGGACTGCACAATCCATTCCAATTTTTTTGCATCAAGCTGCTACCCCATCAAAGATCCTTTTGTTATGTTCTTTCCAAAGGGTCCACCAAATAACAAACGGGGCAATTTTCCAAACAAGATGTCTGGCTTTATTTAGGTTCGCGCATTCCTTCCAAGTTCCAAGGCGACCATGCCTTCATGATGGACCCAACATTACCCATTGAACGCTAAACTTGGTTAAAAGAAAGTGCAACACCCTTGAGGCCATTTTACAATGTAGAAGAAAATGGTGGCAAGCTTCCTCAAAGGTACCACACCCAGCACAACCTCCGTCATATGTACTTCCTCTCCTTTATAAGCACATATCTAGTTGGGAGGTCCGTAGGTGATTCCCCACACATTGTCATACAACGAAACACACTCTTAGGGAGGGATGCACTTTTTGCAAACAATAGATGATTAAAAATTTGAGGGAGAGTCAATAGGGATCCTTCCATTCATCACCTTTACAAAGAAATGTTGGTGCTGGTATTGTGGTTAGCTAGATGTTGTATTATGTTTCGTTGCTAAACCTACCAAGTCTTCTTGGAGTTTTCATAGTCTAACCTAAAAGAATCCGTTCACAACTTCACATAACAAGGGAAGAATTTAGTTTTGTTTGAGTGGGAGCTAAACCAATGTTTTTAACATGAGGGGTCTAAGCACTCTATGCCTCGAGGCGTAAGCTTTTCATGCATGAATGATTTATTAATGAATCTTATAGAATTTGTATAACAAAGAACTTTAGGAAACATTAGAACCATAAAATTTGAATAATTATAGTTCCTGTTAAAAACAGATGAAGAAAAGTTGCCTTTTGTTGCAAATCTACTAGCCTTAGATTCCAGGATTAATGGTGCCAACTGCCAAATTCCAGGATAACTCCTCATTGCTTGAGAGTAGCACACTTCAAAATTCCTCATTGTGCTACTTGCACAAGCTCTGTAAGTTACAAGTACATGATGAGTCTGTGCCCGACTGCCAGCTGAAGATCTCCCTCTTATATTTCGGTCAACAACTGACCACAAAATAATTGGAAGAAGCAAAAGCTTAAGTTAGGAATTACATGTTGCTTGCATCATCCTCATAGTCAGTGATATGATAACATTGTACCGTTGATGTTTGTATAGGCCTGTTAATGACCACATAAACCAGAACTATCTGTCAAATCCATTTCATGATCAGAAAAGAGACTCGGTTTCAAGGTGTTTACCTCCTGGCCAAGTTGTTACTCCCTCAAACATGCTGGAGATAGCTCGGGTCTGATTAGGAATGTTAATAATGCCATGTAGATTGTTGTGATTATTGTTGTTTTCAGATTTATTGATTTGGATTTAGATGTTAATCATGTTCAAGTATGTTGCATAAGAATGCAAACTTGGTGGTTTAGAACTTATTTTGGATACTTTCTTCGTAATTAGAAAGTAAGTCACACTAAGATATTATTTGTATCCTTGTTAATGCTTTGTTTCTTAGAATGTTTAACTCTCAAACTACGTAGTTCAGCCTTACAGGTTGAAATACAATGTGGAAATTTGGAAAACAAGAAACTGCTTCAGGACATTGAAGATTTGAAGAGTTCATTGATTGCTATAAGCTCTTTCAGAAATCTTCCCATGGACGCATAATCTTGCAAGTACATTCAGGGTTTGCTTTGTTGTTTATCATTCCATGGACTGAAACCCTCCCTGTATTGACAGCTGTAGAGAAAGGTTCAATATTGAAATTGTTTCCCGAGTTTGACATGTAAAATCAGTGTAAAAATCCATCTTTACCATATTGTACATCCCCCTGGCCCTGTAGTACTTGTGAATGTATGCTAGGCTTGTGGCACGGGCATTGTTAGCTACCATTGATATGAGCATCTTTTTTATTTTAGGCGTGTTTTGCTTTGTATTGGAAGGCGATAAATCATCTTTTCATCCATTACTTCTCATCTCTGTTGCTTCTAGATCTTGTAATTCTCATATAATTGTTTAAAATGATTTTATTTCGAGGTAATCCTGCTTTCAAATATTGTTTTGAAGCCCCATTTTTTAAAAATCCCTTGGCCCTCTCTCACCCAAAATGCCACCAGCAGGATTAGCTCCTCTCACTCCAAATGCTACTGACAGGGTTTCGAACCCTGGGCCTGTATACCATTCCTTCTCTCGATAGATTTGACATATGAAGATGTCTTAATCTTTTTTTTTTTTTTTTTTTTTGGGCCGGGGGAGTTTTAATAGACACAATGAGAAAAAAAAAAATTCTAAGGGAAAATGGGAGAAAGAAAGATATTTATCCTCAATAAACTAGATTTTTCGGGGATGTGAAGGTGCATGAATTGCAATTTTGGAATAGATAGGAAAATATGGTACATTGAATCTTAATTTAGTGAAACCTCATTGAGCCCCACAAATTTTTTTTTTTTTTTTTCAAAAGCTGCCCTTAAATGTATTAAATATTGGGCTCAATACAAAAAGAGTATTTTGGGATTCTTAAAGTGTACCCCACTTAATAAACTCAAATACCAAAATTATTTGTGCTATCCTACTATTACCCTCTCAAATAGATCCAACCTATAAAAAAACTAAAAAAGGCACAAGATTCTTTTACGAACGAAACTTAGGATTATTTGATCTTATTAAATAACATCATTTCCTATTCTTTCCCCTTTCTTAAGACCTTCATGTGGTTAGGTATAAAAAATTGAGGTCCAAGCATAATTCTGAATTAAGGAGAAAACATTATAAATATCAATTTAAGTGAGCTTCCCAAACCTACCAAGTAAGAAGTGAAAATTCAAGGGGTTAAGAAAGTAGAGTCTCTTCACATAGAAACAGTGGAAGAGCATAAAATCTGGTCTCTGCGACAATCGTGATATTATTTAAGCTGAGGATAATATAGTTGCTATGTATGGTGAACCAGCTCAGTGATATACAATTCCAGGATTCAAACCCTGTCCACAACATTTTGGGTGGGAGGGATAAACAAAAAATCTACCGTTAAAAAAAATGCACTTTGCGAATGCGCGAATAATAAATACTTTTGCAAAATAAAGACCTTAGGTATGCACATTTCACTTTCTTTATGCTCTGCATTTTATGGGTCATGTTTCACCCATTAGCCTTTGCTTGTTATAGTTTAGCATGAGTTTATTTCGTCCAGAGAAACTTTGAGTGATGTGAGATATGTTCCAATAGTTTGAAGGAATTTTGGGTTCTTCAGATTAAAAAGTGTGTGTCCAAAATTCTTGAGGAAATTTAAGTGGAAGAAATGTTGCATCTGCAATGGGTGTCATCATGAGGTATCACTTGGCTTTGAACAGTAATTTTTAGTATGATTACGTACTTTTTGTTTATAATCTCTATGTAGAGGAAAACATAGAGAGTATCGACAATGAACCCCATTTGATGGATGACTCAGAAATATAGTCATTAACTCATCATCTTCTATATGGTTAAGATAATAAAATGATAATGATGCAAAACAATATTATTACGATAACAATATATATCCGATTCCAATTTAATTTAACAAGGGTATCGACATTCACATACTCCATTGAGGCATACTGCAGTAGCCTCACGGCTATAATAATTTATGAGGCAATCATGCGCACAAGTGGTGATAGAACAAGGAGACCATGTGGCTGGCTACACAAAAGATTTAAAACGTTGATTAGATTAGCTTATTGCTAATTTTCGTATCTTCCCAAAACTTTACAGTAATCACAAACCTGAAGCAAAGACCGCTAGAACAAAAGCAAAAATTGGAGGATTTTTCCAAACACACGTTAGGTCGTCTCCAGTTTAAAGTGAAAATAGTTTGACCCTTACTCTATACTAGTATTTATAGAGTAATTGCAAATGTTGACTGTCTAATAACAACATCAATATTTGCTATTTATAGAAATTAAAACATTAATATTTTCCATTGTAAAATGTCATCTAATATAATATTAATTGATAAATCATTTTTTGTAAGAGCCTTTAAAACTATTTTGAGTTTTTGACCAAATGATGTTGATTTGGAATTAATAATAATTGGAGGAGTTTTTTTTTTTTTTTTTTTGATAATATATAATAGGATGAAGAATACTAGCAATATTCCTCCATATAGGATGATTTTACAACACAGGCATGCATATATCTTCAACGGGCTTTAGGGATTTGGGTTCGGCACACAGCACAAATTTAAATGGGAAAATTTTCAAAAAAAACTCTTTATTTATTCCTTGTTTTGAAAACCTTGTACAACATGCGATATTCAATCAAACCCGAGTTAAAACTCAAGAAATCATACGGTTTTGTTTTTGGATATTTGGAGTAGAAATCAAATGGTAGTAGCTGCAAATTCAAAATGGTGGTTTGGCTGCTGGTTGAATTAGGGGTGGCTGACTGAATCAATGGTTGCTCCTTTTCCTTGTACCATAATATTCCATTTTTGTTTGAGCACTACTACAGTGCCTGTGCCAACATGCACACCACCAGTGCACTTAAGAATTTTCCTTTTTGTTTTCCCTCGCAACTTGCAAATCATTGTTTCTTTTTGCCTAATGCCTTGCTAGTAAAAGCCAAAGGTGGCCGGCCCATTTTACATGAGAACAACCCCTATACCTATCCTGAGGCATTAGTTCTCTAGTCACAACTTCCTTGTTCGAATCGAACAGACAGTGTATTTGAACAAATAAATAATTATCTCTTTAATAAGAAGAGAAAAAATGATGTCAGCATCGAACAATGAACCTGAACAAGTAATTCTCTTTTTACCCTTAGGTCGTGTTTATTTTTCTAAAGTGTTTAGAAACTATTTCTAAGTGGGGTTAGGAAGTTCAGCTTTTGAATGAGATGCTCATTACAAGTTGTAAAATAAAAAAGATGTTTGTTTTTAAGTGCTATTTGACATTTTTACCCAACACCACAAACTACTATAACATTCATTAACCACCTTCTACACATGTTTTCTATCATTCAAACACATGTGGTCGCGGGTGACTCCACCAACACGACCATTGGGATCCACCACCACCACCCGAAACAACCCAATATTTCTCTATGTTCCTTATAAATGTCCAACAATTGAAGGAAGATAAAAGATGAGGGAGGAGGGGAGGGGAGAGTGGTGGCGACAATGACAACATTTCCTTTATAATAGAGAGGATGGTTGGTGAAAAAGAGAAATAACACAAGTCATTACAAATTTACTGTAAGGTAATTATTGGAATGAATTTTCATTAAACACTTAATACTAAGTAATTAGCACCCCCACGGTGCTTACTCCAATAACTTCTAAGTAGAAATAAAAAACAAACACCCTTGGTAGGATGCCACACTTCTTATTAAGTTAAGGCATCTGATCCAAAACCAAGAATTGAATATAATGCATGAATGCCTAATTCCCTAACGCTCTATTGGTTGATTTTTTTTTTTTTTTGCTAATATGGGTTTCCATGCAAGGACTTGGGTCTAATTCACAATTTTCGTATTTATAGTGTTTGACATGCCTTTGTCATATGTCAATGGTGATGGTGTTGTACCGATGGCAATGGGTTGGGATGGTTGCAGTGGTAGTCATTGATGGTGGGGAGAGTGACGGGTGGTACTAACTGAGACAATGATCGCAATCCCACCTTTTTCTATCCAATCACACTCTGATTGCTCAATACATGGAAGGAGATACCAAAGTAAACCACAAAAGACCGATAGAGGTAAAAAAAAAACAGTTAGACACGCTTTAGCAACCTTTCTAACTGTGAAGAAATTTATAAAAAGATACAATAGTATAGATGCAACAAATCAGCAATGTATATTGAGGAAGTAGCTGTAACTGACTATTGGAAAGGTCACTGAAAGTTGGACTCTCAGAGACTTGTCAGAAAAATTGGTCTACAGTCATTTACCGATGTCTAGCAGGACAATACAAGACGAGACCCAGACAACTGAATGCAGTTCTCCCAAACCAACACTTCTGTGAACAGTCTGCAGGAGACGAGTAATGTATTTTAACACAAATGAAAGGCCACTCAAATTACTGGCAATATCGTGTCCTCAAGCAAACACGAAAAATCTGATACAAATTAAATCTTCTTGAAAAGCTAACATAGGACCAGATGAGAGTTGATGAATTATCGTCCAGACGCCAAAATGGCTAAACCCAAAATGGATAAACCGAAGATTTTACCATTGTGCAATGTTTTTAAGCATACAAGCAGTCTACCAAACATATTAACATGACAAAATCAAACAGTCCCATAAGGAGACAAAGTTTAACAAAAAATCAATTGAGCAGCTAAGGTTTGCGTAACCGTCATTGCCAAGTTAAACGAGAACTTGCTCACACCCCAAAATTCAGAAAGCTATCCTGCGATCCAAACTCCTGTGGAAAAGAAAAACACCATTTGTTACGTACGAAAATTTAAATTGTCGTGCGAAGAAGAGAAAAATGGAAAGTAAAACTTGCATGAACATACAAGCTGGCTAAGTCGAAAATCCGGAGGAGTATCAATCCCAATATTTAAAGGGTCAAGCAGAGTATTATTCTGGGATCCTAATGCATCTTGTTTAAGATCTTCCGCACTGACAAGAGCATGATCAGATAGATGGGGTACGGCCTTTTCTCTCTCACCTCCATTTCCTGGGTCAACGCAATCCAGTTTTTGGCACTCTTCTAAGTCCTTTTTAAGGGTTTCGGCTCCAATACGAGAATAATCAGCTAAATAGGGTCTCGATTGTTTTTTATTGCCCTCTCCCTCAACTTCTTGAGATTGGCTTTGAAGAAGATCGTCGACATTGTATAGCGATAACCCTTCATGAAGTTGCTGAGAATCTAGATCTCCACACAGAGATAACCCTTCAAGTTGCTGAGAATCTAAGAAAAGCTGTGAATCACCTTCCCACCACTTTGGGTCCTCCGCAGTTTTGTCATCAGAAGCATCCGCCATGTGGCATTCCCCATCTTCTGCTGTGTGATTATTATGATCACCAAGCATCTCCGTTTCAACTGGCACCCCATCTTCTGAGTTGCTAATTACAGGATCCTTGAGCAATAAAAGAATGGGAAATGTCAACTTTCGTGCAGAATTTCATATAAAGCTGTAATACAAAATTCAAAGTAATTCAGAAGCTGAAAGAAAATGTTCAGAACACCAACATTAAGTATTTTCGCACCTGGACTGAAGGAACCGAATACAAAGCAGGTTCTTGTCCACAGTCAACGTCAGAATGCTGCTTCTGTGTGCGAGGAGGATCGTGAATTACAGATTGAGGAGTTACTGGATCTACTTTTCTGACAGTGTCTTCACTGGCATCAATAGACATATCTTGTTCGATTTTATCGCCGGCCTTTGCTTGCTGCTGATAAAATACTTTGGAAACAACAAACTGTCCATCCTTCTCATCCTCTCCTGTACCCAGGTGATACTGGTGCATTACCCAGTTAGTTTTCTCAGCTTTCCCACCCTTTGCGGTGCTCATATACAGAACCATAATTTTCTTGCATCCTCTTTGTACACCATCCAAGATCACAGGTTTGGTCCTTCCTGTCTTATGCCAACGGACATCACCCTGATCATCTCCATGTATCTTCCGCCGCTTTCGAGTCCCAGTATTGTAAGCCTTGATTGCTCTGTGGAAGAAATGGCACACACTCCCATCTTGCTTAACTCCTACACAGTCCATACTTAAGTATTAGCCAATATAGCAGTACATACAGAATCATTACTAATTATACTAAGTGGCCAGGTACCAGGTAGGTTCTGAGGATGGGTATAGCAAATTCCATCAACTTCTTCAACAGTAGGAATGAACTCTTCAATAAAAGGATGGGGTTTTGCATCTCCTAAACCAACTTTAGAAAGTAAATGCCAAATAATTTCTTGATCAGATGGATCGAATTTCACACCCCTAGGTAAACCCGGCCATTCTTGACTAACCTGAAAGATAACAAATGTGGAATGCTCTAATCAGGTCTCGCTGTGATGTTTATAACTTTATACAGATATCAATGTTCAGAAACTAAACAGAGATAAAGAAATACAAGGTACAGGAAAGTGGCATCAGTATCATAGTGAATGTAGACACGAAGTAACATTTGATTATACAGTTCAAAAACAAGGAAACGAAGATGCCTTTACGAATGGATCTTTTAAAAGAAATTTCTCTTGCTAACATTTGAAGTACTTAAAGCTCAAAATCAGCCAACTTTGGCTCCTTTAATGACAGTTGCCAGAAGATTGGTTAGGAAAAATATAATTTGAATAACATGCCTTCTATGTAACATCGAAGGATTCTTTTACTTGCTAACCAACTGAGATTCTCCCTAAAAGCAGCTTTTAAAACTTTGGTGAGTAAAATCTCAGGAGTCAGCAAAGTGATATTCTGGATGAAACCAAACTAGCTACTTCATAAAAAAAAAACTGATTTCGAATTGAAAATTATAAACCTTTTTAGTCCACTTTAGGGTGTTTTAATTTGGCTAAAATTCAGGGATTAAGTGATACTGCAATCCCACATATCACAAAAAGAACTCAAACTCTGTAAAACTGAAAACCACAAAAACTCGTAAAACTTGCCAAGTGCAGGGCTAGGGAGGAATTTATTTATTTATTTAAAATTTAAAATTAAAATTAAAATTCTTTTTTACGTGTGAGAAGGCTGAATGATTTGAACAACTGATATCCGAACTTCAAAGTTCAAAAGCTCAAAGAATCTTTAGGGTGTGTTCCCCCCTTGAAAGTTTTTTTTTCCATGATTTTGAGAGAAGATATGTGGCGGAAGGTCACAAGTTCTATGCCCCCCCCCCCCCCCCCCCCCCACCCATCTCTCCTGTTTCCACCATGCTATCACTATTTTTATGGTATTTCATGAAAAAATAAGATAAAAATAAACACACCTGTAATTGCTTCAACAGTAGCGATTTGCTCATAGCCCATATAAAATAAAATCTGATAAATCTCAATATAGTGGAATTAATTGTAGGCAAAACTAATGAGATTGCATTTTGTAAGGGACTCTTTTATCCATGATGTAGGGTGAGGAGAGAAAAACAAGACAGACATTAACACAGATGGATTTTTTGAAGGGTGCTGATCACTAAAATGACTCGCTTGTCTAGAAAATAAGAGGGGAAAAATATATGAATCCCTGTTATTGTGACAGACAGTAGGTAAGCAAGAATAATTGCAAGGTTGGGAAATCATACATCAGTATTATCAATGATATAGTTGCAATGAGGACAAGCTCTTGTAGGGTTGCTCTTCCAGTTTACTTTTCGCAGATCACATGCTTCAGATGCACTTCTGATTTTTGTTGCAATCCGTGTGCTGTCCACTAACCATGATGGCCTGCATAATTTAGATTGAAAAACAAGAGCTAACAGAAATTAGCTGCCTCTAATCAACAGACAAGAAATTTGCGCAAATCCATAGTACTTGCAATCTTGAATAAATATACCGAAAGAAAATAAGCACACTCGAAAACACTTAATTATGAGATGACAATAAAACAGGGTACTGGAGCATTTGCTGTACATTTGCAAATCTTTCTTGATTCCTCAAATTTGAGGTTATGAACAACGGCATCTCCAACTTGTGGGTAAACATACTTCTGGTCCTGAATAATTATGTCACAAGGAATGGACTAAGTATATCACAAGGATAAAGATCTTGGATCAGTATGCAATATAATTGAGTAGATATCGACAACAAGGAAACAGACTCCTTAATGACCATAGAAGAGTATCCAGAGTGGATAGCCTCAAGAACCCACAGACTTAGATTATTACTGGATCTCAGATCCCATAACCTACGATTATCCTTAGTCAGATCTCAAATTTAAAATGGTGTTTGAAATTGCCTCATTAAGTTTTACAACACCGGATTAAACATATGAAGAAAACAGCACGTGCCATGATAATAGACACAGCCACCCAATTGTTGACGCCATAAGCAAATGGCCAACGATGGAAAACACAGGGTTTTTTTTTTGCTTTTTTTTTTGTTGACCAAGGCATTAGAACTTGAAAGAAGCAGTCAATGCAAAGATGAGTGAGCAGCTCACCAAAGAGGAAAAAACAATATCGATATACAACAGAATACACTATACAAGTCATAAGATGACCAAGGAGAACCAATAAACATAAAATTAGTGAAAGAGACATTCCTGATGCTCTTTGAAGAATTGGCTCACCTCCAAAAGAGCTATTTAATGAGCAAAAAAAAAAAAAAAAAACTGAGCAGAAGATTGATAATATCTACGGAGTAGACGAGCATTATGCTCGTTTCACAAAATCCGCATGGACGCATGAGGCCTCCTCTTTGATCCACTCAAATATGCCCTTGGTGGAGCTATCAACGCCGCAATACTCCACATAACACTGATTTACATTAGTTAATGATTGGGATTTCATTACAGGGTGTTGTAGTGCCACATGACTCTACTTGAGAAGGAAACACAGAGTTGGAGCACCTACTCACTCATACAGGACACTGCGGGTAATAAAATTATGACAGCTGTCTTTTAAAGTCACAAAAGGCTACTTGGTACTATTCGGCCACAGCTCGCCTTCGTCACCATCCATTGTAAGTATTAAGGGTGACACAAGAAAGGGATATTCTTCTTCTTCTTCTTCTTCTAGCTTCTACTCTTGTGCCTCGCCAAACTTTCTCTTCCCTATCTCTTAGTTTTACTGGTAAGAGCTTAACCATGACTTGTACACAACCCCTACAATCTTATCCACTCTTGCCTCCAAAGACCTTATACCTCCATCAATTCTGCACCCTTTCACATCCACCATACCAACAAAACTTACAAATGTCAAGTTTGGAGCAACCCGAATTTTGAACAACATACAAGCGGGAAAGCAACAAAAATGAAAAGAAAAAAAGGCAGTCCTTTACAAGTGTACAAACATATAACTCCTCGAATCTGAGTTATTGAAAAATATAGAGGGCTTGACCCAAAATCTAGTCCTTTAATCAGATTAGGAGGCAAAAATAAACACCCCCAAAGTCTTGGATATCGAATTGAATATGTCTGAATTTCATCCTACCAAAAATCCTTCATGTTGGATTCGTCCCTGGTACGAAATGTAATGCCATTTCCTGACTACACTTAGAATTCTATATAGGCTCCTAGATGGTGATGTTTTCGAGGAAGAGCGATCTTGCCGGGTTGGTAAAAATATTAGCACCAGCTAATAATAAGAAAAGGATGTTGTAGATGATGATGAATGTAGAAAAACTGATTAAAGAGGCACCCATTTACTAATAAGAAATCTGTAACGAAGAAACAAATTGCCATTCATTCATTCATTCTTAATCAGAAATTACTGCTAAATGACAAGAAATGAAGCAGTAAAGGTCTCGCAGAACATGAAATTGAAGGTTTGAAAGAAAGGAAAAAAAAAAACAGCCCTGTTTAAGTAAACAATCACAGAAAGCAAGAATATTGATGTGGGTGGGTATGTTATGAAACTAATCAAACTCCCTCTTCTTCACTGATTAAATCAAGAGATAATGCGGAATCAAATTAGGGCATTCGATCACACAAATATAAAAAAAACCCATATCCATACATACTGTAAAAAGAAAGAAACAAGGAAAGAGAAATGGATTGCTTACCCAGACATGGTGTTGTCGTTTTGGTTGAAGAGAAGAGATGAAGTCGATCAAAATCGAAAAACCTAAACTTTTGATTTGGTTTTCGCCGTGAAGAGTATACTAATAAAAGATAGAAAGAAAAAAGTGAAGGGGAATTTGAGACAGAAAGAGTTAAAAAGTAGCAATAGACTTACTATACGAAAGCGTCCTCGTTGTTAATAATACGCGCTGATGGGGAAAGGGCAGTCAAACTGTCGGTCGATTTGGACTTGGTTGTCACTTGTCAGAGCAGAGCAGAGGAGAAAAGACCCACCTTACCCCTGCCCCTGCCCTCATTAATCACATTCTTCTTCCTTGTGACGCGCCATATTTTTTTTTTCTTTTTTGTTTTATTGCACTTGTTCATTTTTTTTAAATAATCACACCAACAATAATTATTGGAGCACTTATTATATTTTTATTTATGATTTTTTCCTAAAATTTCTCATGGAAGTAGGAATTACCTAGTTACGGATGCCTTTCTATAAATAATGGTGATTCAATGAGGTTAATCTCATGTGATGATGACACACCATCCAACCAATTTTGAGGCCTCCTCCTTAGACATGGATTCCCATGATTAGTGGAAAAATAATTTTGTGAAGAATCAATTTTTTGTCTGTAAAAAAATAACTAAACAACGGAAATCTGCATAACAAAGGAAATAAATTCCATTTCCCAAGTAAAATGGTTAACTAAACAAACCCGAAGAAATTTAGTTTTCTAGAATGACACCAACTCCTTAGTTTAAGGTATTTAGCAAAAATGCATTTCCCTTTCTTCTTTCTGTTTATTGTAAAATTAAATGGTCTCCCATTATTTCCTTCTTCTTCAAACAAGTCTAATTAATAATGGTACATTTGGTTTTTACCTTATTTTAATACATTTTGTGAAAAAAGCTTTTGATAATTGATTTTTAAAGTTTTATTGGAGATCATTGAATTTAAGGTCTGTATATTTTAGATATGATTTGAAGGGAATGTAAACATGCTATCAACTACCAAAGTTGGGAACATTGCAGAGTTGAAGATTTTTTTAAACAAAATTGTAATTTTCATGGTCATTCAAGATGTCCAAAAGGATATGGGCATGGATTATCGTTCAAGGAGCTTGTTCATACCCTTGTACCATGAGGAATTAGAGGATGGTGGTAAAAGATTATGAACAATAAATTGCCAAAATAATTTCATTTATTTTTCTTTCATTGCTTCATTGAATCCATTTGTGTGATCAAATAAGGAAGAAGATAGTAATAGAGTTTCTATATTTAAAAAAAAAAAGTTTCTATATTTGAAGAGTTTGTTCCAATGATTGAATCTGTATATTAGTAGATTAAACCTCTTCATTAATTTAGCTAACCAACTTCAACCAGATCTATTTAATTTGACGGTTGAAAGGCGTGCCATTATCGAGTGGTCGTGACTTGTGAGGTTAACCTCATTTAATCACCACCCAAAGATGTTTAAGTTTAAACATCAAGTTTGTGTTTCCAAAATTATTAATGAATACCTTCCTAATTTGTCGCGTTGAGCTGTAATAGGAAACTGGATTTAGAAATTGATGACACATCAAACAGTCATCCGATCACAACTGATGATACACCAAACCATCCTTCAATTTGCATTGTAGTGTGTCACAGTAATCTAGTCAGCAGAGCAAAGCAGACATGATTGCCCACCCAATCTGGCGAAGCCAGATAACACTAAGCCCATCTTGGTAGAATCCAGAAGGTTGGATCCAAATTGCAACACCCTACTAAGCCCTCGCGTCACACTGTAAAGCCCAATACCCATAAGACCCAATCAGGCAAGTATCTGGGGGATCACCAAAGATGGGTAGGTTAGTAATACATTAGTTTCGACTAGGAAACCAATATTGGAGTGTAAGTCGTGCATGCAAACTTTCTTGCATGGACAACACTCCAAAAGGAAAATTTCTCTCACAGATTTAGGAACATAAGTCGTGTAGGAAAACTCTCTTATATAGTAGACTCTCAACTAGAAAAAGATTTCCAGCAAGATCTCTTTCCTCAAACTACGCCACCAAAGGCCTAGCCGAACAAGGACTCTCGCATTATAAGTAAGACAAGACACATGGTCGATGAACAAATAGGGGTGGGCACGGGACGGGATGGGACGAGATGGACCCATCCCATTCGGGATCGGGACGGGATAAACCTCATCTCGATCTCGTCCCAAACGAGATCGGATGGGACGGGATGAACACGTACTAAATAGTCTTCCAATAAAAAATAACAAAAAGAGTTTTATCTCACATTACTCACACACCAATAATGTCAAATTTATATACATATAATTTACATCATAAATAATAATAAATATTAAATAAATAAATATTAAACATTTTTTGGAATGCAAATAAATATTAAATTTCATTTAGAATTAATGATTTAATTCATTTAGATTTCATATAGAATTTCATCTTACATTGATTTAATTTCAACACATCCTAAACTTTAATTTAGAAGAGTATTTTGATTAAAAAAAAATAATTATTAAATAAATATATTCGGGATGGGACGGGATAGGCGAGATTGAAAATCTTCATCCCGATCCCATCCCATTCTAGATCGGGACGGAATCGAGATGAGTTTGATCAATCCCAAAAGGACCAAAAAAAATTGGGACATGATGGGATCGGGACGGGTTCGGGATCGCGGGATTTGATGCCCACCCTATGAACAAATGTACGCTACAAAATCCAATTTACAGCTTTAAGCCTTTCTCAAGTCTTGTCTGACTTTAGCATCGGAGTGTCATCGACCACTACAACGGTGGCTCTTGGCTCACGTGCGTTCCATTGTAGGTCTAGGTTAAGGTCAATGAGAGCAGAATTTGACTACATCAGTTTGGCGCCGTCCGTGGGGAACAACTGAGTTCCTTGAAAGATAGTGATATCACCCTTTCTCACAATCCATAGATGGTGACCACGAGATCTTGCTACTATGTAGACATCCATGAGCCCTCGAACGCTCGTACTGGAAGAACGTTGCCATTTTTGGCGGATTCGGCATCGAGGGAAGAACAAAATCAGACCCCCGCGCCGGTAGCAGCCATGACGGACCCCAGGGTGGATCTACTGTCAAACCAGATGCAACAAATTGAACAAGCGGTGAAGATGCTCACTCAGCATAACCCTCCACACGCGGAAAGAGATCGAGAACAACGAAGAGCCCCGCCCATAGAAAACACCAGAGAACGCGTTCAAGAGAGCCGAATTGCCCCTGCGGGCTCTCAGTAGACCGACCAGAGGCGGATGAGCAACCAATATAGACCCATCTTTTAGGGCTGACATACATGTCTCGCAAAATCCCCCTCCGGCCAGCCCAATCATGACGTGCTGTTCAACCTCACTTTTCCCCAGTTTATGGATCATATCATGAACGAGCCTCTGCCGAAGAAATTCACTCCGCCAAAGCTGGAGTTCTAAAACGAGACAACAAACCCGTTCGAGTACTTGTGCCACTTCCAATATGTAATGGCACTCAAAGAAGGATCCAAAGCAATAATGTGCCGGTCATTCCCTTCCAACCCGAAGAAGTCAACGCTGACATGGTTTCACAACCTCCCTCCGAGATCGAATCATTTCAGACACTGGCGACAACGTTCCTCACACCTTTCGTCGGCAACCAACAGATCAAGAATGACCACATTGTCTACTCACCCTCAGACAAAAATCGAGTGAGACGTTAAGGGAATAAGTCACACGCTTTAACAATGAGTTGACTATCATCGATGGCTGCAGTAGCGACACTGCGGTCACATTCTTCTCCTCGGGTTTGAGGAGAGGCAAATTTCTATGATTTCCTTACTCTGGAGCCACCAACCGATATGAAAAACTTACTGAAGAGTGCCAAAAAATACATTACTTTCAAGAAGATGTTGGCTGCCAAGAAGGAGGCGGAGTCTAAAAAGAAACCCTTTGGATTCAGAGACAAGAAGGAGGGGAAGAAACAAGATGACGATGACAGAAAGAGAAAACACAATGATAGCAAGTCCGATTTTGGCCGTGCAAAGCAAGATAAGGCCTCAAACTTCGTCAAGTTTAAATCCGTTACTCCCCTAAACTCCAATCTGTCCGACATCCTCAACTCTATCAAGATAACATCAATGGCCCGATAACATCAAATACTGCTCCTTCGACGGCATTGAGGACTACAAAAGTCTCAAGAGCGAGGTAGAGTACTGGATCTGGAAGGCGAAGCTCAAGGAGTTCCTAAGCTCGGACAACAGGCAGGACCAGGCAAAGGAAATGTAAGATTTCATTAAGGAGATAGAAAAAAGCTCCTGGCATCATATATGTGTTTCATGGAGTCGGCTCCGAAGGCGAGCAATTCAACAAGTCCCACAAGAGGACGCTTATCGAAATACAGTCATAACCACCTGCGAAAACATACAAATGCAGTATGCACGTATTCAAAGCCCGATCCTACCACTGACGTTCATGGACAAGGACCCCCAGGGCGTTCATTCTCCTCACAATGACGCCCTAGTCATCCCGGTCCTCGATTCAAATTGGGAAGTGAAAAGGGTCTTGGTGGACACGGGAAACTCTTTAAATGTCTTGTTTCTCAATGCTTTCCACAATATGCAACTCAAAGAGGGAGAACCTAACGCCTGCCAACCATCCCATGGTCAGGTTCAACGAAGAGAAACGCTTCCCCATTGGGAAGATCAGCCTAATGGTAGTGGGGGGAGAGCCACAATTACGGGAGTACCTTTTCTAGGAGTTCATGGTGGTCGATGCTCTGTCTTCCCTACAATATCATCCTGGGGAGACCTTGGCTCCATCATATGGAGGCATTAATATCTACTCTGCACCAATGCACCAAGTATACTGCCAACCAGTCCCAAGGAACTATTTGTGGAGATCTACCTTCAAAGAAAGGTTGCCACTACGCAACGCTGAAGCAACTAGATTGCTAGCAATTGCAGTTCAGGCCCAAAGGACAGACATATCAGACACCAGGCTCGGATAAGAGCGAATAATCACCCCGCGCGGACATATACAATGCTCCGACAACCAAGGCTCAATCATTCGATGATCCGAGATTCAACACTGGAGACACCATCCACTCCAGTACAAAGCTAAGTAACAACACTTAAGCAAACAGGCGCCTACTCCAAAAGCTGGCAACCAGGGAGGAACAACCCGCTCGCACAAAGTTCACTATTTAGTAGCTTTGTTAGCATTGGTGAAACATAACACTTCGCCAAGGGAACTACACAGTCTCAGTCAGGACCGTGCGCGTCTCTTTCAGGGCCAGATTAGCTTAGTCCCCGCTTAGAGTCAAACTATCTTATTGCTTTGATTTCTTTTGTTTATTTTTTTTTTCAGTTAAGAAGAATTGTTCTCTCAAGCCTATATTTAAGGAATAAAACAAACTTTATTGATTCCTAAGAAAATTGTTACAAAGCTTGCTCGACTGACTAGTACAACAGTTTATACACTACAAGTATCTAAGTTCGATGCAAGTACAGAATCGCTAAAGTACGCGTCGATACTTCGCTCCGCCAATCTGTCTTCAGAGGATGATTCAAAAGTGAAAGCAAAAGTACCCAAAGTAGGTTAAAGGTCGCAGGTAGCAGCCTGATTCTTTGCTCCGCCAATCTGCTTTGCGGGGAGGACAAAGCAGAAAAAGGCAGATGGGAACGTCTCTCAATATGGGAATGCTTGAGGTGATACAGAGTTAGAACACCGCTCCGCCAATCTACCTTCCAACAGTGGCATCACGAGTGAAGCCAGTAGATACAGTCGGCACGACCACTCCAAAATTAGTTGCGGGTATAACCTCCCAACAATAGTGGGGGATGGAAACTCGGGAGCCACAGAAAGCGAAAGACGAACTCATCCCCCAAGGGAGAGTTCGTACTTTTTCTAGGAAATGTAAAAAGAAATTACAAGGTCCCATGAAACCAATTGGATGCTCACCCAAACCAGGCGGCACCACATAATAGCAGGTCTTACTAAGACTTATCGCTGCAAATGTCAGAATATTCGAAGACTCCAACAACGAAGATCTTTTTTTAGCCTTTGGAAAACCCAAAACATATTTTCTGAAGAGATGCATTTCAAGAACATTTTCTAGAGCATTTATGGCAATGCTTGAAATGGTGAACACTAGCCTATATATAGGTGCGACGATTCACGAAACAAAATCAATCAACAGTTATGTTAGCATTAAATGTCGTACGAGAAATAGGGAAGCGACGGTTCCAATTGCAATTGCACAAGTCCACTTTCATAAATTAATTGCACTGCACGCAACCCCATTAACTAGGGGAGTAATCGACACTGAACCGTTTCACAATCTACGCCGTACATCTGACATATTGATCTTTACAACACAACCCAACCAACTAATGGGCCCAAGCAAGTACCCCGCCAAATCCGACCTTAGTACACGTAAAGACTAAAGACACAAACGACAAAGGCCATAAGCGCCCATGGAATGCGGAGCACGCCTACGGTGATATTATCAATAAATCCAAGGTAGTCACTTTATCAAAATTCCGTTGCTATTCATTAAACCTAGATAAACTTAGCCCGGTCAATTTATGGCAATTTGGCTCTGGAATCATATTTATTAGGAAAATTAAGTAAGTTAGGACACCCAAGTCAGACTTACACTCTCAAGGCCAATCAGAGGCCTAACCTGACCAAAGCTTAGTCAGTTTTGACTGACGACGATGGCTTCTGGTCCGCTCTAACGCCTAGTCCGCCAAAAGCAAATTATGATGGCTTATAAAGTGGGAGCTTAGTCAACACTCTAACGCCTGATGAAGATGGATCGCTAGGGATCATCGTCCAATTGGAGACAATGATCGCCCCCCGATCAAAGCATAGTTGGTTCCGACTGATGACAATGACTTCTGATTCGCTCTAAGATTGTAATTCGCTGCGCGCGGATGAAGATGGCTTAGAAAGTGGGAGCCTAATCAGCTCTCCAATGCCCGATCAAGACGACTTGCCATGGATCATTGTCCAAATACAGATAATGATCACCGAACCCGACCAAAGCTTAGTCAGTGACGACTGATGACGATAGCTTTGGTCCCCTCTAATGTATAGTTTGTTGAGCTTGGATGTCGATGCCTTAGAAAGTGGTAGTCTAGTCAGTGTTCTCGACGCCCGACCTTGATGGCTTGCCAGGGATCTTTGCCCAACAACGGGCAATGATAACCAAACCCTACCGCTTTAAGACCATAGTTCGCTGCATGCGGATGAAGATTGCTTAGAAAGTGAGAGTCTAGTCAGCTTTCTTAATGCTTGATCATGCATGATGACTTTCCAGTGATCATTGTCCTTCCGCAGACAATGATCGTTGAACCCTACCGCTCTAAGACTGTAGCCTGCCAAGCGGGGGCGAATATGCCTTAGAAAGTGGGAGTCTAGTCAGCATTCTTAGCGTCTGATCACGATGACTTGCCATAGATCATTATCCTTCCGGAGACAATGATCGCTGAACCCTACCAAAGCTTAGTCAATTTCAACTGATGATGATAACTCTTGATCCGCTCTAAGACCGTAGCCCGCTAAGCGCGGGTGAAAATGACTTAGAAAGTGGGAGTCTAGTCAGCGTTCTCAACTCCAGATTATGATGACTTGCCAGGGGATGCGTTCGCACGTGCTGCCGCTCAGACACTCTAGTCTTGATCACCTTATTCTTCTAATTGATCACCCTTTTTTTCTGATTGATCGGAGGCTTTCCCAAACTCCACAAAAGACACCTCTTTGTAATGAGAGAGGTCCCAATCAAGATGTTCCTCCTTCATCAGCTGCAACAGCTCCAACCGTCCATGCACAACTCTGCTGAACTCAAACGTGCCCTGGGCCTTCAGAAGCTTTTCCTTGCGCACTCGTGACTCAACGAGCTCTCATTCCATCTGTTCCAACTTGCCCTACAGCGTATCAGTTTTGGACTGCTAGGCACTCAAGTTTCCCTTCGCAACACTTAGTTCATTCTGCGCCAGAAGGAGCTACTCTTGTGCTGTCCGCACACCCTTGTGCTGTCCGCACACCCTTGTGCTGTCCGCACACTCTTGGCATTAGAGTCAACGTTGGCCTCTAGCTGCTGACATCGGGTAGTCCACTCGGACTCCTTCTCAGTGTTCAAAGCTTGCACATTAGCCTGCACCTTGGCTGCAGCCTCTCGAGCAAATTGTTAGTCATGACGGATAAGGTTCAGTTTTTCCTCGAACCCGTCCCTCGCACATTGCCTCTGCCAACTCGAACTCAAGCGTTTCCAAGCCAATCCTCTGAGCTTTCGATCTTGTCTTCCAGACCTCCTGATCAACAACCGATTGGGCATGCCTCACTTTCTTAAGCTGTTTCTTTAGTGATTCAATTTCACAGAGAGCATCAGAGTACGACTTCTGCAAATTCGCAAAAACTCGTCCCTGGTATATACTTTCTCACAGGCAGCCTCGACCTTCGTCCCAATGACGATGCCTTGGTTCAGATATGACATCCCAAGAACAAGATATTTCTGCCCCTTGTCCATACTCTCTCCCAACGTATTGTCGGCTTTCATCAGAGCACAATTCACCAGCCAATCATTCCATTTACTGATATGCTTATTGGATGCATAAGAAATATCAACCTCCTGGTGCCAGGCTTGGCTGCTCATCCTTAACACATCCAGAGCAAACAAACCGATCCGTGCATCTGCATGGATGTTTTCTGGGACTGGAATTACTCCAACATCACCCTTCACCGTCTTCACCGCATCAGGACCCCCGTCCACCGCTTTCCCCTTACTCACAACGATCGGCTCTGTCTCACGAGCCGACTCGGAAGCAGATGACGGGGAAGAAGGAAGTGAGTTATCTCTCGAACCTGGCGCCACCTCAATATGGGGTCGAGATTGGGATGGAGGACAATACGGGCGATGCGGAGGGGACTTCTCGTCGTAGGGGCGATAGTCAGGCGACCCTTCAGCAAGTCAGGGAGACTCACGATCCAAAGAGGGGTTGTACTTAAAATCCTTCAACGAAAAGGGACGAGTTAGACTTGCATTGGACGAAGCCGCCATGTCCGTCTGCAGCAACAGGTTGTTTATAACTTTCGCTTACTCGGTGCTCAGCTTTGTTACATCTTCAACACCCACCATCTGCAGATAATCCTTCTCAAAGCAGGGAAGAGAGATATGGGCCCTTACCTGAGCATCCTGCCCCTCGGACACAACAATTTTTTCCTTAGCAGACGAATCAAGAACCTGCCCCACAACTTGACGTCCCTCTGAAAGGGTCGAACACTCAGGAGCGCGCTTAGTGGCAGCACAAGGCATCTTAGAACACAAAGAAGAAGTAAGCGTCTTATTCAATTCCGCCCTCCTTGACGAACTCAAAATCTTAACCTTTGGGAGCTTCTCATTTTTTGAAGAGGGACTGCCTTCGGACTTCGACTTTGAAACTGTAAAAAGAGTGGGAGCCTCATGTCAATGAGCCCACAGTCCGATGCGCTTGATATTAGAAGACTCAACGACATCCTCTACTCGCAGTCGAGGCATGTCACGAAATTTATCCAAAGCTGCTTCATCTTCTGAAGAAAGGGGCGTAGTTGGAAACCTCCCTACAAAAAGCACGGGTAACAATTCAATATGCAATTAACACAGGTAGTATCGAGAACAAAATCAAACTTACTAAGTTGCCTGAACTCTCACTCAATTGGACGACGAACAAACTCAAAATACTTCAAATCTGCAGAGGTCTTGAAACAATAATTTTGCCCGAACTTGAAGTCATTAGACAAATTGTCAAAGCAGTCCGGCGATGCCAACACACACACAACATGCTCGTTTATCCGAGGAGAAGTGAGCAGTTGGATCACCCTCGGAGACACTCGGACACCAGTGTCCTTCGCCCTAATCAGAACTATACCCGTTCGACACCAGCTGAGCGGGCATAATGCCGAGGTAAGCTAGGAAACTTCAAATCTCCTTGATGACAGGAAAACATATGCTTGATTGGAGCATACCTCGGTACAAACAGATAAATCCCTCTGGTGGAGACAACGACGTCTCACCAACACTCAATGTGAAGAACACTAAATCATCAAATCCCATATGTCTCACGATTGGAGCATACCTCCACAACATGACTTGATGGATCGACGAGCTGGCCTACCAACTCGTGGGGAGTAGCTAATGATACACCAAACCATCATTCAATCAGTGCCGTACGCGTGTCACGATAATCTAGTCAGCAGAGTAAAACGGGCCTGGTTGCCTACCTAATCTAAAATCCTAGACAACACTAAGTCCATATTGGCAGAATCCAAAAGGTTGGATCCAAATTGCAACGCCCTATTAAGCCCATGCGTCACACGATAAAACTCAATACTCGTAAGGCCTAATCAGGAAAATATCTGGGGGATCACCTAAGACGGGCATGCCAACAATACATTGGTTCCGACTAGGAAACAAATACTATAGTATAAGTCGTGCATGGAAACTTCCTTGTATGGACAACACTCCAAAAGGAAAACCTCTCACACAGATCTAGGAGCGCAAGTCACGTAGGAAAACTCTCTTACATGGATGACTCCCAACTAGGAAAGGATCTCCAGCAAGATTGTTTTTCCCAAACTACGCCACCAAAGACCTAGCCGAATGAGGACTCTCGCATTATAAGTAAGACACAGGGTTGATGAACAAAGGTATGCCACAAAACCCAATTTACAGCTTTAAACCTTTCTCAAGCCTTGTCTGACTTTAGCATCGGAGTGCCATCGGCCACCACAATGGTGGTCCTTGGCTCATGTGCATTCCCTGTGTAGGTCTAGGTCAAGGTCAAAGATTCGATTATATCAAAACTATACACGTGGCATGGGCTAACCCTAGCATGAGAAAGGCTTCAGTGCAGTCTTGGACCCATGCATAACAACATAAACTGTTGTTTAACTCGTAAGTCAGGTGCCCAAGCCCAAGAGGCACGGGGCTTGGCCCAGACAATAAGGCCAAGTCATGAATCTCATAGCTGTCACACGACCGAGATCTGCTCACACGAATATGTTCTTAGCCCAATCAAGCATTGGGTCCTAAACATAGCCAAGTATCGAAGAGACTCAGTCATGCACAGGTAAGATCTTATGCGAGATCTCCTCCCTCTATTATGCCCTCGATTGCAGGGACAGTTGGGGAGGAAACACTCATTGATGAGACATCAAACAGTTACTCGATCGCAGCTGTACACATGGCATGTGCTAACCCTAACACAAGAAAGGCTTCAGTGAAGTCCAAGGGGACCTATGCATAAACTGATGTCCAGCCCGTAAGTCAGGTGCCCAAACCCAAGTCACGCTAGTCCAAGAGGCACGAGCCTTGGGGCTTGGCCCAGGACAATAAGTCCCGAACATGAATCTCAAAGCTGTCATAGGCCCGAGATCCACTCGCACGAATATTCTCTTATCCCAATCAAGCATTGAGTCCTAAACAGAGCTAAGTGCCGAAGAGACTCAATCATGCACATGTAAGATCTCATCCTTCCTCCATGCTCAAGAATTGTGATTTCGGTTTTCGAGTTAATTTTGGTTTCCTAATTTTAAGATATATTTTGGTATAAAGAAAAAACGTAAAATTTTGTGGATACATGAAATATATAACGAAATTTGAGGGTATATTAAATATGTGAAAAAATAATATGCAAGTAAATAAATGTATTAAACACATTAAATGAAACCAAAATACCTACAATTAGAAAATCAATGGGTAGTTGAAAAAATCAATATATAATTAGGAGTGATAATTAAGAAATTAAGGGGAGGTTTCAAAAATCAATAAATAATTAGAATAAATGATAATTAGAAAAAAAAACTCGAAAATTACGAAAAATGTAATTTTTAGTAGTTGGATATACGAAAAAAAAGCCCCAATTTATTTTTTAAAATATCTCGATTTATTTCAAAAAAATGTTAAAAAAAAATTGCCTTTTTTTTTTTTTTTTTTTTTTTTTTTCGTAATTTAAAAAAACGAAAATTTCGGCAAAATTTCATGAAATCACAATCTTTGATCATGCCCTCGATCGCAGGGATAGTTGGGGAGGGAACACTCGCTATAAAAGTTGGTGAAATGAAGAAGAAAAACGCATATATTTTGCAATTTACATATAGTCTTCACTATTCCTTGCATCGATATCTGACTTAAGCATGGGAGTGCCTTCGGCCACCACAACGGTGGTCCCTGGCTTAACCGCTGCTCATTTTTGCAGGCTAGATATCAGCAGGATCAACAAGGACATATATGAATACATCAGAACTATAATTTTTTTTGCCTAGAAAGTATTAAAATCTATAAATGCATTGAGATCCTTCACTACTCTCGCTCTCTACTAGTTTTTTATGTTTTCGATTGACTGAGATTTCCTTCATTGCTCTCACTCTCTACTGGCTTTTTAGGTTTTCGATTGACTGAGATTTCCTTTACTTACTTTCTCTCTACTGGGTTTCGTTTCCAAGGAAACAAGTTATTCTAGTTATGGGTCGCGCAAGAGGAGCCTTCCTCTTGCAACCTATTGGAACAAGAGGTGTCACAAGGTGACATTTGAGAAAAGAAAGTTTGGACTGTGTGTGGTATCGATGCTAGTTGCATGATCACTTATGGACCCTATATAATGGGAATTCAAAACATGGCTTGAAGATCCATGTATAATCATGTTGACAAAATATGAAAGATATAAACGCAAGCACGACATTGCATTGTTTCTTGGTGGACCCAAGAAGCTCCAAGACTATACATTGACGATGAGTCTTCTTCTTTATACCCAAGTTGGCATAGTCGACTTGATCAATTTTTACACTGGTCTTTGAGGGATTTGAAAACTTGTCTGGATCACAAGTTGGACAAACTTAGATAAAAAAACTCAAGTTCTCAAGGACAAGAATGCTAAGCCAACAAAGAAGAATCCCAGCAAAGGAAAAGATGTCATGGTCCACGTTGATAATGTTACAGTCCCCCAATCCCATGTTCTTTAATGGAACAGTAAACTATATGGCGACAATCCTTCCAATTGTTATGGAGACGTGGGAGCCAGTAGTACTACTACTTATGATGGTCAAGTGGTAGTGTTGTGCTTGATTACCTTTGGGGGTTTCCAACTCCATTTGGCGGGGGCGGGGGTTATGGTATGTTGCATTTGATGCTTGGTACTGATGATTCTTCTTTACCTCATCATGACTTAAATGTTATTTCACCATCCATCACTAGCTCTTTAGGCCATGTTGCCGCCAACGACACCAATGCCAATGCATCCTCCACAACCAAGGGCGGACCCATAATTCTCATTGAAGGGGGGCAACTAATTATTATGTGAATTACTGGAGTAATGGACCAACCATTTAAGGAAATGTGAGGGGGAAAATGGGGGTGAAAGAAGAAATGCATAATTTTTAGGAGGGCAGTCAGTAGTATTAACCAAGTGGACCTCACTATCAAATAGGTAAATCAACAACATTTTCAAAGTTGAGGGGGGGGGGGGGGGGATTGCCCCTTTTGTCTCCATAGTGGCTCCTTCCATGTCCACAACTGTAGCAGTAGTAACAGCCCTCGGTACCTATGGGATAGTGCATTCAAACACATCTTTCCTACCACTGCAGCAACAACCTTCGAAGCCCATGGGACTGCCAATTCCATTCCTACGACTTGAGCAGATGGAAGATGATGGGTTTTTCGATTTTGGCGCATTCACACGATTTTGATTTTAGGCCTATTATTGTGTGTAATCGGAGCAACGTATGTTGATTGATTTCAAACATAAGGTCTATTGCACAAATGTATAGCAAATGTGTAAAAAAAAAGTTTGCCTCAGTCTCCCAAATATTGCTAGGCTACCTACTATAGACGTTGACCTTATTTGTTGTAAATCAATAATTTTTTAAATTCAATTTTACATCTAAGCTTCTTCTCCTAATACAATATTGATTTGTTTAGACTCAAGTATTTTAGCTCTTTTTCTCCTAATACAATACTGAATCGTTATTTTAGCTTTTCTGCGTGTTTGGTAAATTGCTAATTTAGTACTCTGCTTAGTTGCTATATTTCGTTTTGTCTAGGTGAATTAGTTAGTATATTATCTCATATCTCCATACCTTTTTAGTTGAAAAACATCATACATATTTTTGTTTTTTTGATTGTTAACCTAATATAAATCTCATTCAATACAATTAGTGTTAGAAAGAATTATCAGGAAGATGATATGATATTGATCAGGAAATAATGGATTCTGTCGATCATGGTTGCACGATTGCTCATATATGAAACTTGAGTTAAAACTTGGTAAATACTGCGGTTAAGCTATGAGAAATATTCAGCTTTGTCCATAATTTATAATCACATCAAACATTATTAGAATGGCTACTATTATTTCAACATACTGAACCATAACCATAAACCATTCTATTATGCTACAAAGTACATACTAATATTTGTTGAGTTCTGTAAGTGTGATTATGAAGTATTGGGAATATGTTTCAAATGAAATATTGGACATAGTTTGACATGGGCACTGATGCAGTCATTTTCCGCTCCCTGCTTTGACCCAGTTCCTGCTGACCTGCACAAGTAACACACGTGAGCCACGGACCATCGTTGTGGTGGCCGATGGCACTCTGATGCTAAAGTTAGACATGGATATGAGGAAGGTGTAATGTTGTAACTGGAAATTTGTAGCGTACCTTAGCTTACCAACCTCATGTCTTATTTATAGTGCAAGGTGTCTTGGTTCTACCAAGCCATCATAGGCGTAGTTTAGGAAGGGGATCTTCTTGGAGATCATTATCTAATTAGGAGTCGTGCTGTAGGAGGGAAGTTCTCTGTTAGCCCCGTGCTCCCAGATACGTGGGAGATAATTTTCAATGCGAGAGCAATCCGTAGAAGGGGGTTTCCCTGTGTGGAATATACTCTGATATTTGCTTTCTAGTTGGAAGCAGAGAACAATTGTAGTTGCCCGTCCGAAGTTGATCCTCGAGATATTTGTCTTAGTAGGACTTATGGGTATTGAGGATAGCTGTGAGACGTGTGGGCCTAGCGTGCTGTGAGAGTTCGGGTCCGTCTGGTAGATTGAATTGAGCGGGCTTAGAACCACTTGGGCCGGATCAGCGTTGGGCTGATGCTGGGGCCCATATTTCCTCGAGATCATCATGACACGTGTGTGGCTTAGAGGTGTGACCATTTTGATGTATCATCAGCTACTCCCCTCGAGTTAGTGGGCCGTCACATCGGTTCGCTAAGTCATCTCTTGAAGGGATGCGTCGCTCATGATGATTGAGTCTGAATTGTTACTTGAGCCGCGCGTTGCATTAATTGAACGTGCGTTGGTTTAGCGGAAAAGAGGCGGGAACCCACCCTCTATTTAGGTCATCCGCAGTGTAGAGCCCGACTCTTCTACTTTCTCTGCTTTCGAAGATATCGCTCTGATTAGAAAAGATTGTTCATCTTCTTCATGGCCTAACAAAACCTTCTTGATGAAACAATCTTAGCCAAGGGCTTGGAGTTTTTCGAAGACAGATTGTTGTCCGAGCCTGGCCTTGCTGAAATCCGTACAGAGTTTGGAGTCCCTGAGGACCTGTCGTTGTATGTCCCGATGAGTGACCAAACACCAATGTCGCCTCCGGACGGTTTCATCTGTTTGCATCATGGGATGCTTCAAACAGGAGTGCGCTCTCCAGTTCTGGACGTGATTTGGGAGTTTTTGGATCTTCTAGGGATTCCTTCGGCCCAGTTGGGGCCTAATGGATATAAGATCATCCTCATGATTCTGCTTAGTGCTAAGGAGGCCGGTGTCACCGTGACTCCGCAGGTGGTTCAGTTGCTAACTTCTCCTCGACTGAAGAGTAACATTGTCTGTAAGATGACGTCGTCGGTTTGCTTCGTTAATCTGCCTGTTGACTTCAAGTTCTGGCAGAAGTACTGATTCTTGTCTTCTGGGGATTCGAAATATTTTTGATGCAAGGGTCGTCCGCTCGAGCAACAGTTTAGGCCGCTTCGTAAGTTCAACCCTCTTCTAGTGACTTTGATACTCTTGATAGCGAACTGGCTAATCGTTGTTTGTGTTTTTTCATAGGAAGGTTTCCTACTACTTCTCTTACCTTAGCTGAGCAAAACACCATAAAGACGTTTCGTGACTTGCCAAAGTAGAACGCGATCGATGTCATAAGAGTTTCCAACTTCATCCATATTAGGCTGTGGGATAACTAGCACATTGCCCCCACTCTGTACCGAACATCGCAAATTAAGTTAGAAGATGGGGCCCCTTTGAGGAAGAGGAAGGCTGTTGGGGCTAGAGCTTCCGTTCTGTATGATGTGGAGGAGCCTCCTTTGTGAGGAAGAAGCCCCATTTGAGAACTGGGTCATCTTAAACACGACCGCTCCAATGAGAGAAGCACGCGAGTCTGCTAGGCATGTTGGGGCGAAGATTGATGTTTCTGGCTTGGAGAAAGAGTACCTGCGGTTTGCAGGAGTTGTAGAAAAGTCAAACCTTAGTGACGCGCAGGTCAAAGCTCTGAATGACTGTCTGGTATGGGTTGCAATGGCAACTTCCGCTGGTGTTGATTCACGTGGGACCGTTTCGGTAGAAGGCTCCCGTGAAGATCCGCTTGAGGTTGTAGAATCTGATTGCCCCATCATTGCTTCGCCTTAGAGTGGCTGTGACATTGGCCATGTCTCCTGTAGTCCGAGTTGCTCACCGTCTCGCTCTAGGCCATAACTAGAAGTGTTGGAAAGTCCTTTGGATAATTCACTTCCTCCTCTACCTCCGAATCTCGTTGAGCGGTCTCGCAATAAAGGGTCGACTATTAGTGACAAGAGGAAGGCTATGGAGGAGAGCCTGAGGATGGTAGCAACCGTGAAGGGTGGCGCTGGCGTGATTCCTGATCCAGGGTAGCTTCATCCGGATGCACGGATAAGCCTTTTTGCACCGGACTTGGTGAAGACGAGTTCACAGGTCTGACACCAAGAAGTTGACGTGGAGTATGCTTCAATGAAACATATAAGCAGGCGTCATAGTTGTCTGATGGATAGTGCTCTGAAGCCCGAGGAGGATACGCTGGAAGGGTGTATGGACAAGGGCTTGAAGTACCTTATGCTGGGTATATCTCTTTTGAGCCCACGTGGCCATTGCTAGGTCGAAAGTCGAGGCAACTCGTGAGAGAGTATACACCTTGGAGTGTGTCTTCTCGCACATGCAGGCGCTATATTCTGATGCGCTTTATGAAATTGATCGGCTACAGAAGCAACTACAGAAGTGAGCTGAGGAGAAGAGGCTGGATCAGTCAGCCGTGGTCGCTGAGACTCAAAGGGCTCGTTTGAAGGTCCTTGAGCGTGATTTGTCTGAGGCGGTGTCTGAGGGAGATAGACTCACACAAGAGTTGGACTGGATCTGTCAAGATGTAGAGGTTGCACATGAAGCTGCGGTTAAGGCACGTTTCGAACTGCAGTCTCTTGTTGAAGAGAATGCTTCGAAGGAGGCCGACTGGGCTGCTTAAAAGCATTAGTTAAAATTCGATGCGGAGTTCTATGCTCGAGAGGCGAGGAAGGTCGAGGACCAGTTCAAATTGAAGTGGCATGAGCTTAGTGCTGTGAAAAACAGTTTGGCCACAGAGCAGTCTCAGGTCGACGCGCTGATGAGTAAGTTGAAACTATTGGAACGTGAACTTGTCGATGCGAAAGTGCGCGAGGAGGAACTTCTTCAGGAATAAGGCAAATGTGAGTTCCACTGGTTGTACATGGCAGGTTGGAGCTACTGTCGCTGATGAAGGAGAAGCATCCGAAGTGGGATTTCGGCCGCTATAAGAAGATGTCGTATGTATACTCATCTGTTACCTCCGCATCATCAGACGATGAAGACAATGTGGGCCCCTGATGTCCAGGCCGTGGCGCATGTGAACGCAACTCTTGCTCCTTCTTTCACTATGCTTGGCTCTTCTGTTTCTGTACATTTTCCTGATAAGGAGTAAACTTTGTGTGCTTGTACCCCTTTTCGTTTTGACCTTTAATGAAAACAGTTTTATCCGTATCCTTCTTGTTGTCTCTATTGCATGTTTTTCGTTTTGCATTGTCGTCTTGCTTCGGCATAGGTTGGTTGAATCAATAGGATGTTGACTGGTCTGTCTGCGATAGAGAGCTTGACCGTTTTGCGCTGCGAATGACTCAGGGTCATCACTGTGTAGTCATGTCCGATGTTGGGCATGTTGCAAACAGTTTAGCTGGGGGTTGAGTCGCTCGAGCTGTGTCTTGTCCCCAAGGTAAGCTGCTTGAGGCTTACCATGTTTGTCTTACCGGTCGGCAGTAGTTGCTGCGATGGGCGAGTTGCGTTAGTCGAGTGTATGTGTTAGAGCGTTCGTGCCGAGTGAGGTGTCGTAAGCTCAGGCTAGCATCCTAAGTAGATTTTATCTGGGCACTGGCCATACGATATTTGTATAGGCACGAATGGCCTTCGCTAATAATAAAATGTCAGCTCGTTTGAGCGTGAAGACGCTGGCTGAACTAGATTCATGTTTGCGACTGCTGTTTGGAAGGAAAACAGAGGTCACGTGGCGAGCTACTTGAGACTCTCATTTTCCGAATCATCCATGACCGAGCAAAGTGGACTACAAATTCAAAGAGCAACAATTTGGAGACCAGGTTGAAAAGCAGTGGTCCTGTGACAAGCCGTCGGAATCAGTTCAGGACTGACTAGACTCCCACCTTCCGAATCGTTTATGATCGAGCAAAGCGGACTACAGATTCGGGGATTAAAAGTTTGGCGACTAGGCTGAATAAGCAGTGGTTCCGTGGCAAGCCGTCAGAATCAATTCAGAACTGACTAGGCTCCCACCTTTCGAACCATCTACACCCTCCCGGCGTGGTGGGATATACGAATTCGAGAATTTGGCAAATAGGCTGAAAAACAGTGATCTCGTGGCAAGCCATCGAAATCAGTTCGGGACTGACTAGGCTCCGACCTTCCAAATTATCTAGACCCGTGCGCATCAAGCTACAAATTTGAGAGTTTTCGGCGGCCATGCTTAAAAGCAGTGGTCCCGTGGCAAGCCATCGGAATCAAGTCGTGGTTGACTAGGCTCCCAACTTCTAGACTATCTACACCCGCACAGTGGGGGCTACAAGTCCAGGGTTTGTGATTCGGCGGCCATGCTGAAAAGCATTGGTCCCGTGGCTAGCCGTCGGAATCAGTTCGGGACTGACTATGCTCCTACCTTTTAGACCATCTACACCCGCAGTGGGAGTGATTACGCCCAAACAGTACACGCGGTCAATTGAAGTAAAGATTGGGGTGTTGATCCCACGAGGAAAAACGATCTACAAAACAAGGTCAAGGAAGAAGAACTACACGAAACTAAATTTAAGAAATTTTAGCAATTTTAAAATATGAAATTGAATTTAGTTTAATAAAAATCAAGTTTAGAAAAATCACAAGGTTCCAAGAATCTCTCATAGATTTCACGCGCCAACTAGTATTGATTCACTATGATAACTCAATTACGTGTTTCACATCCCAAACAACATAATCGGAAAATAGTCTTTAATGCACCAATATATTCTAATGTAAATGGATTTTAGATTTCACTTTTTCTAGAAAGCACAAAGATTGATCATATATGATATCTTAAATTTACGATATTGTCACGCCTCGATTTTCGAGAAAAATGAAATCCTAAAATCCACGTAGGATTATCCGTTTCCCCAAAATTCGGGACGTGAAATTCAATAACAACAGAGACATTTAGCAGCAAAGACAAAAAGTATAATTTAGAAAATAGGAACAAACTAAAATTAATACAAAAGTCTAACCAGGAAAAACACTGACGTCGCTAGCCCCACTAGCGGAACTCCCGTAACGCTGCTCAAAAGTCTCTAAACCTGAAAAGCTAATCGGCTACATTCCCAAAGGAATGTACCCAAGAAGCAAAAGCTCACTTGGGTCAGCAATAAAGCTGGTGTGAGAAATCTTCATCCCAAAAATTAATAAAATCGCACGTGATAAACATCAAGCGAAACACAAACAACAAACCATCACACCAATAGGTAGTTCCTCAACGAGGCAAAGGTGTGATGCAAGAAAACACAGTCCAAAGAATTTAGTTCCTCAACGAGGCAATCATATCATCATCCTAATATGTAAATATGCATTTACCTGTACTTACCCTATAGGAGTTGACTATGGCAAGTCAGACCTGCAGAAATATTAGTGGACTTGCCATCCTGCATAAAAAGAATTAGAAACAATGCAACGTCATTTATTCTTTTTATTTGAATTAGGTTCCTCTTTTTAACGGATTGATCACTTAGACGATACCACATTCGCACCACCTCCGTGCCGAACATACATGCCCGTATGCCTCTCTCATATAAAGGAGGACTACTCCGTCATCCATGCCTAAGTGGGGACATCACATACAGGCATGCATCGCGGATACCCCTAACTATATGAGTACCAAAAGCCACCATTGGGCTATCAATGCGCATAACTCACGTCACATTTTTGACGGATAAATATCAAAGCCTATTTTAGGCATACAAACTCACCACATTTCCACAAGACTAACCCGAAGGTTATTTTAGTTTCTCTAGTAAGAAATGGGTGCCCCAACTCCGCAAGACGACCCACTGGTCATTTAGTTTCTCTAGTAAGAGAGGGGAAATAATAAACAAAAGAGATGTGGTAGTTCTAAGTGATACAAGTCCAAGTGGTTTATATTTTCAAAAATCAAGGTTTACCAATATCATTTATTTTTGATAATTCAGAATTTCTCCACAATGACATTTGTCATACATAAATTGATTCGCCATCTATCCACCCACATTTTTGGGGAAAACATAGCATATTCATTAATCATGCTATGTAACAATATGGCAATAAAGCCACTCCTTGATTCAAATATCCAAATTCTTCATAATGCATTAACAAGTCAATATGCATACAAATCTCCAAATTTATCACAATGCATTAATATTCATCAACCATTCAAACACCAACCAATCAAAGTCACACCCAATCAATAAAATGGTAAACATGGGTGACCCCAAACATGAACAAAATAAACAAAGAAAGTAAACTCATTCTCACAGACAAAACCCATTCTATTTTGTAAATTGGGAATATTCTATTTTCAAGAACAACATGAACCAGCCACCCAATCAACAAATCAAACAATCCAACAGATTATCTAAAAAGGGTACTATTTAATATATACTCTACTCATCAAAAGACAACAAGTAGAACCAACACCACTCCCACTAGTACCATCATGTCGCCTTATTTGATCATTCGTAGATAACCCCATTTGCTGCCCATTAATGTTAACACCAAATTATGACAACATACTCCTTTCATACAGTACATAGCAAAGAGCCTAGGAAATCTGTCCATAAAGCTTTCAATTCCCACCCGCATATATCATATGCCAACACAAACCTTATAACCCAAATTGACCCCACAGAATCATAATTTTGCTTTTATCTCGCATCTTTCCATACTCTCTGTTCCATACCTCAACAACCACTTGCATAGCAAAGCTATATTCATCAATTGATGATGTCAGACATCCAACCTTGCATTACCCAATAAATCCCAAATAAATAAACCCCAGGATGCATCCACACTTCGTATACCCAATTGGCGACTGCAATGAAATAAAATATGAATAGAGCTCTCCCGGTCAATGCCACAGAGTAGACTCCACATCAATCTCCATGCCTCTTAGGGTCAAGTCTCTCCCACACCACCGTAAAGGCGTAAACATGAGGAAGGAAACTCTAGTTGGGACCCCCTCTTGGTACTTGTTCAGCTCTGTTCCTTTCTCCCCATGGTGGTATTGTGAGATGTATCAGTGTTTCATCAAATTGCAGAAAAAAAACAAAACAAAAACATACATGACAAGAAACATGGATATCAAAGTTGCAATAGCAGCTCTTTGTATCTGATGTAGAAGAGCCAGTTAACTAAATATTCCACACTCATACCCACATAATGTGATCAGAAGAGAAAAGAAGAAAACTCATAGTAAAAGTGAAAGAACTGAAGAAACTCACAGAAAAAGGGAAAGAATGAAGAAAACTCACCGAAATTTCCCGAATAGCAACCGCTACTGCTGCTTCCACAACTACTCCCCGGGCGATCTTTCCTAGAATCATTCACCCCCACCAAGAGAGCCTCCTACGAATACGAAGAACCCCATATTATGGTACCATTAGCTGACAAATATCCAAACTACACCAGCAAACTGCTCTTCCTATTACATAGAGCAAAATGCGTTGGGAATCTGTCTCTGAAAGCCTCATCCAAACAAAGATATAGGCACTGCAACAAACAATGAAGTAGAATCCTGGGAGGATCCTCTGTGCCCTTCGATCGACAACCAATTAATTACAACTATCTATTCATTGAGAGTAAATCCAAGATGATCAATTAATCACATAGGCACTTTCAAGTTTCAACCATTGACATGTCCTCACTTCCTCCAAAGGTTATATCCTCAGCTTCAAAGTCGTACTTGAGTGCACTGTTATGGTTCACCTTATTTTCCACTTTTTCTGCGTTATCAGATTGGGGTTGGCATCCATTAATTACTGTCAAGCTCACACCTCCAAGTCTCCAGCTACCTGACCTGATTCAAGACCAATCCAGATGGCTTCAATTCGTCCCAATTTAGGTCCCTCAACAGCGAAATCATTAACAGAACCCCTTTGGAAGCAAAGAAGATCCTGAAGAGAAGTTTCTTTTGCAGGAGAATATATAACTGGAGTTGCTGACGTCCTCTGTAGTATCATCTAATACCTCAAGTTCCTTTAGTAGCATTTCATCCAAAAGCAATTTGGAGTCAATAACCTCATCGAGCACACCATGTTCCTGTAATCCTTCTGAACAAGCAACACCTTGACAGTCTGACAGATGACAAGATGGATGAAACGAGATATGCTGTTGATCAAACATCTTACAGATGTTGTGTCCATCACACCCGTTTCCTGAAACTGTATTGCTCCAATGGAACAAAACCAGTAAATGGTTGTTGACAGAACCTCAAAACCCAATGTTCCAAACTGCAAGATCAATCCAAAAATATAAAAGTGATGACCCTGAATCACCTAAACCCCCCTCTCTCTCTCAATACACCACCACCCTATTTGTCCAGCTTTCATTCCAAACATCCTCCATGAATCAAGCTCAAAGAGAACAACTTGAACAAAGATTCAAGTGCGGGTTCACCCACTTTAACCGAAGCAGTATCAATCGCAAGAACAAGCAGAAGGAGCACAGACTTCGCATCAGAACGAGCAAACCCAAGCATCCAATTCTTCGCTGCGGGATCCGAAGAGTCCTCTAGGGTTTCGGTTGTAGTCTTGCACAAGTGTTTGTGAATCAAACAACACCTACAGAAGAACCCCACGATTGCTTATTCAATCATCTTGCTCTGCAAACCATTGTCAACAAACACCTTCTTTTCTCTTCAGATCAGCCTCTTTCAGATCACCCACACTTCTCTTCACAGCCATTGAAGAAAGAAACAAAAAAAAGAGAAGGAAAAATTCCTGTTGCACAAGAGAAGAAGGAAGGAGAAAGAAAAGAGGGTTTTCTTTTTATAGGGTGGGTGGCTATTCGCCCCCACTAAAATTCTGAGAGCACTCGCCCTTCTAAACTCACCAAATAAACCCTAATTACGAAATTCACATTCAATTAAATGTAACCCTATTTTATTTAATTCAAAATAAAATAAAATAGTTTTATGAAATTTAGGGGTGTTACATTATACACACGTTAAATGGAATCTCGTCCCGAGATTCGGAAGGTAAGAAAAATTAGCTGAATTTCGAAAAATACTAGTTGTCAAACAAAAGAAGATTTTGAAACACAATTTCAATTGAATTTTTTTGAAACATAAATTATTTATTGTTATTTGAAAAGTAGGGGTGTTACAGATATATCCGAAGACAATAACGTAATAAAAGACAATCACATATAACTAACCTACCGAAATTAATTGATATTTAAAATTCCACACATAAGAAAAGCATGACTAGACTTACATGGAGAAGAAAAAAAACCACCGGAATAATAATCTTCGAAGAAGTTGATGAAATATTTGTCACTAAGATAACATAAATTCATATATTAAATAAAAGTGCAAATCATAAATACCATTGTTCATCGTGAAAGCATAAAACGAATCAAATACCAATTAAGTGCGTTACATCTAGGAGTTCATCTCTTCGTGTTGCGTGGAGTTTAGTGACACATTGTGAAGGTGATGACAACAATAACGGTGTGGAGCTTCATTTGCATGCAGTGCGTGGTGGATTAGCGATGCGTTCTCTACTGTTCCTGCCTGTTGTGTGTTGCTGTATCTATGGTAGAAAGAAACAATTCCTTATTGGAAACCCAATTGGAAACCAAATACAATTGGAAACCAAATACCAATTGGAAACCAAAAAAAAAAAAAAAAAAGGTGGGTTTGGCTATGTTCATCCATATCACTTCTTTGTTCCACCAAAATTCAAAACTAATTTCCTTTATTTTTTCTTTGGTTATCTTTATTAATCTTTGGCTTGAGTGTCTCCCGCTCCACTTCGTCAATTTGTCTATGAATTTTCAAATTCGCCACGCTAATGCACTTTTGTCATTTAAACTCCAAATCCTACAAAAATAAAAAAATAAAATAATTAAACTAAAATACACTATTTGAAACACTAACAAATATAAATTAGGAGGTATATTATGTAATAATTATGTGAATATCAGGGAGCTATAGGTCCGGGGTTGGTGATTCGGCGGGCATGCTGAAAAGTCGTGGTCCCATGGCAAGCCGTCAGAATCCGTTCGGGACTGACTAGGCTTACCTGGTAAGTTCGGCGATCATTGTCTATGTTGAAAGCAATGATCCCTTGGCGAGTCGTTGTCATCACTGGACAAGCGCTGACTAGATTCCCACTTCCTCAGCCGTCATGATCCGCGCGAAGCGGATTAGGCTTTGGGCACCAGAAGCCATCGTCATCAGTCGCGAACAGACTAAGCTTACCTGGTAAATTCGGTGATCATTGTTTGTGTTGAGATTGATGATCCCTTGACGAGTCGTCATCATTAGTGGACAAGCGCTGACTAGACTCCCATTTCCTCAGCCGTCGTGATTCGTGCGGAGCAGATTAGGCTTTGGGCACCAGAAACTGTCGTCATCAGTCACGAATTGACTAAGCTTACCTGGTAAGTTCGGCGATCATTGTCTATGTTGAGAGCAATGATCCCTTAGCGAGTCCTCGTCATCAGTGGACAAGCGCTGACTAGGCAAGTTCTTATACCGTCGTGATCTGCGCGGATCAGATTAGGCTTTGGGATGATATTCGAGTTTGGCCATAGCCGGGTTGGTCGAGCGTTGTAATGGACAATAGTAGAAATTATGGTAAAAGCAAAATATTTATTGATAATATTTTTTGAGGTGCTCTACATTCCATGGTCGTTTAAGCCCGTCGCCGTCTGCGTCTTTCAACCAGTGTTTTCTCGGCCTATTAACCTTGGCAACTCTGTAAGGTCTTTCCCAATTCGGATTTAGCTTTCTTGCTTCGTCTTCTTTGGTGTTCTGCTGGGTCTTCCTGAGTACCCAATCTCCCACCTTGAATTCGCATGGCTTGACCTTGTTGTTGTAGTATTGCGCCATCCCTTATTGGGAGGCGACTATCTTGGTGGAGGCTATATCCCATTTTTCGTTGAGGAGGTTTAGTCCCACGTGCAAAACCTTGTCATTGTCGTCTGGTATGAACTTTTCCGTTTGGAAGGTTGACACCTCGAGTTTTATCGGAACCATAGCTTCTGACCCGTATGCTAGGGTGAAGGGTGCCTCTGCCCTTATGGGCTCTTTAGTTGTTCGATATGCCCAAAGTATTCCTGGTAGCTCTGGAACCCATTTTCCTTTGAATGCGTCGAACTTTTTTTGGATGGATTCTAGGATCGTTCGGTTGGTAACTTTCGCTTGGCCGTTGGTCTGGGGGTGTCCTAATGAGGAGAAGTGGTAATTGATACCCAACCTTTTGCACAGTTCCCTGACCCTGCTACCTTCAAACTGAGTTCCGTGTCATTAACCAATACTATGGGGATGCCAAATCTGCAGATGATTGTGGCTCATGAAATTTTTGATCTGTACCTGCCCAATTTTAGATAGGGGCTCGGCCTCGACCAACTTGGTGAAGTAGTCGACGACCACAAAAATGAATTTTTTATCAGCCGATGCCAGGAGCGGCCCGACGATGTCCATTCCTTATTGCGCAAATGGCCATGGACTAGTCATTAGAGTTAGTGGCTAGGCCGACATATGAGTATATGGATCGAACCTCTAATACTTGTCGCACTTGTGGACTGTATCCTTGGCATCTCGCTGCATGGTTGGCCAATAGTACCCTAGAGTCAAAGCTTTATGGGCGAGGGTTCTCCCGCCTGGGTGATTCCTGCATATACCGCTGTGGATTGCTCCCAAGACTCAACACGCCTCTGAAGGCGACAGACATCGGAGCAGGGGCGCTGTCGCCAGTCTCCTGTATAACTTGTCATTTAGGAGAGTGTACCTTGCTGCTCTGTTTTTAAGTTTTCTTGCTTGAACCTTCTCGGTTGGTAGGGTCCCGGTTGCTATATATTCCAGTATCGAAGTCATCCAATTTGGTTCCGTTTCGTAGTGCATGTCTTTATGTTCTTCTTCATCGATGCTTGATTGTTCTTTATGTTCGATGAGGCCACTTGAGACTTCATCGAAGGTAGAGTCTTCTCTGGCTAGCGCATCGGCTCTTTTGTTGTCATCTTTGGGGCATTGCGTTAGTTCACAGCTCTTGAACCTGACCATTATGCCAAGTACCTTGTTGCGGTAGGCTATCATGCGGGGGTCCTTGCTGTTGAAATCCCCTTTGACCTGGTTGACTACCAGTCTTGAGTCGCTGTAAGTTGTCAGGCGATCTATACTGATCCCTAATGATAGTTTTAGGCCGGACATAAGGGCTTCGTACTCGGTTTCGTTGTTTGAAGCGGGGAAGTCGAACCTGACTGCCTTTTCAAGGGTGAAGCCGCTGGGGGAGCGAAGTGTGATCCCCGCTCCGCTCGCTTTTCCAGTCATGGATTCGTCGCAGCGCAAGATCCACGCTTGGGCATTTGAGTCCGAGTGTTGGTGGTCTAACTTTGGTTCTTGTCCGCCAGTGAACTCAACAATGAAGTCTGCCAGCGCTTGGCGTTCGATGGCGGTTCTTGAAGCTTAGTTTATGTTGAACTGTCCTAGCTCCATCGACCATTTCACCATCTTACCAGATAACTCGGGTTTATGTAGTACCGAGCAAAGGGGATGCTTTGTCAGGACCGTTATGGAGTGGGCTTGAAAATAGGGCCTCAGTTTCCTGGAGGATAAAACCAGTGACAGAGCCAACTTTTCCAAATATGGATAGTGTGCTTCTACTTCTACGAAGATTTTACTGGTGTAATATACCGATCTCTGGGTTCCTCGGTTGTTTCGTACGAGGGCTGAACTGACAGCGTGTTCAGAAACAGACAAGTATAGGTAAATTGTTTATCCTATTGCTAGCTTCGAGAGTAGCTCTGGACTCCCCATGTATACTTTCAGGTTTTGAAAGGCTTGTTCGCATTTTTTATTCCATGAGAACCCTTTGCTCCCTCTTAATATCTTAAATAAAAACATGCATTTGTCGCAAGATTTTGATATAAATCTATTGAGTGTTGCTACCCTTCCAGTCAGGCTTTGAACGTATCTGATGTTGGTCGGAGCTTTCATGTCGAGAAGGGTCTGAATCCATTTTGGGTCGGCCTTGATTCCCATTTTGTTTACTATATAGCCTAGGAATTTTCCAGACTTGACTCCGAATGTGCATTTTTGTGGGTTAAGCTTCATCTGATATTTTCTGAGTTGGTTGAACGCTTCAGCGAAGTCGTGCACATGGTCAGGGATATGGAGGTTCTTGACCAACATGTCGTCTATATATACCTCTATGTTCCTGCCAATTTGTTCTTTGAACATTTGGTTAACCAGTCGCTGGTATGTAGCGCTTGCATTTTTTTAAGCCGAATGGCATCGCCTTATAGCAGTATATCCCCATTTCTGTCACGAAAGAGATTTTCTCTTGATCTAGGGGGTGCACCAATATTTGATTATAGCCTGAATATGCATCCATGAAGCTGAGTAGGCTGTGCCTTGAAGTGGCATCCACGATTTGATCGATGCGGGGGAGTGGGAAGCTACCCTTTGGATAGGCTTTGTTTAGGTCAGTGTAGTCTACACACACTCTCAATTTTCCATTTTTATTTCTTATGAGAACAATATTTTCCTGCCAGTCGGGGTATCGTGCTTCCTTGATCATGCCCGCGTCGAGTAAACGTTGTACTTCATCGTTTATGATCGCGTTCCTTTCAGGCGCCACAAGTCTTTTCTTCTGCATAACAGTTTTCTTCAAGGAGTCCACCTCGAGGTGATGGGTTATTATTGACGGATCGATCACCACATGTCCTGCATGGTCCAGACGAAGATATCCTGGTTACGCTGCAGCAACTCCATGAGTTGCTTTCTCATTCCCTCGCTCAGGCGGGAATCGATCTGAATGGCCTTGCTGTTGTGAGGGCCGTCAAGGTAGATGGTAATGGTTTCTTCCTTTGGTTGTTCGACATTGGGCCTGCCCCGAGGGCTTACAAGTGCCTTGTTGTTTGGGGTCAACTGTTTCCTTCCTGCACTTTGGGCGGATCAGAGAGTCATCTTAGCCACTGGGCCAGCCGCAGATCGGGAATCGCCGGGTGGCAGGGTCGTCATGTACTAGCACTCCCTGGCAACTACCTGGTCGCCTCTCAATGTACCAATCGCTCAGCTTATTTGGTACTTGACGCATTGGTGCAGGGTAGAGACCGTTGCTTCCATTTGGTGTATCTAGGGTCTTCCTAGGACCGCGTTGTATGTCGAAGGCGCATTGATCACTATAAAATCTTGAAACAGGGTTTTCTGAGCTGGCTGCTCTCCTTTTGTTGTAGTCAGATGTATCTTTCCCGTCGGAAACCGCCTTTCGCCACTGAAGTCGATCACCAGATGACTATCGGGGGTTAACGCTGTCTCTTCCAGTTTCATGCTGTGGAATGTGTGGAGAAACATGACGTTCATTGAGTTGTATCAGCCGTTCGCCACGTATCGCTTGGATCTTCATATCTCGTAGAACCCTTTTCCTGGACCTGTTGGATAATTCGGACTCGGAATGTGCTCCATGAAGCACATGTATTCTGTTGGCCGATGGCTCCTTGGTGTTTGTTGGTGCGACCACTGCTCCGAGAGCACGAGTCGGCTGTCTGTGCATGACAATAACTGCTGAAAGGGTGGAATAGGGACAATCTGAGCGTTTGACATGTCCCCTTGTTCTCCATTGTCGCATGACCTAATGGCCACCATCTCTCTGGATTTTGAAGGGAGATGACGCTTAGTGTAAAGTTAAGGACTTTGTCGTCCCCACGGACGACGTCAAACTGATGGAGTCATTTTCCGATCCCTGCTTTGACCCAATTCTTGCTGACCTGCAGAAGTAACGCACGTGAGCCACAAACCACCGTTGTGGTGGCTGATGATACTCCGATGCTAAAGTCAGACATGGATATGAGGAATGTGTAATGTTGTACCAGGGAATTTGTTGCGTACTTTAGCTTACCAACCTCATGTCTTATTTATAATGCAAGGAGTCCTGGTTCTACCAGGTCATCGTAGGCGTAGTTTAGAAAGGAGATGTTCGTGGAGACCATTCTCTAATTAGGAGTCGTTCTGTAGGAGGGAAGTTCCATGTTAGTCTCGTGCTCCTAGATACGTGAGAGATAATTCTCAATGTGAGAGCAATCCGTAGAAGGGGTTTCCCTGTGTGGAACGTACTCTGGTATTTTCTTCCTAGTTGGAAGTAGAAAGCAGTTGTAGTTGCCTGTTCGAAGCTGATCCTCGAGATATTTGCCTTAGTAGGACTTATGGGTATTGAGGATAGCTGTGAGACGTGTGGGCCTAGCGTGTTGTGAGAGTTCGGGTCCATCTGGCGGACTGAATTGAGTAGGCTTAGAACCACTTGGGCCGGATCAGTGTTGGACTGATGCTGGGGCCCGTATTTTCTCGAGATCATCATGACACATGTGTGACCGTTTTTATGTATCATTAGGCACAATAAAGTTGTCTAAAAGAATTGACCCCATAGAATGGAAAGTACTCACGAAACTTGACTAATTCTATCAAAACTATGTTTAAAAGTGTTTGGTACAACAGACAGGAGAGAGAACAGAGAGGGAGAAGAGCAACTACAACTCAATTCACTTGTGTGCTTGGAAAAGCAATGATAGGCAAAGAAGCAGCCCTGGGTGAACATGGAAGTCAACTCAGGAAGTTGTTTTCCATTATTGGAAATCCCAGAGAACTCAGGTGGTTGGCACTTCTCACCCGTCAATATCTGACAAAAAAAATGTAGTAGCAGCAATCCTTTCCAGCTTTGAAAAGTTTTCTAGAGTACAAATAATATGAATTACTGCAAGAACCTGAATAATATCATTCAACAAGAAGAACATGCAAGAGCATAACTTCCCCAAGATTACAAGCAACTTTTTAACAGAGACTATTGTACATGTCTAAAAAACACTCCCAACATGTGCCCCCTCAGTTCCAAAAAGCGAGACAGGTGACAACCATTGAGTACATCAACTCCACAGAGACATCAATTTACATGTAACCCAATCTTCTAACAAGCTTACAATCAAATAACAGCACCAGCTGTCGCGGTTTGGGTCCGATATCCAGGTCCATATCTGCTGCTATAGATTCCGGAGTGTAGTAGTATCAGATACATCAACTGGCTCAATGTTGCTATTATTATAAATGCCTCCAGTGTTTGCTGCCAATTCACCCACACAAGACACCATGTTAGTTATTATTTTACCTTTAATAAAATTTCAAAGAAATTGATAAAAACACATAGAAAACATACCAAACGTCTTCCTCGGTGTCCTCCCAACCCAATTTCATGGCAAACCAAACTGCAACCCAAAAGTAGAACACAATATCAAGCACATGTAAACAAACAAGAAAAACCATTTTTTAGAGGGGAGAATTGAAGAGAGGTGCTCACCCAAAAGACAAAGCAGTGATTGCCCAAGAAATAACAGCTGGTGTAGATGCACTTGCCAAGCTATCGTTCCCCCAACATCTGAAATGCATAAGACCAGCTAAAATAGAACAAGCACCAATAACTCCACCTATCAAACTAAACACCAACATGAAAACAGTTGCAGTGTTCCCACCTAGATGTGGGTGGTGTTCCTGACCCATTATGTACTTATCAACTGACCATCCTGCAAGTCCCAGTATGATCATATATGTCACAAAGTTGATGGCAAGAAGTGGACCTATCAGACCTCTACCTGCAGTTCCATACCCCATTTTTTCTCTTCTTCTTCTTGAAGTGCTCAAGTGATTGTTTATAACAATTTGGTGAAGAAGAAGAGGTGATTGAGTCAGAGAGAGAGAACAACTCGTGTCAAGATGCATGTTTTAGTTGGTCTGTCAGAGTAACAAGTGTGAAGGGGTTTGTGTTTGTCTTTGACGCGGAGAGGACGCACAAGATGTGGAACTCATCTCTTTGCTCGTCACTCTGTTTTGGCATTTATTATTTCACAAAGCCAAGATAGGAATTTGGGTTTTTGAAGTTGGGCCTGTTGCAATCGCTAATGGGTATGTTTTTTTTTTTTTTTTTGCAACTTGTGAAGAAAAACCCAAACTCTTTTCTGCAATAAAATTAAGGATGATTAAGTGATGATGCTACTACATATCTTTTCTGCAAAAAGTCAACGCACACATCCCTAAGGGGGTGAACGGTTTCCACCCCCTCCACCTCATTTCCCTCGCTGGTTTCCTTGCTCGTTTCCTCGACATCTAGAATTTTTCATCTTACAATAATGAGCAAGTTAATATTTATATACAGACGGCTCTTTCTCTCCCTCTCTCTCTTTTTACACAATATATAATCCCATATTTCATCTCCCACTGATTTCAGTTACTTATAAGGCAGCTTATATGAAGAATTTAGACAAAAAGTATATATGCACCATTTACTCCTGTTTGAGAATCCACCTACTCCACCACACACTTGTACTCTGTTGGCTAAGGTCATCCATGCTCTGGTTTATTGTTCTTGCTACCTTCCTTTGCAGCCGAAGAGCCGATGCAAGTGCATTTCTCTTCTTGGTATAGTTGCCTTCTTCTTTGGCACCATTTCCTGCATGGAACAAAATTCACCGGACATGTAAACAAGAGTTTCTTCATATAATTAAGTAATACAACAGTGAACTTTATATACATAATTTAGATTCAGACTCTAAGGTCCTGAAGAAGTGCCTCTGTAAAGCTGCCATCCTGTTTGGTTCCAGACTTTGCCATACGATTGATCACCCAGTTTGCAGCTTCACTGTAATCCTGCTGAGTAGCATGAAAAAGTTGCAATCTCAACTTCTGCAGCGTGAAGGAAAGAACTAATAGACCTTCCTTGTCAAAGTTGGGATGAGCTAAAGCAGCTTTAGCACTGGTCCTTTTTCGTGCTTTATAAAGAACCATTGATGTGAGAAGCTCCCACCCTACTCCACCCTCCAAATCCAACAACTCAAACCCCTTTCTTAGTTCAGGACTAGCACGAGGCTCTACAGTCTTCCTCCATTCAACCAAATCATATGTACGCCTCTTTAGCTGACGGTTGAATTGTATGAGGCTACTGTCAGTGCGTAATGATGGGAATGCCGGCAAGACAGGATTAGGATAAGATCAAGATGACTTACAGGAGATTCACCAATAGTACCAAATAAATGTTATGTTTTCTAATAATTTGATTGCAGATTACCACCACAATTCTAACAATAAATTTCGTTTTGCTAAAAAGATTCTAACAGTAACTCGATAATAGCAATGTTAAAAACAAAATAGAACATTAGCAAAACCAATATTCACTATCAGCATGCACGACATTGACATGCTAGTATTAGAACCTCTGAGACCAAAACTAGGAATGTAAGTAGGTTTTTGGAATATTATATTTTTATTAGGATTTCAATTAAGCAAGTCTAGTTATTTTAGATATTACAATCAAATGGTAGGTTTATCTCTACAATTAATTTTTTTATTTAAAGGATAAAAAACCAAACATTGTAATATGGAACGAACAAATTATCAACCAATCCAATTAACTTTCTCCTAATTATTATCCTCTTTAGAATTTTTTTCGTCTTCTTCGACAATTCTCCTTATTCTACAAAATTTCTCCCATTTCTTCTATTAGATCTCCAAATCTCTTTATTTTCAATGTCTGCTGCGTCAATTAGTAAACAGAGACACAATTGTTTATCAACATTGTTCTCATCGTTTTCACCCACCACCACCCCTCTCCATCTTCTTCCATCCAATTAGGAAAAAAATATCCTTGTTTTACACCCTTCCTACCGTCACATTGTTTGGCATCTTATTGTTCGTTATCATCAGTTTATTCCACAAACCTGTTCTTCCTCTTCATCGCTCTATGGAAAAAAAAAAAAAAAAAAAATCCGTAGTCGTGAACCCTCCCTCCCAACCCATTGTTTCCACAACCGCCTCACATTCATCCTAATTTACCATTTCCATCGTTGTGATTCACATTGCTTGCACTTCTCAAATCCCTGACCAAACCCATTGTAAACCCAAACATGTCCTTGTTGTTCAATCATCACCAAAAAAACTTCATCAAAATCCTCCATCCCTTCGAACCCTAAGATCAACTCCTTAATTGCCAAATAGAGCCCCGCCCCTTCGTTTTCATTAACCCCAATTCCATCGTAATTTCTCTCTTGCCCAATCAACCACCTTATCATCAAAACAGTCTCAATGTTAACCTCAACCGAATCACACTAACGCTCCCACGAACCATCGTTGAAACCAGCCACACCATCTCCTCCTGTTCTTCTCCAACACAATAGCTTTTGCCTCAACTTCTTCCTAAATTTAGGGGGAATTTAACCATTCTCTATATTTCAAATATTAATAAAATATTCAAATATTTAAGTTTCTAAATCAAAAATAAAAATAAAAGTATTTAAATAATAGTATAATTAAAAAATAATTATTCAAAAGCATTTAAATAATAGTATAATTAAAAAAATAATTATTAATACCAATATAAATAATGATAAATAATTAATTAAAAATTATTAATAGTATAATTAAAAACAAATTAATACTAATTAAAACCAAAGTAATTATAAATTCTAATTTAAATAATGATAAAATTATTAATAGTAATTATCTAAATAATGATGTAAAAAATGGAAGATATATTTAAATAATGATAAAAAAATTAATTATTAATACTTTTTTTAAACTCTCAATTTTTTTAACTAATCAAGTTTAAATTAATAATAGAATAATTTAAAAAATATCTATATAATAGTATAACTGAAAATAATAATATTATATATTTAAGTTGAAAATAATAATAATATATTTAATAATATTATAATAATATAATTGAAACTAATTAATATAATTATATTTAGTTGAAATTAATAATAGTATAATTGAAATTAAATTGGTATAGAAAAGTTGTATTAAAATAATGATGAAAAAGTTAAAATAGGGGATGTGGTTGGAGTGGTGAAGAAATAGGGGACCCCTAAATTTAGCTTTTGGTTCATCCCCCATTTTAACTTTTACCATTGGAGATGCTCTAAGTCATTACGCTCAACCACTCAACTTCAGCCCAAATATCCTTCCTATTTACACCCTAATTTTCTTTTAGGCATCCATCTTCCTTTGTTTTCAAAAAAATAAAAATTCGTTATCATGACTAACTCATCCCAACCAAACCAGACAGATCACAACAACTATGATATCCAAGCTATATTGCAAGTTGAATTTAAAACGACAAACAATAAACTAATAGAGAGAATTACTCTTATTGTAAAAAAACCTTGTTGCTAACAAAGTCACCCATGCATTGAAGGCGCAAGGTAAACAAATTTCCCTACCTTGCTCACCAACCATGATTATACCTCCTAAGACTCCACCCTTAGGCAACCCTCTACTAGACACAATACCTTTGAAAAGTGAATTAGCAAACTCAGTTACGACTATAGCAAATAATATTGTGACAACACATGAATTAGATGTGCATGTTGATTGCTCTCCTCCGCTAGTTTTTAATGATTATTTAGAAGATCAAGTAGAGTCCACTTGTGGTCCCGCCAAAGGATCAATTGAAGTCAATGATGTTTCATCTTTACTCAATGGAGACCAAGATCAACAATACGTGTTTGAAGAAACATAAGTGGTTACAGAAGAAGAATCCCGTGATAAAGGCCCTTTTTTCAAATAAGAGGAGATGCAATTTTTTTTTCCAGCCTATGTAGATCCATATGCAACCCATTGTGAGAAGTCACATTTTTATGGTAAGCATATTCTTGATTTCCTTAGTCATTGCATCGAAAAAATACCATTCATGACGTTGTCATGCCCATATCTAAAAGGTCAGTGAGGAAAATTCGACCAAGGAACTGCAAGAAGAGTTGGAAAATTGTTTGCATCGTACTCTCGTCATCATTGGGAAGTGATTGCATCATCTTCTTGATGTGCAACTCGATGACGAGTTGTTTTAAAGAGGGGAGTCTGATGTAGGAACATAGTAGGTTTTAAAATTTTTCATTTTTAGTATATTTAATTTTTATTAGGATTTCAATTAAGTCTAGCTGTTTAAGGTATTACAATAGAAATAGTAGGATTATTTCTAGTTTAGCTAGGATTAGTTTTTATTTAAAGCAGAAAAAACAAAGCATTGTAACATGGAATGAACAAATTATCAATCAATCAATCAAATTATCTTTCCTAATTATCATCATCTTTATTATTTCTTCATCTTTTTCAATCTCCCTAAATTCTCATTCTTCTTCAACAATGCTCCCCTTTCTTATATTCTCCCTTCGAGATTTTGAATCTCCTTCTTTTCAATATCCGTAGTACCACATTGAAACAACCATACAATTTGAAGCAATTGGCATTCAAGATGGAATATAGACGACGGGAAAGATGCACAAATGGCTGAATAAGAAGAGCGAACTGAGAAGGATATATATATATAGAGGCATCATTTAGACGTCTGGCTTCACCTTACAACCACAAGTCTCGGGGTGCTAATATTGATCTGGTTCAAGCTCCATAACTACTCAAACAAACATCTAACAGCAAAATGTCATTGTTAAGCCCAACATCAATGAGGTACTGATCAAATTCAATATGATAAACCAAAACATAACTAACTACCTTGGATCCAACAGAAACTCTTTTAGAATGTAATTGATTCATACACGCAAGTCTGCTGCAACACCAAGATCAATGATATTGAATGTACGAGATCCTGCTTAGAGTTTATATTGAATACATACAATCAGTGGAGGAATCAAAGAGAACTACAAAATTCGTATGACTAAATATATGAATAGTATCCTTACCTTCAGAGAAAATAATATTTTGTGGCTTAATGTCTCTATGAACAATCCCGGTTGAATGAAGGCCATCAAGAGCAAATAAAAACAGCCTCGTGATGGTCTGAATAATTTTATTTTCCCTTTTCAAACCCTTTGGCAAGTCTTGAACCTCTTCAAGAATCATTGTTTCCACCTAATAACAATTGCAATCATTATTGGTTCATTAAAAGGACTGGCCGAGGTATCCATACTCTTTAAGTTTGTGTTGAAGGTAAAATAGAGCAGTAAGAAATCCACCACACACTAATAAAAGTACAAGTTACCTTAGAAGATATATTATTAGAAAGGTTTAATCAACCATGAGCACGTAAGCATCCACCACATCCTTTTAGAAGGGTTTTCTCAAGATGAAACACTTTCTACTGCAAGGTTTAACACCTTGTTGAAATTACCATAACAATGACATAAAAATATCCAAAGATGTGACTGTTTGTTGTATAGTGGGATGTGATCTGATATAAGGCAAGGATTGTTGGGGGCAGGAGCAACCAAAATACAAAACGTAAGTTTGTGTGTTATGCCACATGTTTGTCTGAGTGAGAAAAGAAAGATACGAACATTGTATGGGAAATCTTTGCTTAGCATGAGATCAACAAGTGTTGCTTCCCTTCAAATCGCCATAATAGCCAATATTCATCTCCTTTCTTTGAAGATTTCTGCATCAATGCCACAATTTATTTATCACTAACAGTGTCAAACAAAATCAGAAACTAATCAACAAATGATAAGGATTTGGAAATCGAAATTTCTGGTTTCAATTTCCCTCCAAATCATACTAAGCCAACATTTACAAGAAGTTAAAAATGTAATCATATGGCGATGGAAGACCGTGTGCTTTTACATGATCCTCACACACTAACATTTATGAACATTTGAAAAACAAAACCCATATACTGATAGTGGACAAATATTAGTGGTAGACATAAAAGAAAAACACCTCGCGAAAGCCATGCAAAAAATCAGCGCAACTACTTGAATAAGCCCGTCAAACACGTTCATTCATCCATATCTCGACCGCACCAAATTCGCTAGCCCTTTTTAGAACCAAATCCCCATCCTTGCATCACCATATGAATTACCATGTCATTCATGCCAAATTAAAATTCAGAAATAAAATCCTCACCAATCCATAATCTACTGGTATATATATGGTACTTAAAAAGTTTAAGCATTGGGTGGAGAGTTTCCAATTTTGTACCTTCAGTGAAGCGCTTTCCTCACCTCCTATGAAATGGGGACTCCAGGTAATACTCATTTAACAAACTTGTTTTGTATTCCATTTGAAAACTCTCCATGGGCTAACTACTATAATAGTATCAAATTAGTAGATTTAAGTAAAATCATAACAAAATCATCAAGAACTCGTACCTTGGAAGCCTGTTTCTTGGTTAGTGAAACTTCACCTTCTACCACATCTTAGATGAAAACAAAGTTAGTGTTGCTTCCATACATCTTACGAGCAAGGTAGACCACTGATTTTTAAACTACCAACTAGGCAAATAAGTGATACCATGGGAAATCTTCATTCATGACTTATGTGAGAGATTTGAGGAGGCAGTGTTAGACAACTATGTTGACTCATTTAACAAATTATGTCAAGAAACTTCAATTAGTGACTACTATGACAGGTTTGAAGAGCTCAAATCTTTAATGTTGTCTCATAACCAGTGCTTGGATGAGCAATATTTTATACTTAGCTTCATAAGTGGCCTTAAAACTAAAGTTAAATCCATGGTGCAACTTTTTAAACCTACCAGTGTTACCTAGGCCTTTTCTAGAGCTCGCATGCATGAAACCTCCCTTCACAAACCAATCCAAAATAGAGGACCTAGTAACTACTATCATAACACCAAATACCATACATACACCACCTCAAATAACAGTGCCAGGACATTGCCATACACACCTTCAAATCCCAGCTCATATACATCCAGCCAAGCCTCTTCCAGTGCACAAAAATACCTTACTCACACAATACCTCAAACACTGTTAGATTTGCTAACAACACACCTCCAATCAAACGTCTAACACCTGCCCAAATGAAAATTAGGTGAGACAAAGGGTTATGTTATAACTGTGAAGAACTCTACAAGCCTGGACACATTTGCAAACACCAACATCTGTACATGCTGGTTCCTAACAGTGAAATTACAGAAGAAGAAGAACATGATCCATCTGATTGTGAAGACTTAATACAAGAGGTTCAAACAAACGTGAAAGTCTTACTCCATGCTATTCATGGCAGTGTGGCCACCAATACATTACTGCTTAAGGGGATGCTAAAGAAGATATCTATATCCATCTTAATAGATATCGGCAACACTCACTCATTCATAGACCCCAAGATCATTAAGGACACCTGATGATACAGTCCATGAGCCATACACGTGTCATGATGATCTTGAGAAATTATGGGCCCCAGCTTTAGTCCAACACTGATCCGGCCCAAGCGGTTCCAAGCCTGCCTAATTCAGTCCGCCAGACAGACCCGAATTCTTTCAGCAGGCTAGGCTCACACGTCTCACAGCTATCCTCAATACCCGTAAGTCCTACTAAGGCAAGTATCTCGAAGATCAGCTTCGGACAGACAATTACAACACCTATATGCTTCCAACTAGGAAGCAAATACCAGAGAACATTCCACGCAGGGAAACTTGCTTCTACGGATTGCTCTTGGATTGTGAAATTTCTCTCATGTATCTAGGAGCACAGGGCTAACAAGGAACTTCCCTCCTACAACACGACTCCTAATTAGAAAAGGCTTTCCACGAAGATCTCCTTCCTAAACTACGCCTTCGATGGCGAGGTAGAACCAGGACTCCTGCACTATAAACAATGTTCTAAAAATCGGCCTAGGCGCTAGAAGGTAGAAAACCGCCCAGAATAATGGCTGGGCGGGTTCTGGACGGCCTAGGCGGGGTCTAGGCGGTTTGGGTGATTTTTTTATTTTATTTATTTTTTATAATAAGGCTGATTGTGTTCTTATTTTATTTTTCTTTCATCTTTTTTAGAAATAAACTATTTTATTATTTTTTTTATTCAGTATATGTCTAATTGTAGCAAATGATGATTACTTAAAGAAATTCTCAAAGGATCTATCGTTACCAATTTTACTAATTTAGATTTTATCAAACATGACTGAGGTTATTCATGCAATTTGAAGAAAAATAAAAGAGTAGGTTTGGATATTTGTCCACAAATTCAATTTTATATAAAGTACTCATCATGACCAACTTCAATCATTTGAGTTTTAATAAACTTTATTCATGATTGTTAATTTTTCATGTTTTTAAATTTTGCATATGTATCTTGGCATTAAATTGGATGTAAATGATAATATATTATGCTTAACTTTTGTAAATTATTAAAGTTATAATACAAAACCTAAGACCGCCTAAGTGCCGCCTAGGCCCCTGCTCGCCGCCCGCCCAACGCCTAGCGCTTTTTAGAACACTGACTATAAATAAGACCTGAGGTTGGTAAGCTAATGTACGCTACAAATTTCATGTTTACAACATTACACCTTCCTCAGATCCCTACCTGACTTTAGCATCGGAGTGCCATCAACCACCACAACGGTGGTCCGTGGCTCACGTGTGTTACTTGTGCAGGTCAGCGGGACTAGGTCAAAGCAGGTAGCGGAAAATGACTGCATCAGTTTGGTGCCATCCGTGGGGACGACAAAGTTCCTAACTTTTCACTAGCACCGTCTCCCTTCAAAATCCAGAGAGATGGTGACCACTAGATCACGCAACAATGGAGAACAAGAGGACACGTCAAACGCTCAACCTGGCGTTGTAAGCGGTTCCGATCATGCAAGGACAACAGATTCATGCCCCCGCGCTGACAATAGCGACGACAGACCCCAGAATAGATATGTTGTCATATCAAATACAGTAGATCTCCAAAGTGGTGGAGGCTCTCACGCGACAAAATCCACCACCTGCTATTGAAGACCAGGAGAGCATCGACCTCCGTCTCCGAAGGATGGCGGAGAGCAAGCACAGGAGAACCAAACCCTTGCTAGTTCTCATTGGACTAGAGGAGGCTGCACGGCTAATGCTGAGCCCGCCACCAGGGCAGAGAGGCTCGACCCTTAGAACCCCCTTTTCAGAGAGGCATACGCTTCGGATGTGCTGTACCGCCTATCTGTCCCACCATTTGTGGACCGAATCATGAATGAGGCCTTTTCGAGGAAGTTCACTCCCTCGTAGCTCGAATTCTATGACGAAACCACCGACCCATTTGACCACTTGCGCCATTACCAGCACGTAATGACTCTCAAAGAAGGATATGAGTTGGTGATGTGTAGAACTTTTCCTACTAGCCTGAAAAAGTCAACACTAACGTGGTTTCACAGCCTTCCGCCGAGGTCGATCGACTCCTTCAAAACGCTGGCAAAGGAGTTCCTGACACATTTCATTGGGAGCTAGTGTTTCCGAAAAAGGCCCACACTACATACTCTCTCTAAAGCAGAAGTCCAATGAGACAGTCAGAGAGTATGTCACGCGTTTCAACAACGAGCTGACTCTCATCGATGGATGCAACGACGACACAGCCAGGACAACCTAATTCACTGCGGGCCTCAAGGAGGGAAAACTCTACGAAGACCTCACCTTGGAGCCTCTCTGGACATGACAGATCTCCTCAAGAGTGCTCAAAAACACATTACCTTGGAGGAGTTGAGGATCGTAAAGAGGGAACTGAAAGCGAGAAAAAGCCCTCCGCTCCTAAGGATAAGAAGGAGGGAAAAAGACGCGAGGATGAAGAAATGAGTAAGAGAAAGTGCAGTGACAACATGTCAGACCCTAGTTGGTCCAGGCCAGAAAAAACCTCTAACTACGACGGATCCAGAGCCATGACACCCCTCAACTCTAGCCTGTCGGATGTACTAAACTCCATGAAAAACTGGGAAAATCTTAAGTGGCCCCAAAAGCAGCACAGAGACCCCTCCAAGCGTTTCAACAACAAGAACTGCGCGTACCACAAGGAGGGTGGCCACGATACCAACGACTGCAAGAGTCTGAGGTATGAGGTTGAGTATTGTATCCGCAGGGGCAAATTAAAAGAATTCCTGAACAATGAGAAGCGACCAGAACAAACCAAGGATGGGGGGGGGGGGAGTCAGTTAAAGAAATACAAAAGGAGACTCTAGGGATAATCTATGTCATTCATGAAGTCGAACCGAGTGAAGACTAGTCGTACAGGTCTCGTAAGCAGACTCTACTGGAGATGCAAATACAACCCGCAGACGAGGACATAAACATCTTCCACTCGAGGATTCAGAGCCCCATTCCCACCTTGACCTTTACGGACAAAGACCTCAAAGGAGTCCGAACACTGCACAACGATGCCCAGTCATCTCGGTCTCCATCGCAAGGTGGGAGGTAAAGAGAGCTCTAGTGGATATAGAAAGCTCGCTCAACGTCCAGTTCTATAATGCGTTCTGCAGTATGGACCTCAAGGAAAAAAACCCGACGTCCTCAGATTATCTGCTGATAGGATTCAACGGGGAGAGTTGCTTCCCCATAGGAAAGATAAGGTTAGCAATAGTGGCAGGAGGGTCGCAACTAAGAAAGGTCATGTTTCTGGACTTCATGGTAGTTGACACGCCATCAACCTACAACCTTATCTTGGGAAGACTATGGCTCCACCAGACAGAAGCAGCAGTCTCCACCCTTCACCAGTGTGTTAAATACATCGCTGACCGCTCCGAAGGGATAATACGTGGAGACCAACCTACGACACGAGGTTGCCATTACGCCGCATTGAAACAAATAGAGTGCTCCCAGATTCAGCTGAGTCTTATGGAGCAGCCTGAACCATTGCCAGGTCTAATGATGGCGAAAACACCACAATCAAGCCGTATAGGAGCAATCTGCTCTTCAGCCAAGCGGAACGAAGAGGCCGAGGCCAACAGTTAGTCTTTTTCAATTGTTCATTTCCATTTCCATAATCAATGTAAAGTTTTGGTTCTTAAAGACTTATGTGATTCAAAATCATTTAAGAAATAAAAAAAAATTACGAAAACAAACTGTATTGATTACTGGAAAAATGTAACAACAAGCACCTTGAGGCGGGTACAACAGACTACATACTACAAGCATCTGAATTCAGTGTGGCATGAAGTAAAGAATCGCTTAAATGATCTAACTACGTAAAGGTATCCGAAGAAGGCCATTCAAGCTATTTGCAAGTGACAGCAAAGATATTCAATGGACTTCGTTTGACCCCTTCCGAAGATAAAGGACAAAGTGTCAGAGAGGATTGAAAGGACTGAGCGGTCGATTCGAGTCGATTGCTCTGTCGAATCGTCGAATCACCCCAGGAAAGCGCTCCTACAACAATGATATAGACCTTATAATGGACGTCTGACTTCCTCGAAAGGCATCCTACCCCCTTGCAGACTTCCTCAAACAGTTTTTGCCATCCCGAAGGGGATAGAAAAAGGCAGATGAGGATGGTCGCAAGCAACGACGCAGTTAAGGTCTCATAGTGCTGCCAAGCGAGAAGATTTTTCCTATGTGCGTGATACCCGGGGTGACTGAGAGCTACCACACCCGGAAGCATCGCGCATCCGCTAACACTTCGATCAACCATAAGTTAGCAGAGAGAACCGCATACATGCAGACACAAGCGACACGAAGTAACACCAAGGCATCTCCCTTTATAGAAAGCCCGTACAACTTCTCTGCAATGTGAAAATAAATTACAAGATCTCAGCAGATCAACTACGTGCCCACTTGAAACAGGTAACCACGCATAACTGTGATTATGATCGGGCCTGATCGGTGCAAACGTCAGAACATTCGAAGACTCCATTGTTGGAGATCTCCCTTCAGCCTTTGAAAAGCCCAAAACATTTTCTTCAATCAAGAACGTTACAGGAGATACGCTATGCAAAAGATAGTACCTACAATGATTGAAGAACACCATTATATAGACATGATGGTTAATCAAACGGGTACCCCAGCATTAACTGTCAAGCATTGAATACTGTGTGGGAAACGAGGAGACGACGGTTCCCAAGGAACCTACGCAAGTCCATGTTCGTCTAATTAATGGCACTTCACACAACCTCATCAATTAAGGGGGTAACCGATACTCAACCGTCTCGCAGCTTACGCCGTACACATGTTATCGTGCGATATACGCCGTACACGTAGCGCAACCGTACATGAAAACCTAGCTCTTCCTCTGCGGGCCCATAAGCTCGACCCACTATTCAAACAATATTCCGGCACATGCTTGGCATGAGCATCAGAAATCCAAGTAAGCTTTGACGCACGGACCGCTGTTTAATTTAAGGTAATGTTGTCCACATAGTGCGCGACACTAGCGGACATGGGTTCGCATGCCCTCAAATAGGCAAAACGTCTCTCCAATCGGACAAGCTTAGTTAGCCAAGGCTGATGATGACGACTTCTGGTACGTCCCGACACCTAGTCCGCCCAATGCGGATCCCAATGGTTTAGGAAGTCTAATCAGAGCTATCATGCCTAGTGACGATTACTCGTTAGGGATCGTTGCTCCCTTCGTGGTCAATGATTGTCGAACCCGATCATGTAAGCCTAGCAACCGACGATCGACAACGAAAGCTTCTGATCAAAGCCCAGACCTGTAGCCCCCACTGAGTGGGTGTAGATGGTTTGGAAGGTGGGAGCCTAGTCAGTCCTGAACTAATTCTGAAGGCTTGCCATGGGACCACTGCTTTTCAGCGTGGCCACCGAATTACCAACCCTGGACTTGTAGCTCCCATTGCATGGGTGCAGATAGTTTAGAAGGTGGGAGCACAGTTAGCCCCGAATTGATTCTGACGGTTCGCCACGGGACCACTGCTTTTCAGCGTGGCCGTCGAATTGCACACCCTGGACTTGTAGCCCCACTGAGTGGGTGTAGATAGTTTAAAGGTTGGAGCCTAGTCAGTTGCGAACTGATTTTGACGTCTCGCCACGGGACCACTGCTCTTCAGTGTGGTCGCCAAAAACTCTCAAATTTGTAGCTTGATGCGCACAGGTGTAGATGATTTGGAAGGTGGGAGCTTAGTCAATCGTGAACTGATTCTGTCGGCTTGCCACGGGACCACTTCTTTTCGGCCCGGTAGCCAAACCCCTTTGACTCAAATTTGTAGCCCCCACTGCGTGGGTATAGATGGTTCAAAAGGTGGGACACTAGTCAGTCCCCGACTGATGTCGATGACTCACTACGAGACTACCGCTCTTCAGCGTAGTCGCCAAATCCTTACTCCTCGAACCTGTAGTCCACATTGTTCGAACACAGATGGTTCAGAATGTGGGAGCCCCAAGCAGCTCGCCATGCGACCACCACTCTCCTACGAATTAGCGGCCGCAAAGTCGAATCTAGCTAAGTTAGTGTCTTCACGCTCAAACGGACTGGCATCCTATTACCAACAAAGAAAACTCGTGCCGACAAATAGATCATCCGGCCAGTGCCCAAATAAATGCTACGTAGTGTGTCAGCCCGAGTTTACGACACCTAACTCGGTACAAACGCTTCAACACGTACTCTCGGCTATCGCAACTCGCCCATAGTAGCAGCTGCAACCGACTAATCAGACAAGCGAGCCAATCCTCCAGCAGCTTACCTCGAGGACAAGTCACAACTTGGGCAAACCAACCCCGGGTTAAACTGTCTACAACATTGCCGCTATCGGACATGATTATGCAATAGTGATTCTGAGTCATTCGCAACATAAACAGTCAAGCTCCTGGCAGCAGACGACCACTCAACATCCTAATGATTCAACTAGCCTATGCCAAAACAAGACGACAAGGCGAAACGAAAAACATAATTAGAGGCAACAAGCACAAAACGGATAAAACTATTTTCATTAACGATCAAACAAAATGGGTACAAGAATACAGAGTTCACTCCTTATCAGGAGAAGGTACAGAAACAGAAGAGCTAAGCTTAGCAGGGGAAGGAACAAAAGTCGCGTCCACACATACTACGACCTGGGCATTAGGGTCCAAACTGTCTTCCTCGACGCAAAGGCAACAAACAGGTCTACATATGACATATTCTTATAGCGGCAGAGATCCCACTTCGGATGCTCCTCCTTCATCAACGCCAACAGCTCCAGTCTGCCGTGTACGACCCAGTGGAACTCACATTTGCCTTGTTCCTGCATAAGCTCTTCCAATCGCCCCTACGCGTCAGCAAGTTCACGCTCCAACAGCTCCAACTTGCCTGTCAGCGCGTCAACCTGAGATTGCTCCGTGGCCAGACTACTCTTCATAGCGCTGAGCTCATGCCATTCGAATTCAAGCTGGTTATCGGCCTTCCTTGTCTCCCGGGCATTGAACTCCACTTCAGATTCCTGTGCAGCCTTCACATCTCAGTAGATCCGGCTCAACTCCTGCTTTAGTCTGTCTCTCTCGAACACGGCCTCTGAAGATCATGCTCAAGGGCCTCCAGACGAGCCCTTTGAGTCTTGACAACCACGACTGCCTACTCCAACCCCTTTTCCTCAGTCTGCTTCTATAGCCGCTCAATTTCATAAAGCGTATTAGAATACAACGCCTGCATGTGCGAGAAGACACACTCCATAGTGCATACCCTCTTTCGAGCCACATTGACTTCCGACTCATGAGACTGCTTAACAGGATCCGGAGGGAGAAGAGGAAACAAATTATCCAAAGAACCCTCCAAAACTTCGAGCTATGGCCTGGAACGAGATGGTGAACAATGCGGACTACATGAAACTTGGCCTGTGCCACCACGACCACTATCAGATAGCACACCAATGGGGTGATCGAATTCCACAACCTCAGGCAGATCTTCACAAAAACCTTCTATTGGAACAATTTCGCGTGAATCAGCACCGACATAAGTCACCATTGCAACCCGCACCAGCCACTCATTCAAAGCTTCGACCTACGCGTCACTAAGATTTGACATGTCTTCAACCCCTGCAAACAACAGGTAATCTTTCTCCCGTCCGGATACATTAGTATCCACCCTGACGGGCCGATCAGACTCGCGTTCTTCTCTCACTAGAGCAGGCCATGCTAAAGGCAACCCAGTTCTGACGCGGGACCTTTTCGAACTCACGAAAAAGGCAAGCGTCTCGGACGACTCCTCCACGTTGGACAGAACATGAGCTTTGGCCCCAACAACCTTCCTTTTCCTAGAAGGGGCCCCATCTTCAAGCTTAACTCGCGATGTTCGGTACAGAGTGGGGGCTACGTGTCAGTTGTCCCACAGTCCATTACGGATTAAATTGGGGACGCATATGACATCCATCACGTTCCTTGTTGACAACCCGCAGAACGTCTCCATAGTATTATGCTCCTCTAGGGTAAGGGAGGAGTAGTGGAAAACCTTCCTGCGAAGAGACACAAGCAATGATTAGCTAACCTACATCTAAGAATAACATAGTCAAAAGAAAAAGCTACACTTACGAAGCGACCCGAACTCTCGTTCGAGTGAACGACCCTTGAACCGGAAGTACTTTGAATTCGCAGGGGCCAAGAAACAATACTTTTGCCAAGACTTGAAGTCGTCTGGAAAATTCGTGAAACAAGTCGGCGATGTCATCTTACAGACGACATTAACCTTCAACCAATGAGAAGTCAACAACTGGATTACCCGCGGAGTCATGCGGACACCAGCCTCCTTTGCCCTGAACAAAATGAGAAGGATAATCCTATATCCATTAGGCCCCAATTGGGTCGAAGAAATCCCAAGGAGGTCCAAGAATTCCCAAATGATGTCCAAAACGGGAAAAAACACTCTAGTTTGAAGCATCCCATGATGCAAGCAGATGAACCCCGTCGGTGGCGACATTGGCGTCTGGTCACCCTTTCGGACATACAACGACATGTCTTCGAGGACCTCAAACTTTGTATGGATTTCAGCGAGGTTGGGCTCAGAAAACAACCTGTCTTTGAAAAACTCCAGGCCCCTAGCCAAGGTTGCATCATCGAGAAGGCTTTGTTGAGCCATGAAGAAGACGAACAAATATTTTCTAATCAAAAAATGAATAGAGTAGTATCTTCAAAAACAGAGAAAATAAAAGAGTCAGACTTAACACTACGAATGACCTAAATAGGTATTAGGTTCCCGCCTCTTTTTCGCTAAATCGATGCACGTTTAATTAATGCAGCGTGCGGCTCAAGCAACGATTCAGACTCAATGATGAGTGGCATATCATTTCAAGAGATGACTTAGCGAATCAATGTGACGACCCACTAACTCGGGGGGAATATCTGATGATACACAAAAATGGTCACTTCCCTGAGCCATACACATTCATGATGATCTCGAGGAATTATGGGCCCTAGCGTCAGTCCAACATTGATTCGGCCCAAGCGGCTCAAGTCCTCCTAATTCAGCCCGCCAGACAGACCCGAACTCTTACAACATGCTAGGCCCACACGTCTCACATCCATCCTCAATACCCGTAAGTCCTATTAAGGCAAGTATCTCGAGGATCAGCTTCAGATAGGCAATTATAACAACTCTATGCTTCCAATTAGGAAGCAAACACCGGAGTACATTCCACGCAGGGAAACTTCCTTCTACGGATTGCTCTTGGATTGGGAACTATCTCCCGCGTATCTAGGAGCATAGGGCTAACATGGAACTTCCCTCCTACATCACGACTCCTAATTAGAGAAGGATCTCCACGAAGATCTCCTTCCTAAACTACGCCTTCGATGGCTTGGTAGAATCAGGACTCCTGCACTATAAATAAAACTTGAGGTTGGTAAGCTAAGGTACGCTACAAATTCCATGTTTACAACGTTACACCTTCCTCAGATCCATGTCTGACTTTAGCATCGGAGTGCCATCGTCCACCACAACGGTGGTCCGTGGCTCACGTGTTATTTGTGCAGGTAAGCAGGTCAACGAGACTAGGTCAAAGCAAGGAACATAATTCGACTACATCAAAATGGCCTACGTACTACTCTCACACCTCAAATGGTAGTAAAAGTAGCTAATGGAGAACAATTGATAAGTTCTGCCATATGCCCAAAACTATAATGGACAATGCAAGGAGTTCCTTTTGAAGGAAGTGTCAGGCTATTACCTCTTGGGGGCTACAACATGGTATTAGGAGGTAACTGGTTGCAACAGTTCGGGGATATCACCTTTAACTTGCAGAAATTGTAAATGACAGTAACAATTGGAGGCAAGAAGGTGACCTTACAGCGCAGTACTGACTCTGCTTCTCTATGTCTAATAGATTCAAAAAGTCTTACTAAATTCCTAAAAAAGCACTCACCATCTTTTTTAGGACAACGTTTTGCAGTCATAGGCACTACAACCTATACCAACACCCATCCTGAAATAGCCCCACTAATACAAGAGTTTGTAGACATTTTTCAAAAGCCTGTATCATTACCTCCTACTAGGTCCTTAGACCATAAGATTCCATTGAAATCATGATCTTCTCCACCATCTCAAAATCCCTACAAAGTGGCCTGCATGCAAAAGGGTATCATTGAACAACTTATCCAGGAAATGATGGAGGCAGAAATTATTCACCACTCACATAGCCCATTTGCTGCCCCCATTCTACTTGTCAAAATGAAGGATGGCTCTTAGAGGTTCTGTGTAGACTACAGGAAGTTGAATGACATCACAATCAAAGATAAATTCCCCATGTCTCTCATTGATGAACTGTTAGATGAGTTATATGGGTCCACTGTGTTCTCAAAGCTAGACCTAAGGTCAGGATACCACCAAATATTGGTACACCCATAAGATATTCATAAAACAACTTTCAAGACACATCATGGACATTTTGAGTTTAAGGTAATGCCTTTTGGGCTAACAAATGCTCCAACTACTTTTCAAGCCTTGATAACAATATTTTTGCCCCTTACCTAAGAAAATTTGTTCTAGTATTCTTTGATGACATCTTGGTATACAATCCTACAGGGGAACTCCACTTACATCACCTACAGACTATTCTATCTGCACTCAGACACCATTCTCTTTATGCAAAACTACCCAAATGCTCATTCTTACAGTTTAAACTGGAATATCTTGGACATATTATAAGTCTTGCTGGGGTAGAAGCTGACCCATAAAAATAGAGTCCATGACACAGTGGCATACCCTTACTAATGTTAAACAACTTATAGGGTTCTTAGGGCTCACTGGCTACTATAGGAAATTCATTAAGGGTTATGGATTGATTGCCCAACCACTTACTGATCTCCTAAAGAAAAACTCTTTTTGTTGGACACAAAATGCCACTCAAGCCTTCCAACTGCTCAAAGATGTCATGTGTAAGACCCCTGTCCTAAACTTACCAAACTTCAACATTCCATTTACAATAGAAACTGATGCATCTTCTAAAGGGGTGGGGGCAGTAAACCAAACATTGTTCATTTATGAAAAAGAATTGTTAGCCATTGTATTGGCTGTCCAAAAATGTATATATATATATATATATATACAGATCATCAAAGTATTAAATACTTTCTCTCCCAAAAAGTCACTACCATAACTCGACAAAGGCGCCTTTCCAAGTTATTAGGTTTTGACTAAGATTTTTTTTTACAAAAAGGGGATTGAAAATCAAACTGCATACTCACTGAGATATTGAACAACCTAAAGATACAAAGAAGGAACTGAATGCTCTCACTACTGTCACTCCTCAGTGGATCTTGGAAGTCATTTCCAGTTATGAAAGAGATACTGCTGCCCACTCTATTCTTTAGAAACTACATATACAGGCTGACTCATGTCTACCCTACACTCTGCATCAAGGCTTATTGAAGTACAAAATCTCATTTACATTGGTTCTAATGGAGGACTCTGGGAGCAGATTATCAAGGAACTACACAACTCAGCCATTGAAGGCCATTCATGAATCACAACTACTTACCACATAATCAAACTGTATTTTTTTTTGCCAGGCCTAAAATCTAATATCATTGATTATATCACTAGTTGTGATACCTACTAAAGGAACAAAGGGGACCAAAGTTGCTACGGAGGATTGCTACAACCACTCCTCATCCCAGAACATGCCTGACAACATATTTCCATGGACTTTATTGAGGGACTACCACCATCCAACAAACACACAATCATTTTGGTCATAGTAGACAGGCTAACAAAGTACTCCCATTTCATCTCCCTTGCACATCCCTACACGGCTTCCACAGTGGCTGATCTATTCCTCCACAACATATACAAACTCCATGGACTTCCTTCATCTATAGTTTCTGATAGAGATAAAGTTTTTATAAGCACCTTCTAGCAGGATTTGTTCACCACATTGGGTACTAAACTCTCACTCAGCTCAGCCTATCACCCACATACCGATGGCTAAACAGAGAGTACTAACTCATGCATAGAGACTTATTTACGGTGCATGATTGGGGATGCCCCAAATCAATGGTCTAACTGGTTATATCTAGCAGTGTTTTGGTTTAACACTACATATCACACCAGTCTGCAATCAACTCCTTTCAAGGCGCTATATGGGTACACTCCACCCCTTCTAGCCCTACCACCAAGCTCACAACTCGCCATCACTATTTAAGTGAGAGAGAACACATGTTATAGATTATTAAGGAGAAGCTTAGCAAGGCACATGAGAGCATGAAATTCTATGCAGATACGAAGACGAGCGAGATATCATTTAAGATTGGGGATACCTGAAGTTGCAATCGTGCAGACAGACCTCAGTCAACATTCGCAAGAACTTGAAATTAGCAGCCAAATTTTACGGCCCCTTTCAAGTGCTAGAAAATATTAGGGTCGTGGCCTACCAACTTGCTCTTCCACCTAGGTCTCGTATTCACCCTATCTTCAACGTATCTCAGTTGAGGAAGAAACTTGGTACCAACATAATTCCAGCTCCACTACTTCCATTAGTCAACCATCAAGGAAATTTCAGAGCTGAACCATAAAATATTCTCGCTTGCAGGTTAGTTCTTCTCCACAACAAGGTTGTGACTCAGATTCTAGTTCAACGGTCCAATTCACCTCCAACAGAGGCCACATGGGAAGACTCGGACCACATACGAGCTATGTTTCCTTCGTTTGACCCTTGAGGACAAGGGTTGTCTGAAAAAAGGGCTATTGTCATGACTACTCTATCTGATTAAAGTGAAAAAGGAAGCAAAAATGACGAGGGAAGAAAGAGCTAGAAGATTGGCGCCATTTTAATTGAATCAAATTCAAAAGGAAGGACAATTTGGTAATTAGATCAAGTTAGTTAGTTGAGTACACAAGATTATAACAAGTGGCAAGCATCAAGCGAGTCTGTTTTGTAATTCTGTTAGCACTGTAGCTTTAAATAGAGGAGACGAGTAAGAACAAAACATCAATTTGTATGCTAAGTAATAGGTCTATTGGTTCAAGATGAACCTTTATAAATCTCTGTAATTTTTTCCATTTTAGTAATTCCAGTGTTCTTTATTGTTGATTCTCTTTGTTATTGCTACATCTTGTCACCCAACCCTGACAGACTATGCACAGAAGCTCAACACCCACCCCCACAAAGAGATGGTGTGCAAGTTACACAAATTCAACCCCAACACCACCAACAACTAATGATTTGGAATTTGAGATATCAATTTCCTTGATGGGTACTTGATTTCAAGCTGTCTTCCCAAAAATTGTGATGAAACAGTTGAGATTCCACGCCCAACTGGTGCTGCAACTGATGCCACCATCACCATTTCCTTCCCTTCCCTTCAAGTGTTGGCAATTGTGGCGGGTTCTTCTTCTCACTTTTTAGTCACTCTTATGGCATGTGGCTTGTTTTTGTTTGGTTTTTCAATTTCTTTTCAAAATGTTACTTCAGTTTGTTTTTCTTAAAAATGAAATGCAATCTTGAAGCCAAGTTTGTCCGTGAATTTGAGTGGAGAAGAGAGGCCCGGTAGTTTGATCAATGAGTCGTGTACACCACAAACGACTCATGAGCCTAAACCAAGTGTGACTTGGATGTGAGAATTTTACACCGTACTATTTGTTATTCAGTGGAGGGGAGGGCAACTTGAGTTGCATGAGAGCGATGGTCGGTTGAATCTACTACAGGACATGGCTAGTGGCTACAAATTTCTAGAGCATCCACAGTAAGCTCAACATTTTTTTGTTAAGTAGCATATTCATTAGAAAATAATATTACAGTACCGGTGTCCCGTAGAATTTGCTAGAGTGTTGGGGTTTCCTAAACCACCCCATGGCGATAAATAAATAGCTACAAATGGTAAGAGCATCTATATAGTTTTGACTTTTGAGGTCTAGTAATCCATTGGTTTATAAATTTTGTTATCTCCTTGTCATACCATACGCATGCCCTCTTAACTCTTTTAACTATAGCACGAGTCCTTCTCCATGATGACACCAGCAATGCAACGGGTACAAGATCCCGGGAAATAACTGCAAATTGGCTCCAATCGCTATTTGACTACATTAATCAATAGGTACCACTGGATTGTTCTACATTTTCTTTACGGATTAGCTAGCCCTTCTGCCATGCTAGCCACTCCCCGACTCTCTTATTGGTCTAAGCTTTGTTGTTTGACCATGTTTTGTTTCGTTACTTAACAATTATGCTTGAGATGACAAATGTTGTTTCCCCTTCAAATAGCCACAATACTCAATATTCATCTCCTTTGAAGACTTCTGCATAATGTCACAAATTGGAGATGCTCTTTAGGTCCATAACAAGTTGGATTTGGTGAGAGAACGCTGCCCTTGGCCAACTCGTTTTCAGTTTTTTTACATAGTTCATTTAAACATTTTTCAACTTTTCATTGGTTAAAAAAATCTCCACCATTACATACCCAAAATTTAACCTACCAATCTAAATTATAAGTTATACATGTTAACTATGATATATAATGTTGTAGAAGAATATGTAACCAACATTAATGAAACAATTAATATTTACAAAAAAGATTGAAAATTAAACTTTACTGTTATGGCTTTTATTGGCCCTTATATTTTATTTTAATGATTTTGGAAAGAAAGCTTCATAGTTATAAAAGTTTTAAAAAAAATCAACCTATAAATCAAGATTCAGTCAACTTCAAATATTTAGCAAAAAATTAATTATAGAGATATCTTGGATTGAGCGAGTTTTTATGTTTTGTCTCCGAGTCTTTAATATGAAGCATTTTGTTTACTTATGTACTTTTTATTAACCACCCAATCACGGACGACTAACACGTAAAACACTCCACCTAGGGAAGAAAAAGAACATGAGAATAACCAACTACAATCTGTTTGGAAACTATAGCATTCCCTTCAATGCAAAAAACTACAAGGACACCCCCCAACCACACCCACACACACAACAAAAAGGAGATCTTTTATCCCATCAAATGCTACAATCGTCCGTAATTCAACTTAAAAACAAATTTCCATTACTAATGTCAAAGTGCGACAAATTTAGAAAGCAATTAAGCAACTATATACATCAACCTCACAAAAACTAAATAAATAAATAAATTATGAATTCTCCGAATACACTAGTGCTTGTATGCGTGCATAACATCGTTTATCTTAAAAAAAATTGTGGATCCATTAATATAAGGTGATGTTTGTAACAAAGAAAATAATGTTTGGATCATTTCGTAATAGATCAATATATTGCCTTTTACACTCGGTTCAATAGATGCATCTTAGTTGTTAAAAACTTTTATTAGGTGATGTAGTCGAATCCTGTTCTCCTTGACCTTGACCTTGACCTGCATAGGGAACACCCGTGAGCCAAAGACCACCGTAGTGGCGGTCGATGACACTTCACTGCTTAAGTCATACAAGACTTGAGAAAGGTGTAATGCTGTAAATTGGGTTCTGTAACGTACCTTTGTTCATCTACCCTGTGTCTTATTCATCATGCAATAGTCCTTGTTCGGCTAGGCATTTGGTGGTGTAGTTTTGGGAAAAATATATTGCTGGAGATCCTTTCCCTGTTAGGAGTCGTCCATGTAAGAGAGTTTCCCTAGACGACTTGTGCTTCTAGATCTGTGGGAGACACTTCCATAGTGGAGTGTTGTCCATGGAGGGGAGTTTCCATGCACGACTCATACTCTAGTATTTGTTTCCTAGTCTAAATCAATGTAGCATTGGCCTGCCCGTCTTGGGTTGATTCCCCTGATACTTGCCTTATTAGGTCTTACAAATATTTGGTTTGACCATGTGATGTATGTGCTTATTAAGGCGCTGCTGTAACTTTCTAGACCCTGCCACCAGCTTCATGTGGTCTGGGCTTTGCCAGATTGGGCAGGCAATCAGACCCGCTTTGCTCTGTTTAACAAGATCATCATGACATGTGTACAACGCAGATTAATGGACGGTTTGGTGTATCATCAACTGCTCCCCCAGAGTTAGTGGGCCATCTTGCCGGTCCACTAAGTCAGTTCAATAAGAACTGTACAGTCGTGATGATTGAGCTTAAAACATTGTCTCGAGTAGCGCACATCATTAAATGATTATGTGACTGCTCAAAAAAGGGGCGTGAATCCCTGACACTATATAAGTTGCCATTTCTACATAGGAGAGTTTATTTACTTCTGCAGTCTTTCTGAAACTTTTTTTTTTGCTTTTTTGCTTCTGCGTTCTTCCTTATATTTTTGCAAGTGCACTCAAAAGTTTGTACTTTTTTCCATGTTGGACAATGTTGAACTCACTCTCAAACAGAAGTTGTCCTACACTTGCCACGAGTTTTTTTTGGAATAATTTGGTCGATGAATCCAGTCTGGTTAAACTCCAGGATCATTATCGGATTCCCAAGGCCGACAATCGTTGTTCAAAGAAGAGAAAGTTGAAAATGCCTAGTCTGGATATGCATAGTCTGCCCAAGAGATGGTTCTGGAAGAGCAGGGTGCTTTGCCCAAATCTCCTGCCCCCGTTGTTGACCTAGAGGGGGATGATTTGGGATTGGCGGGCACTGGTGGCTTTGAAGCTTCGCAACTTGCTCGGCTCTCGAATATGGATCCTGTCACCGAAGTTATTGACGCTCCCCTTCCCAGTTCTGCCGAAGCGGTCGCACCAGGGAGTGGATATCCCTCATCTCTTTTGCCCTCAGATCTTGATGTTGGGCATTGGGTCGAGTCTCCAGTTAAGAAGGCTTCGGTTGTGGAGCGAAAATCTTCAAAAAGTCCCCTGGGGACAGTGATGACGTCCAGGGGCGAAGCGAGTGTATCCTTGGATTGAAGTGAGTTGCACCCCGACGTTCGCTCTAGAGTGCATGCCTTAGAGAAGAATTTTTCTTAATTGCAGAAGTCGTATTCTAAGGCGCTTTATCGGGTGGATTCCTTAAACAAGCAGTTAGGAGTCTGATGCTGGGACAGATTTCGAGTCATTGCGGGCCGCACGGGTCGATCTTGAGGCCAAGCTGGAGGCCTCAAAGGCTAAGCTGAATTCTTCTAAGTCTAGCTTGGTGTCTGCTTAAGCGGAGCTGGGTGCACTCGAAAGGAGTTGAAGCACGTGAAAGAGGTGGTGGGTAAGGCGTAGGATGATCTGCAAACACGAGCCACTGAAAAGGAACGAGCTGAGTCTGAGTGGGCGACCTTACGCTAGAAGCTTGAATCCGACGTTGCTAGCGGACTTCATCGTGTCGGCGAAGCGGAGGATCGAGCTACCTCCGTGCAGGATGAGCTGAATCCGCTAAAACAACAACTGGTAGAGGAGCAGTCCAAAGTAGTCGCGCTTGTGAATAGGTTGAAGGAGGCAGATAAAAGGCTGGCGAAGTCCAAAGCTCGCGAACAGAAATGCCAAGCAACTCTAGACTTTGCTGAGATTTTCCTGGGTAGGTTGGATCTGCTAAAGCTGATTGAGGAAGAACACCTTGACTTCGGTCACTACGAAAGGTTGCTTATATGAAGATTGATGAGGAAGCAGCTTCTGATCCAGCAACCTCGACTGGCAATTCGAGACATGCCTCTGACGACGCTGACTTATCCACTGTAATCCCTTCTTATGTAATTGGCCCTTCGGCATCTGGAGCAGATCCTCCATAACAGCTATAATCCTTATGACTTGAAGAAAACTTGTTAAGTAGTATTTTATACTTGTACTTTCTAGAGCTTAGCTGCTAAGTCTGTTCTGCATTGTCATGTCATTGCGTTGGCCTCTTAGACATGCAACTCGCATAGTAGGTTCTGAAGCTATTCTACTTCAGATTTCTTAGACCATCTTAAGCTGCTTATTGGCGGACTAGGCTATAGGTCGGACCAGAAGCTATCGTCATCAGCCGAAACTGACTAAGCTTTGGTTGGGTTTGGCCATTATTGTCTATGGTAGGACAATAATCCCTAGCAAGCCATCGTGATCACGCTCGATGAGCTCTGACTAGACTCCCACTTTCTAAGCCATCTTCATCCGCGCTCAATGGACTAGACGTTAGAACGGATCAGAAGCTATTGTCATCAGTCAACGCTGATAAAATTGGTCAGGTTCGACCATCATTGTTTATGGTAGGACAATGATCCCTGGCAAGCCATCGTGATCCAGCTCGATGAGCTCCGACTAGACACCCACTTTCTAAGCCATCAGCATTCGCGCTCGACGGACTAGACATTAGAGCAGACCAGAAGCTATCGTCATCGGTTGAAACTGACTAAGCTTTGGTTAGGTTCAGCCATCATTGTCTATGGTAGGACAATGATCCTTGGCAAACCATCGTGATCAGGCTTGATGAGCTCTGACTAGACTCCCACTTTCTTAGCCATCATCATTTGCGCTCGACATACTAGGCTTTAGAGCAGATCAGAAGCTATCGTCATCAGTCGGAACTGACAGAGCTTTGGTTTGGTTCGCCCATCATTGTCTATGGTAGGACAATGATCTCTGAAAAGCCATCATGATCAGGCTCGATGAGCTCTGACTAGACTCTCCTCTCTAAGTCATCGTCATCCGCGCTCGATGGACTAGGCATTAGAGCGGACAAGAAGCTATCGTCATCAGTCAGAACTGACTAAGCTTTCGTCAGGTTTGATAAGTCTTCCTTGGGCATCCTGACTTATGTAACTCGTTGATTTGTCTGACATGGGGACCAGTTCAACGAATCCAATATGAAGATCGGACAATAATAGATTGATTAGATATTCAACTAGATTAGATGAACAATGGTAGAAGTTTAGTAAAAGGCTTAAGCGACAATGGACTAGTTAGGGGTGTTCTACATATTGTCGTTCGAGCGTTCGAGGGCTCCATTGTCACCATCTTTATGGACTGTAAGGAAGGGTGATGTCACTGTCTTCTTAGGAACTTTGTCAGTCCCATGGACAACGGCAAACTGATGTAGCGTACCTTTGTTCATCAACCTTGTGTCCTATTTATCATGCGAAAGTCCTTGTTCGGCTAGGCTTTTGGTGGCGTAGTCTAGGGAAAGATATCTTGCTGGAGATTTTTTCCCTGTTAGGAGTCGTCTATGTATGAGAATTTTCCTAGATACTTGTGCTTTTAGATCTATGGGAGAAACTTTCCTAGTGGAGTGTTGTCTTCCATGCACAACTTATACGCCAGTATTTGTTTCCTAGTAAGAATCAATATATCGATGGCCTGCCTGTCTTGGGTCGATCCCCCAGATACTTGCCTTATTAGGTCTTACAGGTATTGGGCTTGACCATGTGGCGTATGAGCTTATTAGGGCGTTGTTGTTTAGGTCCAACTTCCTGGACCTTGCCTCGACAAGCTTCGTGTGATATGGACTTTGCCAGATTGGGCGGGCAATCAGGCCCACTTTGCTATGTTTGATGAGATCATCATGACACGTGTACGATGCAGATTAATGGACAGTTTGGTGTATCATCATTAGGTATTCAAATCCAAATAGTAAAAAAAATTAGTGTATATTGAGAATGAAAAGTAAAGCAACAAGGTTATTTTTCTTTGTAGATACTAAAAGCCAGCAAATATGAAGACCTAACTACCATTTCTGATAGGATTCGAAGTACTGATATGCAAGACTTGGAAGTTGTGTGAGGACTAAGGAGTTTGAGGTGGATTCGTTGTAAGTCATTCTATAATGCCACTTGTGCTTGTGGATACTAGGGTTGAAGAAAGCTTCTAAACTCACAATGTGTTACGATAATTGTAAGGGTGGCGAAAAAGAACGGAAAAAACAAAAATAATAGTTATGGTCAGGCCAATCGTAAGGACTTGAGACCAATTTGGCGCATGGGGCCCCATTAAAAAAATTAATTTTATGACTCCTAATTTTTAGTGTTTGGACCCCCTAAATTTGAGATAGTATACATGTTGAGGTTCCAATATCAATTAGCACCAAATTGCTCAAGTAGTACTATTGGTATGTCAACTCATGAGTTCAAATCCCAACCCACTTTACAATTTTTTTTTTCTAATAGAGGGCCACGGTTTGACACCTCGCATTGAGCCCCGAAAAATTCTAGTGGTGGCCCTTGTGATGGTGAAGTCGTAGGTAGCTGTAGACTTAAACTTGTCGATTGTGCAAAGCAGTGATAATGTACGGAGAACATGAAGGAGTTTGTTTGCTTAAGAGTGACATTTTGGGATGTTAAGAGGGTAATTTTAATAAGGGCGAAATCAATATTTTAGTGCAGTGACGAATTCCCTAGGCATTGTTGATTGCGGTAATAAAGGAGTGTTGATTGCGGTTGTAATAAATGAGTAAATTCTTCAAGCATTAGATTAACCACTCTCAATTTGGCTAAGATCTAAACCATCCATCATTTTGTTTCCAGAGTTTGGAAAAGAAAAGAAAAAATGCATTCATAAAAACCCCATATTTTACTATAAAGCCCCCATACTAACCCCCCAATATTTTTCTAGTTTTTTTTAAAAAGCCCAAACTACCCTTAAACCCAAACTAAAAATTGTTCCACTATTTTTTCTTGATTTCCATGACCTAACCATTATCTTGAGTTTGTGGCTTATATCATCCCACGTTGTATGGTCTTCTTCACTAACACAAACTCAACAATTTATGGTTTTCTTCACCAACACAAATCCCATTTTTTCCAATTCTTCCATCTTCTATACCCAAGGATTGTGATTTCCTCTTTTGAAGTAATTTTGGTCGTCCGACTTTAAGAAATATTTCGAGAAACATTTCTTTGTATGTAGAAAAAAAGTAAAATTTTGATAATATGTCAAACATATATAAAATACATGTAAATTAACCTAATAAACACATTAAATATATTAAATAAAGCCTAACTACACAAATATCCCTAGAAATGCAATTTTTTTCATAATTTTTTTGGTTTTACAAGAAAGTATCACAATCTACAAAAACTGATGAAATATTTTGGCTGAAAAAAATGTAATTTGCTTCATAACGTTTTTGGTTTTACACGAAAATGCCGAAATTTATGAAAAAAATACAATATTTCTAAATAACTCGTCGAAATAATGTACATTTCGATTTCGATACTTTAAAATTCGAGATCTCAAAAAATTAAATATTTAACAAAATTTAGTAAAATTTCGTGAAATCACTGTTCTTGCTTATACCTAAAGAACAAACAAAAAAAGAGAGCAAAAATATAGTATTAAAGCAAATCCCTAGTTTCTCTCAACTATATTATTCTCCACCTGTCTAATCCCAAGTAATTTTCGTTAACAACAACAATCAAAAGACTAAAATAACAAATAATGGTTTATACGAGGAAGAAATCATATAAACAAAATTTTTCTGGTTTCAACAATTTAATTATTCTATAGAACTGAAAGATTGGATTTATGTAGATGTAGGGGTGGGCATCCTATCCCGATCTCGGTCCTGTCCCATCCCATCCTATTTTTTGAGTTCTTTTGGGATTGATCAAACTCATCTCAATTTTGTCTCGTCCCAATCTAGAGTGGGATGGAGATTTTCAATCCCGTCCATCCCAAACTTATTTATTTAATATTTATCGTTGTTAATTTTAATTAATTATCAAACTACTCTTCTAAAGAAAAGTTTAGGATGTGTTGAAATTAAATTAAAACATCTATTGCTTGAAAACTTGCTTGACTTGGTACTCTTTATTTTTATAGAAACTATTTTAGGTCAAATAGAACCTATAAAAATTTATGTTTTTTCACATTTTAGATTGGTTATAGGACAATTATTCTTGTAGAAAATAAAGACAAATGATGGTTTGGTTTAGTTTTGCACTATGAGTTATGTAGTTGGAAATTTAGTCAATGATCAATATTTTTCATTTTTGAACTTATATTAAGAGAACTTGAGAACTTATATCATTCATACAAGATACAATTATGAGCAATGTGAAATGAAAGTCTATATGACATTTTATATTGTTATGACGAAAGTTATATGTACATTAATTAAGCATTATTGGTATGTGAGCAATGTGAGATGAAATGTTTTAGCTATTATTTATTGGTAGACTATTTAGTACATGCTCATTCCGTTCCGCCCCGAACCCGTTTGAGATGAGACGAGGTAGGGATGATTCAAGATGGGGTCTATCCCGTTCCGATCCCGAATGAATGAGATGGGATAGGGATGGGGTTCACCCCGTCCCGTGCCCACCCTTATGTAGATGGGATGAAATACTTTCATTGTTTGCTTGATGAGTTTTGAGTTTGTATTATAGAATCTCATTTATTGGTTGATTTGCAATCAAACATGGTAGCTTATGACTAACTAATTTTTTTTTTCTAATACTAATTTTTTTTGCTAATGATTAGAAAAAAAAATAGATGTTTAAAGGTTTAATTTGATTTACATATTTTTTCTTAAAGATTTGGGAACAAAGAAGATAGAAGTAGTGTGAAGAAAAAGGCGGCGACTACACCACATCACCATTTTCTCTCTCTCACACCACCTACTTTCTTTCTCACACCACCTATATAAACAAAAACCATCCATTTTTTCCCCTCACCATTCAAATTGACAATGGTTTATCCCTTCCCCATTCGAAATCTTTTGCAAATCTCTTCCAAATATTTCCCCACACTCAAATCTCTTGCAAATTTCCTCTCTCTCTTTCTCTCGAAAACTCTCAAAATCCCCTCAAAGTTGAAACCCTTAAACCCAAACTCAATAAATATGCATAACTTAACATAACAGAGAAACTCAAACTCAAAACGAAAAAAACACACAAAACAGGGTAACTTTCGACCAATTTAAACCCTCAATTGAGACCAATTCTCAACCTCATCAGAACAAAAATGTTGTATTACTCTTAGTTATCTAATAAACACAACTTGAATCACTTGAAAATGTTTTGAAATGAGCAAGTTATGATCATTTTACTAAAGTCGCACAAATCTGTCTTGCAATGAAAACGGGATAGTGTTCTTGAATTTCGGCTAACTTATGTGCTTGATCGATACCGATTCTCAAGTTGATCAAAACACAAATATTGTAGTAATCTTAGTTATCTAATAAACACAACTTGAATCAATTGAAAATGTTTTGAAATGAACAAGTTATATGACCATTTTACTAAAGTCACACAAATCTGTCTAGCAATAAAAACGGGATAGTGTTCCTGACTTTCGGCCAACTTATGTGCTCTATCGAGATCGATTCTCAAGTTGGTCAAAACACAAAATTTGTAGTACTCTGAGTTAAACACAACTTGAATCACTTGAAAATATTTTGAAATGAGCAAGTTATGGTCATTTTACTAAAGTTGCGCAATCTGTCCGAAAAAAATTCTGTTCGCAGAGTGCACTGTGGGATATGACCATAACTTACTCATTTCAAAACATTTTCAAGTGATTCAAGTTGTGTTTATTAGCTAACTCAGAGTACTACAACTTTTGTGTTTTTATGAACTTGAAAATGGGTATCGATAGAGCACATAAGTTGGCCAAAAGTTAGGAACACCCCGTTTTCATTTTTCGGACAGATTTGCGCGACTTTAGTAAAATGCCGATAACTTGCTAATTTCAAAACATTTTCAACCGATTCAAGTTGTTTTTATTAGATAACTCAGAGTAATACAATTTTTGTGTTTGAATGAGCTTGCGAATCGATCTTGATTGAGCATATAAATTGGCCGAAAGTCAGGGACACTATCTCGTTTTCATTGCAAGACAGATTTGTGCGACTTTAGTAAATGATCATAACTTACTCGTTTTAAAACATTTTTAAATGATTCAAGTTGTATTTATTAGATATTTCATAGTACTACAAGTTTTGTGTTTTGATGAACTTGAGAATCAGTCTCAATTGAGGGTTTAAATTGGTCGAAAGTTATCATATTTTGCATTTTTTTCGTTTTGAGTTTGAATTTCTCTATTATGTAAATTTACTAGTGTAATACCCGTGCCGTTGGCACTACTATAGAGTACATCGTACTTTCACCGAATTGTCGAATAATCGCAATTGGGTTTTTCTTTCATTTTTTAAAAAAATACTTGCAATGAAAACCAAAGCAAATTACTTGCAACAATTTCATGCATATACACAAAAACATAAAGTTAAAAAATTTAAACCCAAACAATCAAATTTCAGCAAAATGAAAAGAATTGCATCCATTTCACACAAATACAAAATCAAAATTGGAACATGAACAACTTCAACAAATTTTGCTAGAGACAAACCTGCCAAACAGAGAAACCAGCCTCATGAAGCCAGTCCAAGAACCGAAACACGCCTTCTCCGAGATCCCCGTGCACCTCGCATACCTGAAACATAAAACCCAATGGCTATTTGATCAGACTTTGAACTAATCTAAACTGAAAAAATTATGAGATGCAAGTAATGAAGAATCTCCCACTCCCTATAGATGAACTAGTGTAATACCCGTGCCGTTGGCACTACTATAGAGTACATCGTACTTTCACCGAATTGTCGAATAATCGCAATTGGGTTTTTCTTTCATTTTTAAAAAAAATACTTGCAATGAAAACCAAAGCAAATTACTTGCAACAATTTCATGCATATACACAAAAGCATAAAGTTAAAAAATTTAAACCCAAACAATCAAATTTCAGCAAAATGAAAAGAATTGCATCCATTTCACACAAATACAAAATCAAAATTGGAACATGAACAACTTCAACAAATTTTGCTAGAGACAAACCTGCCAAACAGAGAAACCGGCCTCATGAAGCCACTCCAAGAACCGAAACGCGCCTTCTCCGAGATCCCCGTGCACCTCGCATACCTGAAACATAAAACCCAATGGCTATTTGATCAGACTTTGAACTAATCTAAACTGAAAAAATTATGAGATGCAAGTAATGAAGAATCTCCCACTCCCTATAGATGAATAATCTCCCACTCCCTAATTGGGTTTCACAACTTCAAAAAAAAAAAAAAAAAAAACACTAAAACACTAAGAAATGAATTGAACACTAAAACACTAAAATCTAGGGTTTAAAATTGCAAAGAACGCTAAAACACTAAGAAATGAAATCGAACATGGTTACCTCTTCTCGCCACCAGTGTAGTACTCCTGCGGACCATCAGAATCACTATCAGAGCCAGGATCAGCTCTCCGATTCAGATCAGCGAGTGTACGGATCCCTCCGGCGCGGCTCCCGGACGGCTTGGCCGATTTCTTGTCTTGTGAGGCCATCGCAGCAGGAAATAATGGAGACGGGGAGGGAGAGTTGATCTGCTGCTGCGGAGGAGGAGGGTCAGTAGGGATGTTGTCTTCGGCGGAGAAGAAGGAGGAGACGGCGGAGTCGAGGTTCCAGTTGTGGCTCTCGAGGAAGAAGAGAGCTTCGTCTTTGGACGAAGAGGTGATCTCTTGAAATCAGAAAGCATCCTAGGGAGAAAGAAGTGAAGGGAGAGAGGTGGGGAGTGAGTGAGGAAAGTATCGAGGTGGAGGTTTTAACTTTAAGTTTTGCCAAAATACAAATTCTGCCACGTAGGACAAACATACTCAAATTACTGTTCATGAACAGTAAAAATCCAATCTGAAATGTAAGAGAGATTGGTGGTGTGAGAAAGTAAAAAAAAAACTCAATGGTGGCGTGATTGCCAAAGAAAAAATGACAATTATTTAAGAAATAGAATGATTATTAAAAGAGAAAACAGTAGATTATTATTATTATTTAAATTTTCCAAAAAAATGGCAAGTAGTAGAGAATGTTTCACATTAGTCATTATGATACCTCTTCATCCATTCCATGCATTGGCTGCCGAATGTGAATAGAGAATTATGAAACCAAATAACCCAATCCTTTAAAAGAATTTTGAAAGAAAAAAGATTTGCCCCTCCGCTAATCTCGCCTACTCACATTCATTCAGTCAGTCAGTCATTCTGGTCTCCACTCTCTCCCCTCCTCCTCCTCCTCCTCCTCACCTTCGCTCGTCTCTCTCTTTCTTTATTTCATCTCTTGTCGGAACGCTACGCTGAGAAAAAAGGCACCAAACAAACAAGGCAATCAAATCCATCAGCCCACCACAGCAATTACAAATGTGTCTCTTCTTCTTCCTCTTTCTTTCCCTCCCAATCGTCCTCTCCTCTTCTTCACCTCCACCTCCCTACCCATTCGGTAACTCACTCTCTTCTTCAACTCTCAATTCTTCAACTCTCTTAACCAGACTAACTTTCTCTATCTATTTGTGCTGCAGACATTTCATACAGAATCGACTGTGGAGGCTCCACCAACTATACCAACTCCCTCAACCAGACATGGCTCTCCGATCGCTACTACACAGGCGGCGCCACCTCTCTAGTCGCTGAGCCCCACCGTTTCCCCCAACCCCAAGAACAAACCCTTCGCTTCTTTCCTCCCATCTCCTCTGGCAAGAAGAATTGTTACATCATCCCTGCTCCCAATGGCCGCTACTATGTTCGTACATTCACTCTTTACGACAATTACGACGGTAAGCTACAGTCCCCCAGCTTCGATCTCTCCATCCAAGGCACCGTCGTGTTTAATTGGCGCTCCCCGTGGCCCGAGGACGTTGCCAAGGACGGGGCTTATTCCGATCTTTACACCTTTGTGGATGATGGTGAGCTCGATGTTTGTTTTTATAGCATTGCTACCGATCCTCCTCTAATTGGGTCTCTTGAGATTTTTCAAATTGACCCACTTTCTTATAATTCCAGTTCCAATTTCTTGTTGGTAAATTATGGGAGATTGACTTGTGGGTCTACTTCACTTGGAGCTGGATTCAGTAATGATACTGATAGGTTCGGTAGGGCATGGCAATCCGATGCAGAGTTTCGGGTTGATAATTCCATTTTGGATTCAGAACCAATTCGGGTTTTGACTACTAATAATGCTATATTGTCAACTGACCAGCCACCCAATTACTTTCCAATGCATTTGTATCAAACTGCTGTTACTGGGAAGAGGGTGTTGGAGTATGAGTTGGAAGTGGATGCTAAGTTGGATTACTTGTTGTGGTTTCATTTCGCGGAGATTGATCCTAGTGTGAGTGCAAAGGGGCAAAGAGTTTTTGATGTAGTTGTTAATCAGAGGAATGTGAGTAGGATTGATATATTTAAGCAAGTTGGAAGCTTTGTGGCTTTCACTTGGCATTATACTGTGCAGAATTTGAATACTACTGTTTTGAGTGTGAGGCTTGTTCCTGTAATTGGTGATCCATTAATTTCCGGTCTTGAGAATTATGCGATGGTTCCAAAGGATCTTTCTACGCTTCCTGATCAAGGTAGGGCAAATTTTAAGGATAATGATGGGAACTTTTTGATGATTTGGAAATTGTTGGTAAGTCCATTGACTGGGTCTTTTGTAATTTTATTTTTTTGCAGTGATTGCGATGCGAGCTTTGAAAGAGTCGCTCCAAATACCTGATAGAATGGGTTGGAAGGGGGACCCATGCGCTCCTTCTACTTGGGATGCTTGGGAAGGAGTTACTTGCCATACTAACAAGGACAAAACTGCCCTGGTGGTAGCTCAAATGTAAGTTTTCACTGTTGTTACAACATTTGCTAATATCTTGATCTTTATTGTACTTGTGAATAACTTTTTCGTAGATGTAGCGATTGGAGATTATCTTAGAGTCTATTTGAGTGCTGGGAAATTATTTTAGTCAGTATGAAACTTTCTTTACTTATGATGTTGAGTGCAAAACATACAAAAAGGATAAGTCACCAACTTATTGTAATGATAATTTCGGAAGTATGGAACCTAAGTATAAGAACGATGTCAAATAAATTATAATCAACTTAGGAAAACTCATTTTTCCATGCATCTATGATCAAGGAAAGCATCATCATCAATTTGATTTTGAATTGTGTATCTTTTGTCCCTGATCTACTATCTTATTCTTGAACATCTTCCTTATTGTCTTCTTCGTCATCGCCATCGTTTTCAAAATCTTCGCCCTCATCTTCATGATAAGCTCATAATTTTCTTCGTCCCTTTCCTTTGACAAAGTCTGCATGATGCTTAAACCAGTCAAACAATCATGAAAATTGAAAAAAAAATGTCTTTTAGGGTTGAAAGAAGTTCAAAAGGTCCATGGACGAAAAAAATGATTTTACTATTTTTTTCTTAAAAGAAAAGAAAAAATATATGTACACGATTTTGGACATGAGTTGTGCAATTCCATTAAATATTCAAGTCATATTGATGTGTTGGATGGTGAGGTGAATGGAATCATGAATTGTGTGAATCTAAAAACACCGATCCATTGATTCCTAAAAACTTGATATAGAAACCATACTGACCCTTATTTCATAGGTGGTTGGATATGAAAAATCTTCTGACATGACATTTCATAGAAATAAAGTGTGTCCTTGTTACATGGGTGTTAACTGTATGCACCACTTTCAGATTGAAATACTAGTTAGCTTTCATATTATATATTTTGATTTTTAGTCTTAGTGTCAGTTTAGGCCTTTCTTTCATAGATAGGTAATATGATAATTTTGTTTTGCTATCAATCATCTAAGCCATGCTTAATTCTTATCATTAACAAAAACAAAAATGAAAAATGGGAAAAGGTTATGATCTAATAAATTTATAGGTGCATCCATATTCGTTGCTTCATGTCAGTCTGTATTTCTCATAAGAGGTTTCTGATTTTGACAGAGATCTTGGAAGTCAGGGCTTGAAGGGACAAATCAGTGAGCGTATAAGCCTTCTATCAAACTTGGTAAGCTTGTAAGTATCAATATCTTATTCTTGTATTTATTTACGTGAGTTCTTATTTTCCATTCTGTGACATATGATGAATAATGTTCTAAACATATACTCGTAATCCTATACAATGTGAGCATAGTATGGGTTTTGATGCAGGCTCACGATTAGGAATGTCATAAAACTTTATTTTATTTGGAGTTGACTTTTATTGGATAGGAGTTTTATTTTATCAAAGACATTATAGTTGGATTAAGGTTTTTTTTTCTTAACTTTCTAGTTTGCTTATTTATTATTTTGTTTTGTTTGGTTTAAAAAAAAAACAACCTTGTATTAATAGAGATTAAATCAGAATGAGTTATTTCTTTGAGAAAATTAATGGAAAATTTTCATTGCAAAACTCTGTTTGTCAACAATTAGTATCATAGGGAGAAGAACAATTTGTCTTCAAGCTTGTGTACCTAAAACAAATGTTTCTAATCTTCCTTTCACTGACAGGAATTTAAGTTCTAACTCTTTGGGAGGTACTATACCCTCGGGCATTGGTCAAAAGTCTCTAAAACGATTGTAAGTACAACAAGCACCACATCTTCTTGTAAACATGCATCTCTCTCTCTCTCTCTACATGTATGTATATATACATTTTTTTTTCCTTTGGTGTGTACGTGTGCTATGTGATGATGCGTGTTTATTCTATGGTATATCTTTAAGCCCGTTTTGAGTTATGACTTCAGAAATATTTTAGTTTAGAAAGTTTTCCATTGATATTTTTCTATGTTAGGCTTGATTGAATAAACTACTTGTGACAAATATTGATCATATTTTCAGAATGCCAAGAATAAGATTTTTGTTACACACCTGCTTTTATTATTATCATGGCCCTTAAACATTCTATGTGATTCTTTATGGGCAAATGGACACCTTGCCTTCTCTTCTTCCATTGCTAACTGCCCCATCTTTAACTTCATATCTTACTTCTGCACAGGCAAGCTGTGTTAGTAAGATCCTTACCTGAACTAGTAAAAAATAATCAAATTACAACCTAATGAAAAGAGAGCAGCTCCGTTTCAAGTCTAGATCTTTGAAAAAAGGGAGAATTCAAGCACAGTGACTGCGAGGCTTCTTCTATAGCAAGTTGGTTGTGGGTTTCCTATACACATGAATGGTTTTAAAAGCATAAACTCTGAGTACCCTCTTGGTGAGTTCTCGTTAATCATTAACATTGATGTTTTTTATTATTTTTAGTCCAACATGCAAGATAAAGACTTAAATGTAAATAATGCAATAAAGTAAATATACACAATATACCACTGGAAAACCCTCAACCGAAAATCCCTAGTGAGAAGTCACCTTTAGTGGGTAACGGAGTCCGCTATACTCAATCAGAAGTTACACCTTGTACATATGCATATGATCAATCATTTCACACTCCATAAGCATGCAATGTCCTTGCAAGTCACAATGCAACTTCTGGATGCCTTGCGCCCAAGTCCAGTAGCTGTAGCATTTGAATGACACAAGTATGGATGTAGAACAACCAGGCTAGTGCTTACACATCGACAATTGATAGCAACCAAGCTGATAAAAGAAGATTTTTTCAAAACCTTAAATCTTTTTATTTTAGAAAATCTCAATTTGAAGCAGTTAGAGAGATTTACATCAATTTCCCTGACCTTGAATTCCTACTCACATCCGCTATAAATAGTGGAAAGGATTCCTCGGTGATCAAGCAAAGAAACTCTACTAATATTGTAATTCGTGTACAAACACATTGTTGTTCGTGCAGGATCTGATCCATTAAATTTGTGCGTGCCTAAGGAGAGTGGAGGCCTATGGATTAGGCTGTTTGACATTATGAATCAATATTTTCTTAGGAAGTGGTTATTGCGATTTGTTAGGAAAATGGTTGCTTGAGGAGAAAGGTGGTGGTGGCCAATTACAAGATGGAGCGTGGTGAATTGTTCCGTCGAAATCGTAAAAGCCATTTGGGGTTACCTTATGAGATAGCATTTTCTTAATAGTCTGAATTCTTGCAAGGAGTTTAGTAAGTAGGGGCCATTCAGTATGATTTAGGATCAAGTTTCGGTAGGGGATGTCCTTAGTTGTTGCATTCTCAGATGTTGTCCATCAATAAATTTGACTTCATTGAGGATTTGGAATATGGGAGCTTTGGAGAATGGGATATTTTCGCTAGATTTGATTGGGAGGTTGGTCAACTGGTTGCTTTTGTCTTAGTCAAGCGAAGTTAGGGAACCGTGGATGAATCAGCTGTGTTTGTTCATTAGCCATATGAAGTCGGGGGAGGTGGATGATGGTTTGGCCAAGTTAGGTGTGAGGATTGGATAAGAGGTGATTTTTCAGTGAAATTCTTTATCTCACTTGATGGATTCAAAGATTCCTTAAGAGGTTTCCACACTAAACATGCTTGGTTAGGATATCTTCTCCATAGAGTTGTGTTTTCTTGTGGCAATGTGCTTGGCATCGTCATTCTCTTAAAGAGGTGTTACGTCAGAGAGGCATGGACATCGATGATTCATGGCATGATTCTCACTTGTTCCTTCATTGCAAGCTATGGAATTCTTCTGGAATCGCTCTGGTTTGTCTTGAATGTGTTAGTTATCTGCATGTGCTCTTCATGTAGGAATAATTCTTCTCTTAATATTGATGGGTAGCTTATTTTGAAGAATTAATCTTTGTGTTTGTTACACCATTTGGAAGGAGAAAAATATGAATCTTTGAAAATGAGGAGGACAATCTTTGCATAGAAAATATGGGTCACCTTTGGCATTAGGCGCCGGCAAGAACTCAACGTAAGGGTGTCTTTTTTAAATGTCTTTGTTACATTTGGATCCTTTCTTATCTTCACACTAATCTCTTTAGTGTGTTTGTGTATATTCTTGCACGGTTTGTATCTTCTCTCCTTTTTCACTAAACTAGTATGTGCAATTATAACTTGCGGTTCAGTACGTGTCACTTTGAGATTTTTAATGTAGCATGGATCTTTAAAACACTTCTTGGACATTCTTGTCATGAAACCTAACAGACCAAAATATGATGTTACACTTATGGACCCAACCATCACATTGCAGCAGTCATTAGTCCCATGGGGCATCAGAAGTGAGAAACTCTGTTGCTTTGAGGTAGTCTTTACTGAATCCACAGAAAAAAAAAAAAACCCTGGAGCTTAACAGCAAGTTTAATGCTGCAGGCTAGTGTCCCTAATTCTGTGCGCAGACTGGTCCTTTTTCTTGGACTTGCATTTAAGAGACTCATTTTCTCCATACTTCATCATCATCACCTACAGGGTCAGCTGTTGGTGGGACGTTCTTTCTCAGGTCTGTAAAATTTGTCAACTTCTCGCTAAAAAGGCAAATTATGTGACTGAGCTCAAGAAATAGCAAATGAACAATTAAAAAATGAGGAAACAATAAGTTTCTAAAAAGTAATCAAAGAACAATAAAAGAAAAATCCCGAGAAATGTGCCAATAAATGACGAAGTCCATTATACAGACGATTGGGTAGGGGGTCTTGGCTGTTCAGCCAAGAACCTACTCTCAGTAGCTTTCAACTGAGCAGTAGACCTGAAGTGACTGAACAAATGAGCCATCGTTAATAGCAGGTCTAATTCCACGATAAAAAGCTCTCACTGAATGCAAGCTTCCAAACTATTGCCAATGGGTTCTTACCCGTGAAATTATTTGTGCGCATTGATTCACAGCTTTGTTACACCTTTGACAACTAATCCATACTATCTGACCTATGTAATATAAGCTTACAGCCTGTAAAATGAGAGGGAGCATGAGGGGTGGGTGGTAGGTTGGCATTTGCATAGTTAGCTGGTATTGGCTACTGAGAGCCGAAATGGGAGATTCTATCTGTCATCGAGCTCTGCTGGTCTGAACTTGAGGCTTAATCAGAATTCATGCTTCCTCATTGCTTCGAACAATATCCTTGAAGAGGTCTTCCCAGGCCTTCCTCTGCTGCTTGAAAAAATTTTCTCAGCAAAAGTGCTCAATAGTACTGGCTCGATCTCTTTTCTTAGGTCTTTATCAGTCCTTGATGATCCATTCCCAATTCTTTCCACGTGGCATAATGCTTGTCTAATTAGCCAGATTTGTTGATAACCTCTTCTCCATTAGGTGGTTCTGGTTTGGTTTTGACTGATTCCGTTTCCAGAGCAAGTTATTCCTGTCTTTTCTGGCTCCCATGGTTTGGTTTTGGTTCTAAACATATGCTACTGGAACTGGAACTGTTATCCACATGATTACATAATTTACATCATTACATCAGAATCCTGGTTACCATTAAGTACCCTGTTCAAATTCCAAACTGAGATCAGTTATCCATCGATATTCCCTTTTTCCCAAAGATTGTAACTCAAAATCCCACAAGTCCAGAATTTCTACAACAAGAAGTGAAATAATTCAGAGTCGTACTATGATGAGAACTCTTCACTGTAGCAGAGGCATTAACTGAGATGTCATGTCAAAGCAATTCAGCCTTTATCTATTCCCCTTCCCATTCGTCTAAAAGCTGCAAAAGTTTAGTGAGTAATTGAAGAATCTAAAGGGGAAATCCCTATTTTGAGGAAACCTCCCCTCGACTACATCAGAGGTATGAAGGTAGGAACTGAGATATCAGGACATAGCATTTCAGCTGAGCAAACTCCATAACCATCTGTCAGCGCATGTGCACAATAGCTGTATCATGCTTCCCTTAGACTCGTAAATGCGGTCTCTGAAATCTTCAACTCTTTTGAGTGAACATATTCCGCTAAGACCTTTTTAGGGAATATATAACTGTGATCAATCAAGCATAACCCAAGTTGTGTCAAATGATTCCGGATCATTGTATATCAAACTCAAAATGTCACAGATAGATGCAACAAATAAACTCTTCAAGGTTGTCATATCATGATAATGTAAGCTAAAATTTGGGAAAGTTGGAGATATATAGTCTAAGGGCTAATTTGTCAAACACTTGAGAGATGAACTGGACTTACGGAAACCTAGAGGCACTTTAGGTTAATATAGAGTGGAATTGTGGCGGTCAGGGGTGAACCCAGAAATTTGAATTAAGGGGGCTGAACTAGGGGTGGGCACGGGACGGGATGGACCTCATCCCTATCCATCATGTTCGTTCGGGACAAGGACGAGATAGACCTCATCCCATCCCAGACGGGTTCGGGACGGGATGAGACAGGGATGAGCATGGTTTTCATCTCACATTCCTCACACACCAATAATGCTTAATTTATATACGTATAACTTTCATCATAACAATATAAAATGTCATATAAAATTTCATCTCACACTGCTCTTAATTGTATCTTGTATGAATGATATAAGTTCTCAAGTTGTTTTATATAAGTTTAAAAATGAAAAATATTTCTCATTGATCAAATTTTCAACCACATAAGTGATAATGCAAAACTAAATGAAACCATCATTTGCCTTTATTTTCTACAAGAATAATTGTCCTATAATCAATTTAAAATGTGAAAAAGCATAAATTTTCATGGGTTTTATTTGACTGAAAATATTTAAACCGAAGTTTCTATCTAAACAAAGAGTACTAAATCAAGCAAGTTTTCTGTTTTGATTTAATTTTAACACATCCTTTAGAAGAGTGGTTTGATTAAAATTAATAATAATAAAATTAAATAAATAAGTTTGGGACGGGATGAGTGGGATTGAACCATCCCGATCCCATCCCACTCTAGATCGGGACGAGACAGGATGCCCACCCCTAGGTTGAACGGCTACTATGAAGTGTATGCTAAAAGATATGTATATGAAAATATATATTAAATCAAATTTTGTTTAATTGAAAATTGTTATTCGAATAAACATTGACAAGGTGCACGACTGAATTAACATTAACTAAATTTTTTTCTTGTATGATGCAAGTGCTCACAATTACCTCATACATGTCGTCATAATAGCTAAGAAACCCAAATAAATTCCATAAAAAGGAATACCTTTTGGCACCTTAAACTTTTAATGACAACCTAAAGTTTTTGAAATATGGATCTCCTTGTTGCTTTCAATTATTTTGAAAGGGTATCCATTTTTGAATTCCCAAATTATTGAATTTCGAATAAGAACTTACATAGTTTGCAATCAGAGAACCCATTTTCTTCAATTCAACCCACCAATGAAGAAGGAAGTCAAGAGTTTTATTTCTTTATTTATTGGGGAATCCCATGTAACAATGACACAAACACGAGTATCGATATCCGCCAGGGATACGAAGTGTCGGGCACGTCATCCAAAAAATACAATACGAGATACGTTGGGAACATGTTTGTACATTTTAGTATTATTTACGTTTTAGCAACAAGTTTTGAATTATTAGTCATGTTCATTCACTTTGTAGGTCAGTATGCTACTCATGTACTACTAACTTGCCATAATGTGCTTGTAACATTTGTAAAAATTGAAACTTTAAAAAATGTGAAATAGATGATGACTTGAGCATAGAGTGCCCCCGATCGGAGTATCCGTGAGTGTTGACACGATTATCCCACACGATATGTGCCGATACGCCTTTTTTTGTTATAAATGGAGTGTCGTGTTACATAGAGAGAATCACATAATCGACTCCTTTAGATATTGTTATTACTCCATGAAAGTGATATATAGATTTTTGCTTTTATCGATGAAAAATGTTGAAATTCATTTTATTATTAGGCTTCTGCAAAAAAAAAAGTATTTAATAGAATATCAATTTTAGATTTTTGGGTTTATCAATGGAATGGGTAGAAAATCAATTTTAGATTTTCAGGTTTATCAATGAAATGCATAGTTGAAGAAGAAGATATCCAATATCAAATTTGAGACAAGATTTATAATTATGAAAACAAACCTATCACGATCTCAAGACTAATTACACCGCGCTCAAATCTGAGATAGTATGAAAAATACAGTGTCTCAGATTTGAGGCAGACTATATAAATCTCGGAGCTGAGATAGGCCAAATAAAAAGGAGTAAGTTTACCCTACCAAAAGGGTTAACTAAGTTTTTAGGGGTAAACTGAGTAATGGGGTAACGTGTTACGTGAGTATTTATAAGGGGGTAGATCCAGAAACTCCCCCTAGAGAAATAAAACCTCTTTCTCTATGATAAAACCTCTTTCTCTATGATTCCTTCTAAAACCCTTCTTCATTTCATTCAACTCCCCCACTGACAGGGCCTCCCTTTTAATATGATAGATCCCAATACATACTCCCATCTAACTTCACACCAAATTCCACCAACCCTCTTTCCTATTATCAAACAACCTTGGAAATCTATCTCGTGCTTCATCCCTATCCAAACATCACTTAAAAAACCCCACCTTGTTATCTCTATTTAAAACCATTTCAACCATTTGGATAAATTATCCTTGAAATTTGAGATAGTCTTCAACGTATTAATACGGTAAAAATACTGGATGCTTAGCTAACTCTTTCGGTTTTTCTATGTACATCACATCATAACTTGAACTTTTATTGATTAGAAAAAAAACTCTTCCTTCTGCTTTTTCTAGCCTTTGTTTTTTCGATTTTAAAAAAAAAAAAAAAAAAAAAAAAAGGACTGTTACAATGAATACTTTGGATGCATTGCAAAATATTCATAGTTAGATGGTGGTTTTATTGCCACAAACCTTGGTCATGGCATAAGCATTTCAAGTGATTACAGTTACAATACTAATACTATTGTTAAGATGTGATCTTAGAATTTAGAAGATGCAAGGCATTTTGTTTGTTTATTTTTATATTAGGTATACCTATGTCTATTTCATAACCAGAAAGGGAAAGCTCATTACTTCTAGGCCTATATACATGCTCAGATACTCCCTTCTTGTTCAAACTAAGTGATGTATAACTATTGAGATACTTGGTTCTTGATTTTCTTCTATATAGTTATTAACATATTGTCATGGTGGCTTGCAGGGATTTGTCGAATAATCTATTATCTGGGTCAATACCTGAAAGCTTAGCTTCTGCGAGTCTACAACTTGTGTAAGTAGCTGCTAATGGCATTAAAGTCTGGATATTTCTTCGTATTGGTGTCAGTTTACACGTTCTTTGAGACCCATAGTGATTTTGTTTCAGTTTCTGGCTGTCTTTTGCTAGCTATTTAAAAAAAAAAAAATTTATTCTTAAATATGTTTTTGTGATCATAATTTTCTTGCACCATTGGACAAAGTAAATGACATAATGCTAAAACTATTTTATCGCATCATATACACGCATGCAAAGAAAATGAAAAAAAAAAACGTTAGACATAATTAAACATCGAAATACATCTGCATAATCCATAAACATTCACGAAGCTCATAAGTCATAACTGATAACTTAAAAGTAGACCAACAACTTATAAGTTTTTACACATCACATGATAGATGGCAAATAAGTTCATACAAAGTGTTTTAACTCGAAACATAAGCAACTTCAACAAAACTAAAAAATTATTGACTCCATATGTCTCATCTAAAATTTAACTAAAAAAAGTCAATATTTTCGAATGGGTCCTAAACATTTTCCATCTTGGCTTTTGCACCTTAAAAACTAGAAAAACTTGCACAACTGTTTCCAGGAGGTGTCTCTAATGTAATCTAAACTATAGGTTGTGCCAAAAGTGTGATGTCTCAGTGGTTGAGCAGTGGCGGATGGTATCACTAGGTCACGGGGTCGATCCCAGCTGACGGCATCTGGGGTGAGAGGGGTTAAGGGATTATATATATAAAAACTACAAATTAAACAAATCTATAAAGAAGATAAATAAAACTAAATAAACCAAAATAATCTTCATTGGAATTTCTTCATTCATCAAAAATCAATTACAACCAATGGCCTGTAGGTCCTATTCACACTAAACCTAACTTGCAAATCAAGCAATCTAACCCTAAATGCTATGGGAGCTTTAATCTCCGCTTACTTAGGTCCGACCAAACAACTAAACTAAATTAAATAAATAAACTAAATCCTACTCTACATCGTCGTTCCCGGGTTGAAGAAGCTCGTCCTTGAGCATGAAGTCGAAGAAGTTCGACGAACACAAGCAACCGATTACAGAATATAAGGTGAAGTGCACACGAAGTATACGACCTTGAAACTTGCTACGATATACACTTTCCATATATAGCGCCAACTCAAAAAAGTTGCAAGGTGACTCGAAGAACCATAATTTGCAATAAACCTATTATAAAGAGTCTTGTGCATAGGTTAGTGCCACAAAATATTTCAAATATGGATCAACATAATCATCGTCACTCACTGTGTCTGCCGCTGTAGAAATATCCTCTTGTCCAAAAAAGGGCAAGAAATCACAAATCAAATGGCTCATATGTCGAAAGTCGAGTATGTATGATGGTGCCCTTAACTTCCTCAAAAACATTGAGGGACTCTGACAAACATAATGATTCATCTTGCTCATTTCGCATTTGTTCCAGTGCATTTTTTCCCATATTTCTTGAAACGCTCTCATCCTATCGTCAAATATTTTGGTGATGCGCTGGTACCTTTCCTCCGCCCTTGCTTCTTCTTGGTCTTTTCAAGTATCAAAGAATTTCCAAAACATCTCCCTTTTCGGTCCATTTAGTGGCGTAGTGGGATCGATAGTGGGGTGTACATCATTAGCAAATGGGGGAGGGGGTGGTGGTATAGGAGAAATGGGTTCAAGTTGAGGGTAATATGGGACATGTGTTTTATGGTTGTGGACAGTACAATTGGTTATGGGTATTGGACATCGTGGAATATTTGATTGGGCTATATTGATGTTGATATGGGGATGGAGAATGGTATGGGTACGAATAATAATATGGGTAACTCATATTTTGTTTTCACTGCTGGGTGCTCTGAATGTTTCTAGGGTGTAAATAACCTACTGGTGAACAATGTCGATGAATAATATCATTGAAAAATGAATAGTGCCGATGAACATTAACCTATGATGGTTGGTAACGACCTTGATTTTTTTTCAACAATCTTCAATCAAGCTTTGGTTCTTTTCTTCTTTCTCTGCAATTGTCTTATCGAACCCACAAAAAAATGAGCATCAACTTTGATACCAAATAATGAATTCTCCATCTAATCTAATTAATCTAAATCTAAAACTAACAAATTAAACCTAAGAAATAAAGGTAAATAAAGTTAATTCATATTCATCAATCAACCAATTACAACCAATGGCTAGCCCTATTTATACTAAACCTAACTTGCAAATCAAGCAATCTAACCCTTATTGCTATGGAGCCCTAATCTCCACTTATTTTTATGGGCTTACTTGGGCCTGACCCAACACCTAAACTAAATCTTACGTTACATCAGTCAGACTCTTGCTCAAACTTCCCCGGCTCGTGGATTATGCATCTAACTTTTAGTCAAACTTCACCAACATTGACCATGTGATCGGTAAGTGTCAGAGCCGTGTCGGATGAGTGTCTTTGTCCGATTCATGTCAGACAGACACAGCGCATCTTTTTTAAGTGTCAACCTTCTGTGGAGCACATAGACCATTCATGCAAATGTTTTAAAGCACCTACCCACTCTGAAAATATAAGCTAGTTGATCTTTAGAGCGGATATTATGAACTGATGATTTGCTTTTGCACCATCTAAGTCACAATAGAAAGTGGAAATCAACCCTGATGTGCTTCCCACACAGGGCTGATTGTCACAGTGCACCTGCACTGGAAAAGTAACCAAAATATGCACAACAATTACAGAGTGTTGGCGTGTAGACCAAACTGCATATCGAGTTTAGTGGTTGATTATATGCGACTCTTTACTTCTCCATTATGATGTTGAAGTTATACTTATTTTCCATGAACTCTCGAGTATCCTAGACATCTTAGGCATTTGGGCTCTAATTCGTGGAGATTTTGATGACATATACCTGTTCCCTGTTACTGGAGTTTTTTGTTTTTTGGTTAGGAGAATGGATTTTTATGTTCTAGCATAAATTCAAGGAATCCTATGCTTAAGTTAAATTTTCTGATTTAAATCTCTTAACTTGTGATTTAAATAAGTTATTATCTCATTGCTTGGTTCCTTTTTGTTGATGTACTATTTCAGGTTACTAAATGATAATCAATTGGAGGGTAAAGTCCCAGAAGAAGTTTACTCTGTAGGTGTTCATGGCGGGGCTATCGAGTATGTCATACACTCAGTTCTCACTTTTATTTTGTTTTCATGATTTACTTGATTGACTTCCACGAGACTGCAATGCAGAAAGATTTACTGTAGGACAGATTTTTTGTTATTTTTCCGCACAAGATTCTTAGAACACTTGTTGCTTGTCTGATTGTTTGATTACTTCTTGTTTACTGATTGTGTAGCTTCTAACACTACTATGTTTATTGTCCATTCAATTTACCTGGTATTGTAATTGAAAATTGACGAATGGAGAAAAAAATTCTCTATCAAATTTCAGTTCTAAGTATTGAAGTTATATGGCACAAACCCTTTTAATATGAATTGACTCATTTGAATTGCGTATATGTGCAACACTGTGAGTTGATACGAATTGACACATTCAAATTTTGAAGCCTTTTCTTAGTACCATTTTAATTCAATTTCTCCTGCTGTTTGATTGTTTTTTAAAAAAAAATTACTTTTAGTAGCTTCATATAGAGGCGAAACTTGCTGAGGTGCACGCATCAGTGCATATGAACCGAAAGTTGCAGTTGTGGCTTGGGCTGTCTAGGCGAAAAATGCTTCTATTTATTATTATTATTTTTTTTAAATACTTTCCAACTTTTTAAACATTGCACCTTTGCTCCATGTAATTTCCTTTCCTCTTCCAGTCTCACCGGTAACAAAGCCTTATGTGGTGTGCTGTCCTTACCACCATGTCCTCTATTTTGGGGCAAAGGAGGCTTGTCAACTGGCGGTAAAATTGCAATTGGACTGTCATGCTTGGTTATTCTCAGCGCACTGCTCGGGTTGATATACATATTCTGCATCAGGAAAAGTGAAAATGATTATGATTTCGGTCTTCCCCATGATTTAATGTGTAAGTGTGATTTTCATGCAATATGAATCTTACCACTGAATTGCATTGCCTGTTAATTAACCTTGAGTATGGCTTTAGTTTCATTAAATGATATCTTAATGTTTGGATTTTTTTATTCTTATTCAGCAATGTCAGCCAAGAGAAATAGATACCATAGACAGAAGTCGTTGATGCTTCTGGAAATGGAGACGCAGAGTATAAACAGATTTCCAACTACATTAAATCCTCTATGATGGTATCCGCAAAGGTACAACTGGGAACACAAATACAACCCACTGAGAGCGGCAAGGAAGAGAAGCTGTTATACGATGGCATCTTCTGCTGCTGCTATCTGTATTCATGCTCAAAGAAAGATCTTATATCATACTTTTGACAGGATGGTTTTTTTTTTTTTTTTTCCCAGTTACTGTAGCTTCCAGTACCATTATATAGCTGGGGAAATGGGGTTTACATAGTGTATAATGCAATTATAAATTATTTCTCATTCTTACCGGGAAACGCCCCTTGAAAGGTTCCTTTAATTTAAGCAATTGGTGTTAAACAACCAATAAACTGAACTCAGATTGTGCAGCAATAAGTATATGATCGCATCTGTTGATTAATCTAGTGATTCTTTTTTCCTAGCCTAGCTCACAATTTTAACATTTTTATTAGTTGCATTTATAAGGATTGTTGCAATACATGCACAAATTTGGATGTATGATATATCACCATGTGACATACAAAAATTACCATTACCATGATGTAGCATACAAAAGTTATGACTCCCTAATTTACCAACCAAATTCCCCAAAATGGCCAATGATGCACCCATGCAATTGGGTGCATAGAAGATTTTGCATTTATTAATTATCTTCATATCCTGCCTAGTCATGTTCCAAAGTTAATGCTTAATGAAGAAAAATGATCATATGTTTGACACGGAAAATTGGGGTGGGGGGTTGGTTTCACATTCTTTCTAATGAAGCCATATCTTAACACGGAGCTATATAGAGTATGGCAATCCACATAAATGTGACAAAAACGTGTAGTAAACATTGGAATAAATCTAGGGGTTTTGCTCATTTAGGATTTTGAGTTGGATTTGGCTTCAACAGTTCTCTAATTACCTCTGAAAAATAGGATGTGGGCATGTAGGGATACATCTCGAGTGTCGCATGCTTACACAATATTTTCAATTATTTTAGCTCTTTTGTCAAAAAAATACATGGTTGGACAACAATTAAGGAGGAGATGGTGCAAGATATGCCGTGAACACATCCCCATATTACGTTCTTCCCACATACTAAAATTTTGACAATAGATGAGTAAAAGCCATAATGTCCAAGATGCTCAAGAGACGCCTGAAATCAATCATCACAAAGAAACTCCACAAAAATAGCTTTAAACTGCATAACAGAACCAATACCAAAACAAAGGTCACCACCCCACACCTCTTCTCACTTTTCTCCATCTCTTTCTCCTGATCCCACCATGCCTACACACAAAACATCATCAAACACTCCATTTCAGTTCCCTCATGCTCATTCATCAGTTCTTCCGGACCCGTCGCGCTTCTTCTCCCCTCACCTCCTCTCTTCCCCTCTCCCCACCAACTCTTTCTTCCAAAACTTCGTTCTAAAAAATGGTGACCAGACTGAATACATCCACCCTTATCTCATCAAATCATGCCACTCTAATCTCGCTCTCTGCTACCCAACTATCGTCTCCACCCCTTCGGTCATCTATCAAAAGTTCTCCTCTGATCTTACCATTTCATCCAGCCAACATAACAACAACATCATCAAGAAAGATCACATTGTTTCTTCTTTCAGTGATCTTAGTGTCACCTTAGATATCCCACCAAACCTGACCTTCTACCTTGTCAGAGGAAGTCCATTTTTAACATGTAATGTCACCAATCCTTCCCCTATATACATATCATCCACCCATGCAATTCTCTCTCTTTCCTCCAACAATTCCAACTCAAAACATGTAATACAACTCAACAACAACCAAACATGGATACTCTACTCATATTCTCCAATGAACCTTACCCACAACTCACCGTCTCTCATCACTTGTAATCAATATTCCGGTATATTTCGGTGTGCAGTCTTGCCACACTCAGACCCGCGTCACAAGTCAATCCTTGATAGGTTTTGTTCTTGCTACCCAGTTTCTGGGCATGCAGATTTCACTAAACCCTTCTGTTTGGAGTATAAATGGGAGAAGAAAGGGATGGGTGACATTCTCTTGTTAGCTCATCCTCTTCATCTTCGTCTTCTGTCCAATGATGTTACCATTTTGGAGGAATTTAGGTACAAAAGTATAGATGGGGATCTTGTAGGAGTTGTAGGAGACTTATGGGTATTGAAAACAGATCCCATTCCGGTGACATGGCATTCCATCGGAGGGATATTGAATGAAGAATCCTTTCAAGAAATTGTTTCTGCTCTTTGCAAAGATGTAAAAGCCTTAAATTCTGTACCGGTAACAACTGCTTCATCTTACTTCTATGGGAAATCAATTGCAAGAGCAGCTAGATTTGCATTAATTGCCGAAGAGGTGTCATATCCTGAAGTTATTACAACAGTCCAGAAGTTTTTACACGAGTTGATTGAGCTATGGTTGGATGGGACTTTCGTTGGGAATGGGTTCTTGTTTGATCCTAAATGGGGAGGACTTGTTACTGAACAAGGTTCCAAGGATTCTGGAGCTGATTTCGGATTTGGGATATATAATGATCACCATATCCATATAGGATACTTTCTTTACGCAATTGCAGTGTTAGCGAAAATTGATCCTGCTTGGGGTAGGAAATACAAATCAAAAGCTTATTCACTGATGGAAGATTTCATGACCATCAGTACGCGTTCTGGTTTACAGTATACCCGACTGAGGAATTTCGATTTGTGGAAGTTGCACTCATGGGCTGGAGGATTGACTGAATTTACAGATGGAAGAAATCAAGAGAGCACAAGTGAAGCTGTGAATGGTTACTATTCAGCTGCATTGATGGGTCTAAGCTATGGAGATAGTGAACTTGTAGCCATTGCATCCACACTTGCAGCCTTGGAGATTCGATCAGCAAAGACATGGTGGCATGTGAGGGGGTGTGAGGGACTGTATGAAGGTAAATTCAGTAGAGAGAATAGAGTGGTAGGTGTATTGTGGGCAAATAAGAGGGATAGTGGACTATGGTTTGCACCACCTGAATGGAAGGAGTGTAGACTAGGAATTCAGTTATTACCACTGATGCCAATCTCTGAGGTTTTGTTTTCTGATATTGCGTTTGCAAGAGAGTTGGTAAAATGGACGTCGCAAGCTCTAGGAAGAGGGGGAGTTGGGGAAGGATGGAAGGGGTTTGTACATGCAGTGGAAGGAGTGTATGATAAAAACCGGGCATTGGAGAAGATAAGGTTCTTGAATAGGTTTGATAATGGAAACTCGTTGTCGAATTTGTTATGGTGGATTCATAGTAGACCCACCAACCGGCCTCTTATTAGAGATTTCACATTATGGAATGTACTCCTTCATGTATTGAGGTGTTGTTCCTCTGAATGACCTTGACTAGATGTGGTGCTTTGTTCAGATTGTTTCTTTGTTATTCTATGTAGTTTTGAGTTATGTTATACTTTGCCATTGCTAGTTTCTGATATTTGCTATTTTTCTTGACTATCACCTGATATTTGGTATTTAAATTGCCGTTTTTAGGACGTATCATGATTTTAGCCAACTCCATCTGCATCAGATAGCCCAGAGAAATTCTTTGAGCACAAGAGACTCGTTGATCAATGATAATAGAATTAATCCTAGCTAGGTTGAGTACAGACAAGCTTTAGCCTTTTGAAGAAAGCATCCTTAAACACTCTAGTTAAAATTTTGAACACTCAGAGCTACAGGGCTATGTATTAGAATTGAGAAAGTCTAGGCAGCCATTTTTTGGCCCATGTTTGGGCGTTTTTACACTTTTACCCCTTTCCTTTAAAACACAATAACAAACATCATCTATAGAAGGGGTAGAAGTATAAAAAGCCCAAAACCTGGCCCAAAATGGCTACCAACCCTGGTCGCCTAGAATTGTTGATTAGAATATTATTGAAATTGGCAACATTGAAGCCTTGTTTCCAGCAAAAAGAACTTCATTATCCCCGTGCATATCCGATATTATTATTATTATTATTGATGCTTTCAAATATGTGTTCGCCAATCCCGATGATATCTAACCTGCAAAAAGAGCAACGTTTAAGCCCATGACCACCGTTATGGTGGCTAAAGGCACTCCAATGCTTAAGTCAGATACTGATTTGAGAAAGAATGAATGTAAAATTGTAGTGTGTATACTCTCGTATATATGTGCATTTTTTGTATCTTTCTTCGTTGTTTCACTAACTCTTATAGCAGGACCTCCCTCCCCAATTGTCCCTGCGATCGAGGGCGTGATGGAGGGAGGAGATCTCGCATAAGATCTTACCTGTTGCATGACTGAGTATTTCGACACTTGGCTCTGTTTAGGACCCAATGTTTGTCTCGCTAAAGTTGATTTCGTGCGAGTGGATCTCAGGCCCGTGACAGTTCTAGATTCACTGTTCGGGCCTTATTGTCCTGGGCCAAACCCTAAGACCCATGCCTCTGGGACTGTCTTGGGCTTGGGCGCCTGACTTACGGGCTGAACAATAGTCATGCGCATGGGTCCGTTCAAGACTACGTTGAATCCTTTTATGTGCTAGGGTTAGTCCATGCCACTGTAAGGCTGTGATTGAGTGACTGTTTGATGTCTCATCAGCTACTCTCCCCAGTTAATGGGGCTGCATTCAGTTCCATTAATTCAATGAATGTGGACTTGTGCATTTGTACTTGGAACCGTTGCCCTCTTATTCGTCGCATAACATTTAATGCTGACAAGACTGCTGGTGACTTCCTTCTGTGAACCGTCGTGCTTATATATGGGCTCGTTCTCATAGGTTCAGGCATTACTATGAGCATTGTAGAGCATGTTCCTTGAATGCGCCTTTCCAGAGAATGTGCTTTGACCTCTCCAAAGGATGAAAAAGGGTCTCCATTGATGAAGTCTCCGAATGTTCTGACATTTGCAGCGATAAGTCTTGACAATACTTGCTATTGGATGAAGCCACCTGGTTTGAGTAAACTTCCAATGGTTCCATGGGACTCCTGAATTCCTTTTTACGCCATGAAGGAGAAGTACATACTCCCCCTTAAGGACCATACTTGTCTTCCATTTTTTGGTGCTCCCACGATGCCTTCTGCCATTCAGTTTGGGAGATAATACCAGCAACCAACTTTAGGTAGTTGTCCCACTGCTTTTTCCTTGATCGAGCTCTTGTGCGCAGGGTCTGTAGTCATGGAGATCTAACTCTGCATCACCCTAGGCATCCCTCTTTTAAGGGATCACCTCAGCAACGTACCTTTGCTCTCACCTCCAAGTTATCTTTTGTAAGGCAGATTGGCGGAGAAAAACCTTGACATGTGTTCCAGCAAATCTTCGCTCACAATTTGTTTGTACCAAGCTCATATACTTGTAGTGTGTAAGTTTTTGTATTGGCCAGTCGGTCAAGCTTTGTAACAACTTTTTGATGATCAATGAAGTTTGTTTTCTCTGAATTCGTTTTTTTTGTATGTTTTGAATGATTGTGAATCATGTTGGCTTGGGCGAATAAATCTTCTGGACTGTCAAAAAAGATGACACAGTTTTAACTCTGAGCAAAGACTAGGTTGACCTATTTCTGAAGGAGACACGTGTGGTCCTGATAGCCTGTGTAGTTCCCTTGGCAAAATAGCCTGATTCACCAATGATGGCGAAGTTAGTGAAGAGTGATCTTTTGTAGGTTGGTCATGTCTTGAGAGTTGCCCGCTTTCTGAGTAGGCACTGGCTTATCGAGGTACTGTTATTTAGCTCTGTAGAGAACTATAACAGCAGTTGAATAGTCTTTTTAGGACTAGATCCCGAACCATACTCTAACTTCATAATTCAGTTGAGTCTTGTTGGTCAGGTTGTTGCCTTGGTCCGTCTGGACTGGAACGATTGAATGCATTGAGTTGTTTGTGAACTGGCCTCGTTAGCATGTCGTTGCCTTAGTTCTTGAAAAGGACTAGGCTATCTCTGGAGCAGTGAGTGTTCTGTGGACTGGACTCACCCGTTTGTAGTGAACTATCCATGGGCTGGATTCAACATTTACTGGAGTTCCTTGGCTCTGAGGTGGGCTAGGTCATTTATGCATGAAGCCGTTGTCATCCTGAAAAGGACTAAGTTTGGCTGCTTGTGCGCCATTGTAGTCACTGTATTCAGATCAGGTTCCATAAAGAGTGGTGAGCAGCCTAGAGACTGGACTCACCCACTTGCGGTAGACTAGGTCACTTATCCGTCAAGCAGTCGTAGTCCTGAAAAGGATTAGGTTTGGCCACTTGTGCACCATGATGGCTCCCGTATTCAGATATCCAGGTTTCATAAAGAGCAATGAGTAGTCCGAGACTGGACTCGCCCACTTGCGGTGGACTGGGTCTGATCTGCGCTAGAGTTCCTTGGCTTAGAGGCAGACTAGGTCACTTATGCGTCATGTCATCGTTGTCCTAAAAAAGATTAGGCTTGGCTGATTGTGCGCCATTGTGGTCCCCATATTCAAAGCAGGCTCCATAGAGAGTGGTGAATAATCCGAAGACTGGACTCGCCCACTTGAGGTGGACTATCCGTTCTGGTCCGCGCCGGAGTTCTTTGGCTCTAAAGTGGACTAGGTCACTTATGCGTCAAACTGTCGTAGTCTTGAAAAGGATTAGGCTTGGCTACTTGTTCGCCACGGTGGCCCTTATATTCAAAACAAGTTCCATAGATAAAGGTGAGCAGTTCGGAGACTGGGCTTGCCTGCTTGGGGTGGACTGTCCGTGGACTAGGTCTGATTCACGCTAGAATTCCTTGGCTCTGAGGCGGATTAGGTCACTTATGCGTCAAGCTGTCATAGTTATGAAAATGATTAGGCTGGGCCGCTTGTGAGCCATTGTGGTCCCCATATTCAGATTGGGTTTCTTAAGGAGTGATGAGCAGTCCGGAGACTAGACTCGCCTACTTGCGGTGGACTGGGTCTGATCTGCATTAGAGTTCTTTGGCTCTGAGGCGGACTAGGTTACTTATGCATCGAGCCGTCATAGTTCTGAATGGATTAGGCTTGGCCTCTTGTGCACTATGGTGGACCCCATATTCAAATCAGGTTCCATAGAGAGCGGTGAGTAGTCTGGAGACTGGGCTCTTCTGTTTGCGGTGGACTATCCGTGGACTAGTTCGCGCTGAAGTTCCTTGGCTCTGAGGCGGACTAGGTCACTTATGCGTCATCAGTCATAGTCTTGAAAAGGATTAGGCTTGGCCGCTTGTGCGCCATTGCGGTCCCCGTATTCGGATCAAGTTTCACAGAGAGCGGTGAACAGTTTGGAGACTAGACTTGCTTGCTTGTGGTGGATTGTCCGTCGGTTGGATCTGGTCCACGCTAGAGTTCCTTGGCTCTGAAGCAGACTAGGTCACTTATGCGTCAAGCCGTTGTAGTTCTGAAAAGGATTAGGCCTGACTGCATGCTTGTGCGCCGTTGTGGTCACGAATTCAGACCAGGTTCCTTAGGGAGTGGTGAGTCGTCCGGATACGGGACTCGCCTGTTTGTGATGAACTGTCCATAGATTATGTTTGCTCCGCATTTGTGCCATCGTGGCCCTGAAAAAGACATGGCTATCTTTGGAGCAGTGAGCCGTCCATGGACGAGACTTATCTGTTTGCGGTCCGTCCATGGACTAGGTTCGGTCCATGTCCATGGACTGGGTATGGAGTTATATGAAATGTGAATGATTAAAGAGAGTACCTTTATTGATAATACTTCTGTAAGTGTTCTACATTCTACACGGCCTTTTCAGACGGTCTCCATCCAAGTTATCTAGCCAGTAGGTTTTTGGCCTTGTGATCATAGTCACCTTGTAGGGGCCTTCATAATTCGGGCTTAGCTTGCCTTCTTTTGGGTCTCTGGTGTTCGGTTGGGTTTTCCTCATCACCCAATCACTGATTTTGAATTCTCGAGGTCTGACCCTTTTGTCATAGTGCTGGGCTATCCATTGTTGGTAGGCTGCATCCTGAATGGAGCTCTGTTTCTTTGCTCTTCGAGTAAGTCTAAGTTGACTCTTAGAGCTTCATTGTTATCCTCCATCTTGAAATCCTTTATTCTGAACGTATGTATTGCTAGTTCTACTAGAACCATTGCCTCAAACGCATAGGCCAGCGTGAATGGTGTCTCTCCAGTCGGAATCCTCTTTGTGGTGTTGTATGCCTGGAAGTTCAGAGACCCAAAACCCTTTGGCTGTGTCGAGTTTGCTCTTGATAGCTTCCATGATAGTTCAATTAGTGACTTATGTTTGTTTGTTGGCTTGGGGTGACTCGGCGCGGAAAAGTGATGATTGATACCCAATTGAATGCAAATTCCCTTGACGATCGATAGAATTCCATAGTAAATTCTTGATATGATTCACTCCTATCTTACAGAGAGGATCAACTTCCACCCATTTGGTGAGTAGTCAACTGCCAAAAGGAGGAACTTTTTTTTTTTTCAAAAGTGGGGAATGGCCCCACGATGTCCATCTTGCAGTAGGCGAATGGCGAAGGGGTGGTCATTGGAACCAGGGTCCATGCAGGCATATGTGTGTACAGAGTGTACCTTTGACACTTATTGCACTTGTGCAATAAAATTTTGGCCTTTTGCTGAATTTTTGGCCAATAGTACCCTAGTGTGAGGGCTTTATGAGTCAACGCTCTCCCTCCGGGGTGGTCTTGAAGACTCCCTCATGCATTTGGAGGAGGACTTGGTTTGCATACTTGGGGGTCATGCATATGAGAAGAGGGCCAGTCGCTGATCTCCTATACAATCTGTCGTTGATAAGAGCGTACCGTAGCACTATGTTTTCAGCTTGCGAGCCTCTAGTTTTTCCGCTAATAGGGCTCTGTCTTTTATGTAGCTGATTAGGGGGCTTATCCAGTTGGTCTCCACATTAGTGGAAAGAGTTTCGTGAAGGCCTTCTGTGACAAACTGATCCACATAGTAACAATATTGTCCGCTCTGGTCCCAACCGGCCCGCATGGCTTTAAAACGCGTTGTTACTATGGGGATCCAACCTCGCACATAAGTAGCACATCCCCCTTTCACACTAAGGCGATGTGGGACTTTGTCCCCCTTTGTAGCTCGTCCAACTTCTTTCGGGCATATTGGGCCTATTGGGCTCCAACCCTCACCCTTAGGTCCGCCCACTCCAGGGTTTCACAGTCCACCCCCCTTAGGGCCCACAGTCCACCCCCTTAGGCCCAACGTCCACGTTGGCACACTTTCGGCTGGGTCAGGCTCTGATACCATTCTGTGACGAACCGATCCACACAGTAACAATATTGTCCGCTCTGGGCCAAACCGGCCCGCATGACTTTAGAACGCGTTGTTACTATGGGGATCCAACCTCACACATAAGTAGTACATCCCCCTTTCACACCCAGGCGATGTGGGACTATGTCCCCCTTTGTAACTCGTCCAACCTCTCTTGGGCCTATTGGGCTCCAACCCTCACCCTCACCCTCAGGTCCGCCCACTCCAGGGTCTCACACCTTCTTATTCCAGGGTCGACTTCTCCAAGAACTCTATCAGTGTGTTAGATTTGTTCTGTGCGGATGTTGTTTTTCTGGCTAGGTCGGCAGCTTCCTCGTTATCTTCCTTAATGTAACGACAGAGTAGTATCCTCTTGAACTAGCTTTTAGCGTTGATTGTTTTTTTGCAGTAAGCCATCATCTGTGATTCTTTGACATCGAATTCACCATTCACCTAATTGATCCTCAGTTGGGAGTCGCTGAACACCGTAAGTTCCTCTATTCTGATTCCTCTGGCTAGCTTTAGCCGGCTATGGGGGCTTCGTACTCCGCTTCGATGTTTGAAGTGCGAAAATCGAATTTGATAATCTTTATGAGGGTGACCCCTATCGGGGAGTGCAAGGCGATCCCCCTCCACAACCCTTAACGTTGGATGACTTGTCGCATCGCAAGATCCATCCCTTTGGGTGCGATTTGGGGTTCTCGCCTCCTTGCTGGTCTTTCAGTCCCAATTTTTTTGTTCAAGTGAACTCGGCTATGAAGTCTGCCAGTGTTTGTGCATTGATGGTTGTCCTTGGAGTGGAATGGATGTCAAACTGTCTCAGTTCCACTGATTCTCCCCGATAGCTCTAGCTTCTGCAATACCGATAAGAGTGTGTGCTTAGTCAGGACTGTAATCGAATGAGCTTGGAAATAGGGTCTAGCTTTCTTGAAGAAGTCAGCAACACTAAGGCCAAATTTTCAAGATTTGGATAGTTAGCCTCTGCCACATCGAACGTTTTGATGATGTAGTAGACAAACTTCTATTTCCCTTTCTCTCCCTGTACTAGAGTTGAGCTAACAACATGCTTTGAGACTGAGAGGTATAGGTAGAGTGTCTCACATGGACTAGGTTTCAAGAGCAGCTCTGTGCTTTCCATGTACGCCTTCAAGTCTTGGAAGACTTGTTCACATGACTCTCTCTTTTGGAATTCTCTTTTCCCCTTTAGGATTTTAAAGAAGGGGAGACATCTGTCTGAAGACGTAGAGATGGACTTGTTTAGGGCTGTCACCCTCCCATTCAGGCTTTAAACTTCTCTAATGTTTATGGGCGGCCTCATGTCGAGAAGAGCTTGAATCTACTTTGGATCTGCTTCTATCCCCTTTTTGTTGAGTATGTAATCCAGGAATTCCTTGATTGCACCCCAAAAGTGCATTTCTGTGGGTTGAGCTTCATTTGATATTTCACAAGTTGAGAAAATGCTCATTGGAGGTCTGCCAGGTGGTGTAGTCTGTGGAGGCTCTTTACTAGCATGTCGTCGATGTAAACTTCCATGGTCATTCCGATTTGCCATTTGAACATTCGGTTACCAGGTGCTAGTATGTTTCCCCTGTATTCTTCAGTCCGATAGGCATTACCCAATATTAGTATGTTTCGCTATCCCTCAAGAATGAAGTTTTCTCCTCATCTGACGGGTGCATAGTAATTAGATTGTAGCCAGAGTATGCGTCCATGAGTTGAGTAGGTTGTGCCCAAATGTTGCATCCACGATCTGGTCTATCCGGGGTAGTGGAAATCAGATTTTTAGGCATACCTTGTTAAGATTGGTGTAGTCCACGCAGACCTTCCACTTCTCGTTCTTGTTTTTCACCAGGACCGTGTTCGCCAACCATTCTGGGTAGTGAGACTCCCTTATCATGCCAGCATTTAGAAGTATTTGTCCTTTTTCATTGATGGCATGGTTGCACTCGATCGCCACTGTCCTTCTTTTCTGTTGGACTGGCTTCAAATCAGGATTGGCTGCCAATCTGTGTGTAATAACTGTGGGATCAATCTCCACCATGTCTTCTATTTCCAAGCGAAGATGTCCCGATTCTCTTTTAAAAGTGCGGCCAGCTGACCCGCCAATGCTCTGTCGAGGTTAGAGCCATCTGGACTACCTTTGTGTTAGTTGGGTTGTTCAGGTGTACCGTCATGACTTCTTCTTTCGGCTGTCGTGGCCCGTGTCCTTGTGATAAGAACAGTGCTTACTCTTGTCACACTTTGAAGGATCTCATTTGAGTTTTGATGGCCACTTGATGTCTGGCCACTTTTTCATTATGGACAAAATGTAAAACAGACTGGAATTGAGCGGGGCATAGTGGGGGTACCTGGAGCCGCTGGGCTTGAACAATTTTGCTTGGTTGTGCCCTTCCTGGTTTTCGCCCCGTTTTCACTTGGAAATGTCCCCCTTCTCATCCTTGTATTTGGCTTTGGAGGAGTGCTTTTGTTCGCTTCCTCCTTTCCTGGCAGCCAACATTTCTTTCAGGGTGATGTATTTCTGGGTACTCATCAGCAATCCCAACATGCTTGTTGGGGGATCCAAGGTGAGGTAGTTGTAAAATTGACATCCTCGAAGGACTGATGTGTCATCGCTGCACCCATCGATCAAGGTATGCTTGTTATTGAAACGAGTGACGTATTCTCTGAGGATCTTGTCCTGTTTTTGTCTAAGGCTCAACAGATAGTCCCTTCTTGATCCGTTGGCTCCCAACGAATTTGGTGATTAACGCCTTTGCCAGGTTATGGAGTGATCTGTTGAACCTTGGCTGGAGATTGTGGAGCCATGTTAATGCAACCTTCTTCAGGCTGGTAGGAAAAGTTTTGCGCTGAATTTTCCTTGAACTCTATCACGTGGTGCAGGTGCAGGTGGTCGGACGGATTCACGTCCCGTCATTGAATTCGAGCTTTGGTGGGATGAACTTCCTTGGAAAAGGGGCACTCATGATCTCTTCCGAGAATGGAGGTACCGTGAGATCGTATATGACATCAGGGTCGGATGCTCTTAATCTGAGTGGATTCTCGACCATGGCATGTTAATTGTCGAGGTGTTGTCCCCATGACCCTCTCCTGGACCTCCTTCCCGGCAGGCTCTTTGTTCTTCTGCAGGGGGTTTTCACCCTTTCGGGCATGCTCTACGACCTGAGGGCCTCCAAGATCTCGGTTGGCTTCAGATCGCTAATGTCTTTCTCGAGTCATCCTTTGTACCACCCCGTTTAAGTGGCCTAGGTGGAACAGGATCAGAGTCATGTCAAGGGAAACAATGGTCGCCTTCGCAACGGGTCGTGCAGCCGTTCAGCCTCTTCGATCGGATTGATTCGGCTCGATGGTTGGTCTTCACCGGCCATAACTTCATCTGGCTCGGCTTGAGATCTAGTGCTGGAGACCATTTCTCGATGCTCTGCATAGTTTAGAAATAACTCTGTAAGTTTGTTTTAGGGGAAACTTATTGTCGTCTTCCATACGGATGGCACCAAAACTGGTGTGTTCAAATCTGTCTTCGCCAATCCTGATGATATCAAAACTGCAAAAAGAGCAGCGATTAAGCCTAAGACCACCGTTGTGGTGGCTGAAGGCACTCAGACTGAATGTAAAATTACAGTGTGTACACTCGCATATATGTGTACGTTTTTCGTACCTTTTTTCCTCGTTTCACCGACTCTTATAACGAGACTTTCCTCCCCAACTGTCCCTTTGATCGAGGGTGTGATGGAGGTAGGAGATCTCGCATGAGATCTTACCTGTTGCAAGACTGAGTACTTTGGCACTTGGCTTTATTTAGGACCTAATGCTTGATTGGACTATAGCTGATTTCGTGCGAGTATATCTCGGGCTTGTGACATCTCTAGATTCACTATTCGGGTCTTATTGTCTTGGGCCAAACCCTAAGACCCATGCCTGTGGGGCTATCTTTGGCCTAGGCGTTTGACTTACGGGCTGAACAGTAGTCTTACATATGGGTCCGCTCGGGACTACGTTGAAGCCTTTTACATGCTAGGGTTAGTCCATGCCATGTGTACGACTGTGATTGAGTGATTGTTGATGTCTTATCAATTATTATTATTATTGTAATGGGTCAAAACAATTTTTTGGTCGACTTATCTTTTGACTTCTAACTTGCTCCCTTTTTCCCTGCTCTGTGCCAACTACCTTTCTTTCTTCCATGACCTCCTTTTTATAGATGCAAAATGATATCTTTATTCCTTTCATCCCGCTGCATGATTGGCTGGAATTGCTTATTTTATTGGATCTTTTTGTCCAGGTTCAATGGATCTCATTTTCCACATTTCCCACGTGTTTGAAATGTCCATCGCGAAGTATCCTCCTTCCCAAGTGGGCCAAATTTTTTTGCAATTAAACTCGAGGATAAGGTATTGCTTCGAGTGGGTCTGAATCATCGTGCCGCTCACGTTGTGAACTGCAGCCTCGGTTAAGGAAACATCACTCATCATTAATATATGAGGACTTTTGGTCTTTCTATATCATCATATATCATTTGCAGGGACTTAGGCATTGTGTCTTCAAGAGGGCCACTTGTCATTTTCCCATTTCTCAGGTGAACATCTTTTTCTCCTCCTTTTAGCATTTTTTCCTCGTGATGTCGACATACAAAATCAGAAAATTCACACCGTCAATGTGTACCCCGGTCCCCGAACTCCAAGCTCAAACCCCGTCGAACTGTACCTGACCGACCATGTCCTTCTAATGGAAAAAGATTTATTTTCCACCTAGAATTCATTTCAAGTAGCTCGGGTTGGTTGGGGGGGGGGGGGGGGGGGGGTTATGATTAAGACAAGTCCTGATATGTGACCCCTCTGGCAAACTATATATTGGATTTTTCGCCGGCCTGAGCGACCCCTCTAGCAGCTTCATTTGATCGCATGCGGATTTTAGCAGTATCTCTACGGAACTCCGCAGTCCATCAATACCCTTCTTAGAACCTGGCTTGAGCGACCCTTCTGACAACTTCATTCGATCGTATGTGGATTTGAACAGTATCTCTGTGGAACTCCCGCAGTCCACCAATACTCTTCTTAGTACCGAGTCCCCAATTTGGATGAAGATTACCAAGGGGTCCTAATGTGGCATGCCATACACCTGGCATCTTCTTCCGAGAACCATACCAGTGCTCCCCCTCCTCTTTGGTTCTGATCCAATTCCTTAATGAGTCTTAACTCTAAACTGATGTTCATGACTTACTGAGAGCATAACATTAATTAGTTTTGTGATCAAGAATTTGATGATACTCATAGTATTCCCGGGCCCTTTGGTGTAAGGTTGGGCACTGCCTTGAGGAAAGACTCTAGCTTCACGACCTTGAAAATTTCCTCGAGTGGTTTGTCAACAGGGCAAGAGTTGTTGTGTCAAATTTTGGTTTCTCATTTATGAATGGTTCATTCCCTTTTGCCCTTTTATTTGGCTATAGGCTTGCTCCTCTTTTGTCATTGTTTTCTCTATCACCGTATTACCGACTTCATTTACCTTTGTACCCCGTCCTTTTCCCAAACGAAGTTTGACCTCTTCCACAATCTTGATTGCATCTTTCGCCCATGCATATGCATCTTCGAATGTGGTTGATTCCTTTTTTTTTTTTTTTTTTTTTTTTTTTATCAATTTTGTGTAGTCTAGTTCTCGACAACACTCCATTTCTAAAAGTGAAACAATTCATTCTCTTGTCGAGGTCGATCACTTTCATTACTTCCGCCTCAAATCGTGCCACATAATCTTGCAAGGACTCTCCCTCGCTTTGCATGACCATCAATAGGTGTGACACGTTGGATGCTCTTATTTGTTGGTGGATGTAGTACCCTATGAACACGTCCCGTATGTCACGAAAAGAGTCAATCAAACTTTTAGATAGGGCATGGAACTACCTTCTACTCTAATCCATCAGACTGGATGCGAATATTTTGCATCTTAATCCGTCATGCCTCGAATGTTCCCATTACAACGTCTCTTGTTTGAAATGCAGCAAGTATTCAACCCGATTCGTCATACAAGATGAATTTAGGCTTCTAAACTTGTTCGACTATTCGATATTCTAAATTCGAGATGAGGGGGCGACCTGTCCAACCATTTGAATGCATATTGTGCGGTGGATCCAGGCTTCTTAATTTCCAGCACGGCTAACAATTCTTTGATCATTCCTTCCGCCACTTTCTTCATGTAGATTCATCTATCGCCCCCGCCCCAGTGCCTTCTCTACCACGACGGGATCGCTCCTGGTAGTGCCCTCAATATTTTTGGTCGCATCACCCCTGCGCGCGTGTGAATGTTGTTATTCTTCTTCAGTCGGATTCCCTGCAGAGAGTCGCTAATTTGACGGTGTGGGCTTGTCTCATGTTCTCCATTTCCTCTTATATCCTGATCATGTTCTCTTGCATCTGGAACAACTCCGCTTCCTAGTTTTTGCCTTCCAGATTCTTTCCCCTCTCTACATCCGACTTTCTTTCTCTAGATGCCATGCTCCTTGTCCCCCTAGTTAGTTGCCCATCATCTAGATTCTGGTTTTTTTTCGGTGGATCTGAGAGTCGAGAAAAAAATCGATTGAGTCACCTAAAACATTTTTTTTAACTCCCCGGACGATGTTAAATTGTAATGAGTCAAAATAGTTATTTGCTCGACTTATCTCACAATCTTTAACTTACTCCCTCATTTCCTTGCTTTGTATGAACTGCTTTTATCTCTTTCATGGCTTCCTCTTTCATAGATGCAAGATGATAAATTCCTTTCATCTTGCTGCATGATTGACGATAGTTGCTTATTTTATGAGATCTTTTTGTCCAGGTTCAATGGATTCCATTTCCCACGTGTTCAAAATGTCCATAGCGAAGTATCACATCTTTCCAACGTGAGCTAGACGTTCCTGCACTTACTGAAGCATATCCCAAACCAATTTGTGGATTTGCTAAATACACCCCTCTACAATTACAAAATGACCATTTTAACATAAAAATTATAAGTTTTCAAATGTTAAATAAAAAAACAAGTTTGATTTCAATTTTAGAAACTAAATGTGAATAAGCTGGGTCGGGAACACTTCAAATTTGTAAATGAACATTCTAGTTATTCAAGTGTTAACATGCCTTGAAGGCAATTGTTTTCCAAATTAGAGTGGGAACATTTTTTATTTTCTTTTTAGAATAAGATGAAGAAAGAAGAGGGAAGGCAATAGATGTGACTCTTGGTGGGTGCCTTTTGGGTACTCTCACTAAAATCGTTTTGAAAGTGTAAATAACTAATGAGTGGTGGCTCTCAGACATGGTTCTCTGGGTGCCTTTAACAACGACCTACATGATCTCCTAGATTTCATGAGAGTTGGGATTGCAGCAAAGCCTCCCAAGTGAAGTTTCACACAGACGCAGACAGGCTCACAGTCATGGCTTTTGCTACTTCACTCTCCCTTCAACCCTCCCTCCCACTCTCTTCTCCTTCTTCTTCTTCTTCTTGTTCAGAAACCTTATCTTCATCTTATCTTCTCGGTGGAACCCGACTCAACTTCTCTCCATATACCCACTCAGGTACTTCTCTCCCCCTCTCTCTCCAACGGTTTCTCCTTTCTTTTCAACATGAACATGTCAAAGTTGCAACATTTCCGATGTTTTCACCATAGAATTCAATACCCAACTCATTTTTTTAATTTTCTTCTCACCTCTTCTTGTGTTATTGCTCAATTTAGGGAAATTCTCACACTCAAGGAAGCATTTGGTAGTCTTTGCGAGGCGAAGGTCAGGGTTAGAGGAGGCAGCCTTGATCATGAAGTAATTATTCCTCCCAAATAACACATATTTTTAAGTGCATATATATGTAGATATATATTTTCTACATTTCAATGAATGGGTTGCATTTACTTGAGCTTAAACTATAACTAGTTATTTTTTTCATGTTTATTGAATGATCCTCGTTTTCTTTGATTATTGGGTTTTTTGTTGCTTGCTTAGTCTTGACTCTGTTCCTTATCAAAGTCTATTTATCAGTATTTAAAATGTTTGAATTGCTGATGCCTAGTTTGTTGTGCTATAACTTGTAGAGAACGCGAAAGTAAAATGGATAAAACAAAGAGACTCCCACGTTTAAAGCGTGGGAAGGTCTCACGTTTCCTTTCCGTGCCTGAAGAGATACAGAGACCTCCATATGTTGGTTCAAATGTGCTGCCAGAGCTCTCCAGTGAACATCAAATTCATGATTCTGAGGGCATTGCTCGCATGAAGGATTCGTGTGAACTTGCCGCTCGTGTATTGGATTACGCGGGAACACTAGTCAGGGTGAGAATGAGTTACATTCAAGTCTAAAATATATATGTGCAAGTGTTGCAAAATATACGTGCATAAGTCTCATATATTATCTATGAGGGGGGAGCTAAGAATTTTTTTTTGCCAAAAACAATCATCTTCAACCTCAAGATGAAAAAAACTCTCCACTTCCTCTCCTATTTCTTATTTCTTTTTGTAATTTCTCAAGAAAATTTTTTCTTGGAATCAAACACACCTGTAAAAATGTTGGTTGTGCATTTCTCAAACATTTGTCAGAAGACATTTAAAAATTGATTGTTTTACTAGTTTTGCAAAAATGATTGACGTGTCCTCAAAACCTCTGAAAACATAACACTAGTATCTGACTTTATAAATTTTTCATCTCTTGGTTAAGTTTCTCTTTGCTATCAAACATCACTTACAAATGCTATGCCATTAGCCTGTGAGACATTAACCCCCACAACATGAGTGTGGAGAACTCATTCCTGCCTAAGATTTCTCTTGCATTCTTAGTAGAATCTGGACCCAATATAACTGAAGTATTCTAAGATCATCATACTCGGTGCTTATATGCTTCCCTTCACAAAGAACAGATAGCTGGACCACCTGTTGCTATGGCCTGAGAGTTTGGGCTGAGTTGAGTCATGCCATTTAAGGTATGGGAATTGTTAATTGAATGATGGTTAGCCTCAATTCCCCATTCTGGTAACAGATTGTGGCTCGTTATCCCTTCACGGTTCACCCAAATCTAGGCCGGCCATAACATTTTATGTACCCAAGGCAAACTCTCGAAACGGTACCTTGTTTTACATAGAACTAAAAAATAAACAAATTTTTAATTATAATATTATCTTTTTTTGTTGTTAAGACATGTGGAAGGAGTAAGAGCAAAAAAGGAAATTGAAGATCGATGAGTTGGATCGATCACCATACCTTGACACAGTGAAACCGCTCCACCTCGTCAAGTTTGAAAATTGGTCACTCGCTCTCTCATTTGAGCCTAAATATTTTATTTTGTAGATTATTATATTGTAAGTTTGGTGCCCTTGAGGGGTAGTGCCCTAGGCCACTACCCCAGGACTCTTGGACCTACTCTCAGGGTCAGTACTGCCACATCAGTAACCTCCTTTGCTATTGTAAATCTCATCATGTTGGTTACAATTTGTTGTTAAAGCTCTCTTCTAAACATCATATTCATAATTTGAGGGCATCACTCGCATGAGATTGTCTTGTGAGCTTACTGCTTGTTGTAATAGTTATATGCATAAAGTTCATATTATCAATTGTAGATCTTTTGATGTAGGGATGACAATGGAGCGTATTTGGGCAAATCCATCCCCGCCCCACTGGGGATCACAACTCCAAGTTGTTCAGGAATAGTGGCGTTGTAGTTCATAGCCTTCGTGGTAGCTTCATCGATGTTACTGACCAAATAGAAGGCCTGCTCAGGAAGACTATCTAATTCTCCGAAAAGGATCAGTCGAAACCCCCTAATTGTTTCTGTTAGACCAACATATTTTCATGGGGAACCGGTAATACTTTTGCTAAGGGCAGATTCTCGGTTTGGTGCAGGCGTTTGGAGTTGGGTGTTGGCGCTCTAGTTGTTTAAATCCCCTTCTTTTTCCTTCCCGTAGCTGCAAGATACTCCTTTCATTTTTGTAATCACTGAAATTGTACGACGAACATTATTGTTCCAGGTGTACGACCCAGATACTTTACCCTGGTTGACACTTTCAGGCCTCCCTACTGGAAGATATTGATAGCCTTGCTTATCTCGAACCCCAGACTATCTTCCTATCTTACTTTACATCGTCAGCTGTTAGTGGGAAGCTATTTATCTCATCAGTCAAATTTGTAAATTTCTCGCATCCAGTTCGATACTTAAGGAGCAACCCCGGAGGAATAGCGGGATAAGGCTAAATTGCATTGCAGCTTCTAGCGAGTAGGAACTGGAACGAGAGCAGCAACAGACTCCTTATCCGCTCCTTCTTGCTCTACATGGTTATGCCCAGACTTAGAGCATTGTTGGAGTTGGAGGGGACGAAGGAGGTTGTGAAATATACCCGATCGTAGGGAGAGGGGGCTTTGGAGTGAACATGACTTTGCATCTAGGATCCGACTTGTATCATTGATAATAATAGGAACTGAACCATTATGGCAAAGAATGAACCTCTTCTAGATAACTTGAAAAATATAAATAATATGGATTTATGAAGAATCTTATTCAGTTTCATAGGGTGGATTAAGATAGTTTGTGAACCTTGAGTGAAAAATAAAAATAAAAATTCTAGGAATCTTGAAAGGTGGAAAACTTCCTTGGGCTTATTCACACCATTACATTTTATTGAAAATTACAAAAAACTGTTAATACTTGAGCATAGTATGGTGGCGATCGGGCAGGTATGCTCCCATCGTCTAGTGGTTAGGATGTTTCTCTTTCAAGGAGAGTGTGGGGATTCAAATTCCCTTGGGGGTAGGGTACTACAAAAGGGAGTTGCTCATGTAATGGGGACAAACTGTAAATTCGTTGGCAATATGTCTATGCTTGTTCAAATTTAGCTTAGCCCGAAAATCCCATCAATCGAATAAATTTTTTGAGAAATACAAGACATCTAAGTCGTACAAGTAAAGAGATATATTCATTGATAAGAAAAAGAAAAAACTTGAACGGTGCTTTAAACAAAATATTTTACTAAAATACAAGAAAGGGTATCCAAGCAGGCCCCCAACATTAAACACAGCTACCATGCCTTTTCCGACATTTTTCAGAGTTACATCGAACTTGTAGAAGTTCTCTTTTTGGTCCCGAATATGCCTTCTAGAGCAGCAAGAGGGCTTTACCCAGTATGATGGTTGTGGGCTGTATGAAGGTTCTGAAAGATTTTTTACTATGGGTAGGGGCACTTAATGATGGCTGATCGATCGTACGAGGGCTTTAACGAATGAAAGAAGTAAATAGAAGAGTATTGAAAATCAAATATGTTTCTTCATCTTACAAAAAATATATATATATAGGAGGAATTTGCTGTGACATGTTACTAAAAACACTAAAAAAACCCTTTGTAGCTAATCATATATTGGAAAAAAATTGAGAAGCTCAACCGAAGGACGGAAAATGAAATAATTGTAACTTGGTCACGAGCATCTCCTAGCTCCATTTCCAATCCTAGTGGCTAGCGATGCTCCCGAGCAAGGTAGGCTCGGCTCCTAGCTACTACGCTGCATCTCAATCAAGTTATCCAGGTGCTTGAACGAGGGAACCATTATGTCTGCATTAGCTGTGTTTGAAAGGGTCGGAAGTTCACAATTTCTTTATTGAGAGCACATTAACGAGTGGGTCCTAATTAAAGAAAGCCGGAAAGCTCTGAAGCGAGGCAATCCGCCTACCAATTTCCATCGGCCCAACCCGGGTGGGCTATTTTTCCTGTTTGTTGTTTGTAAATACTGCATATTTGATTCCATCCATAAATCTATTTTCTTCCCTAGGAATTTTGGTATTGATAAGAATTCTACTTCTTACTGTTCATATGTTATGATATGAATATACCATAGTAATTCGTTATGTTTCTACATCTTACTGTTCATATGTTATGATATGAATATATCATAGTAATTATACTAATTTGTTAGTAACTTCAAGCAAGAAGTATGGAATCTGACCTGTTTTTATCTACGGATGATGCAAGCAGTCATGATGGTATTTTAACAATGGAATGATTTGTATTTTAACAGATGGAATGATTTTTATCTGAAATAAGGATTTGATAGATTATCTTCCTTACCCCTCCTAAAAAGCGGAGTAGTGTTTAGGTGTTACAATCTTTTGATGCTTTTACAGCTAACCAATGGACTCCATTGTTTTTATTTTTTAGGAAGGACTTAGGAAAAATGTCACAGGCCTTCAGATTGAGGCGAGGCGCCAAAAGTTGGATCCTAAGGCAACCATTAATCAATCTCACTCAGCATGTAACTGAGAGGGTAGGGTGTAGAGTGCAAATGAACCCTCCCATTCTGTACAAAGGAAGAAAAACAACAGAAATGGGAATAAATTGAGAGTGATGCTTGCCCGACCTCGCACTCTAAACATTGGACAAACTATTCCACCGCCTCACCAAATTCAGATTACCTTTCATCCATAAGCACAATCACAGGCACCACTCGAAAAGTGAGCTTCAGACGGAAGGCCATAATCATGGCCTAAAATTGGAATCTAAGGAGTAGGGACTTGATCTGTAGGTGTTGCTGAAGCCCAAGCTACAATTGTCATTTCTAAAATTGTGCTTGTGGAAATTATCAAGTAATCGGAGATAAAAAGAAGACCCGAAATTTTGTGCATAATGTGGCGTTGAATTTTGTTGATTCTCGGGTACGACGATATCAAATGGGATACATTAAATCGGCACGTCCAGTAAAAGGGTTGCCTTTTTGGAGCTTTATCACGAAGATCTAAATTTTTCTTGGAATGTTAGGGGACGTTCAACAGACCGTAAAGCAATAGTGAAAGCCGCGTTTGATTCTGGGAGCTCGAATATTTTTATGTTGCAGGAAACCTGGTGTTGTTCTGTTAATTTTGAGTTGATAAGAGAGGTTTGGAGTAATTGTTTATGCAATTGGGAAGTTTTGCTGGTTGACGAGAGTGTGGGTGGTATTCTATTGATGTGGGATAGGTGGTTGTCGAAAAGCTTGACTCATCTATTGGCTTATTTTGTTTGCCACTGAAATTTTGCAAATGGACATATTGATAGATTTGGGCGGATATGCAGAAATTCTGTAACTAGCAATCTCAGTTTGAGCTTGTTGTTCTTCAGATAAATAACGCCAGACTGCACCTCGCCAATAAGCAGAAAAAATAAAACAAAAGCAATAGAAAAAGGAAGAATATTGAGAACTGAAAAGGTTTCGTTTAAAAAGCATAAAGAAAAGACCATTCTTCTGTTATTATACAACATTTTACCTTTCCACCCCTACCTCAATGAAGCAAGGTTTAAAACTTTTTAAGGGGCAACTCGAGAGAACTCATTCGTCCTCGCCCAACTTCTCTTTTCCCATCCCACCACCCTCCATTGAAACCAAAGCTGCTACCCGGTTCTCAGTTGGCTTCGCTGGCATTGGTGGACGTCTAGCTGTTGTTTGTGTTGATACTTCCCTTTCCTCTTTCAATTGCACGAGATATCATTATCTGTTTAGCCAACTGGTGACCGGCTTTCGTGAAAACATGTATGGGCAGTGGTTCCTCTGTTAAGAGACTTTTGAACCTTGACTTAGAAATCCTCTTCTTACAATATATAGATTGGGGACCTTTTATTTTGACGTTTGCCTCTTGCATACCCTGATCAATTACTATACTAATAGCATTTGTTGTCGCAGTTTGCGCAACAAAGGGCATCCCTCTTCTTGGGCCCCTGAATCCACCGGCGGAGGACCATGAAACCACTTGACCCTGGGTATCTGTAACCGTTATTGTTGAAACTTGAATATTTATTGCCCCCTTGGATATTTGAATACTACTTTTCCGTGAAGTAAAACGCAGATACTTTCATGAAGTAAAACGCAAATTTTTTCGTGGAATAAAACACACAGTTACGTAAACTAGTTTTTGATATAGGTGTTGCCATATTTTATCATCTCATGAAAATGAGTCAGAGATATATGGATATATCCATTTCGTGTCAAAAACTTCCTGAAGCATTTCGTCACTTGCTACGCCCTTCTTCGTCTTTGGGTGCCTAGGTATCCACCGTAAGCCTTTCCTCGTTTGAACCTCACTGCTAACTTTAAGGTTATGTCATCCTAAGGTACTGCTAAATGAAAGGATCTTATCAACGTCCATGAATGAGAAATCATAGATCGATCTTTCTTTACATAGGGGTGATTTTTTCTTAATATCTTTTGGTCCGGAGGTGGACTCGAGAGTGAGGAGGTTATTTTGGGGAGAAGGCAGGCACCACTTGAAATAGGAGCGAGTTAAGTTCTTACGCACGGAGCGAGCTTTCAAGTAAGCGGGAGCTAGTTCTTTTTCAAATCTGGCTGCAGTTGCACGAGCCCTTTCGGCATGCCACAAATGGCACGCGAATAGAAGTAAGTCGTCATGATTCAACCCGGGGTGCATAATTTTTAGAATAGACCCTAAACCCTGCAACAAAGATTCAAACGATTAATTGGATTTGTCAATCCTCTTTTCGTTGGGATACAATTAGAGGTTGAAAATTTCATGAGATTTTTTTTCTAGAGTAGATTCGTAATTTCATTAAGGTAAGAAAAAACAAATTATGAAAAAAAAAGACTGTTCGTAAAATTTGCAAAAAATGTCGACTGATCTGTAGACTTGGACGAATTATAGTAATTTGCTCCAACCCTAGGCATAAACAGAGACGGATAATATTTTTATTTCTATTCCATTTCCATCTATTTTCACAAGATCATTTATACGTCCGGTCCGTCTACAAGGCCTAATCGAAGCAGATCGTCCTTCACTTGTAGTTCACTACTTTAACACAATGGCACTAGCATTGGAAACGACTTTGTTAGAAATCGAGTACGGGCAATGAGGCAAGTGCAACGTCTCTGTAGGCAAGCTACAACAAAGGGGAAGGAGTTTCTCAGAAGAGGTTCGTAAGGCAGGCAATACGACTGAGCCTACTATGGAGGGGACGAGCTAGCAAGCATCCGTTGTTTCGTGCTTGAATGAAAGAAGAGTCATTAATATGGATCCCCAAATCTGCCTCGAATATTCATTTAGTATATTTTTTTAAAACCATCCCCGCATCGAACGGATTGGCTGATATTCGCCCTGCCCCATTTAACCGAAAAAAATTCTTTGTCATCCTCTATACTTCACCGCCTGCAACCCCAAAAATAGAGAAATCAATCACAAATCAACTTCACCGTTCCCAAATTCTATTCTCTTTTATAAGTTGCTTCAAGTCTAGTTGAAGAGTTATTGAATGATGAAATCAAAGAGAAACAAGCAAATCTGAGAAAGAAGCAGAAATTGAGAAGAAGAAGAAGAGAGAAGCATGGAGAAAAGAAGAAGAGAGAAGCAAGGAGAGAGCCACCAATGAACATTTACTGATCAATATTTCTTTACAATGGCATGAGGCTTTGGAACCTTAAAATGGAAAAAAGAAACAACCCTATCAAATTTTGGGTGCAAAATAAGTTGTGGGAAATTTGAGAAAGAAGCTGTATAATTAGTGTTTGCAACAATGGTTCCATCATCAAAAGAGATCCCCCGAGCGAGGAAAATGAAGATATCCTTCTCGAGATGTCTTGGTACCTATCAACAAGCAATCATTCGAGCAAGCTCTGGTTAGGGATGGCAACGGGGCAGATTGGGGCGGATTTGGGCAAATCCATCCCTGATCCGTCAGAAATAACAGATCTCCAAATCCGCCCCGCCAATCCGTTTACAAATTTAATTAAAATCCATATCCGCCCCGTGCGGATTAGGGGATCTCCGCCCCGCAAATCCGTTTACTGTTTGCGGTTTTGTTACTGGATTATCGGATCTCCACCTCTAGTTTAGTTATTCCTCTTCCTAATTTGCTAACATACATTAGATCAGTACCACAAAATTCAGAAATTCTATCTAAAGAATTACCAAAAAAAAATTACAGATCTAAAGAATTAAGAAATTCAAATCTAAAATTCAGATCAGATTTAAAATTACATATCTAAAATTAAGAAATTACATAGAAAAATTACAAAAAAAAATTCGATCTCAAGAATCTCAGATCTGAAATTCTATCTAAAGAATTACAAAACAAAAATTACAGATCTACATAATTCATATATAAAATTCCATACAAAAATTACAAAAAAAAAAAAAAAATTCGGTCTCAAGAATATCAGATCTTTGATCAGAGATCTTGGATCTCAAGATCTCAGATCTAGATTTGAGATCTTGCAGCTAGGGAAAGGCCGAACGCCTTCGCTGTGAGAGAGAGAAGAAGGGACGGCCTCCGCCTTTGCTGAGAGAGAAGGAGACTGGAAACGAGAGGGTCGGCATTCGCCTCCGCCTTCGCTGAGAGAAAAGGAGGAAGAGGAGACCGGAGACGACAGGGTCGACCTTCGTTGAGAGAGAAGAAGGGATGTCGCTTGGAGAGGAGAACTGGAGAACTGTGGGTGAGAGCACTGAGAGGGTGAGGCGGCCTTTGTCTGTGGGAGAGAATGAAATTTAGGGTTTGATAATTCCTTTATATAGTATATGTTACAGTGTGTGTATATAGCTGTCAATTAGGTTAATTGTAGAGATCCTAAATTGATATAGTTTCCTAGAATAACCTCAATAGTTTGTATATAAATACATGTTATATTCTCAATATAATATATGAAAAAGAGTATTCTCTTAAACTCTGTTTACATGGTATCAGAGCCACTTAGGGTTTGAGAAATTTGAAGTTAGGGCATAATATTCGAAGTTCGAAGTTTGAAGTTTGGTTCTCACCGCCGTCAGAACTCCCAGGCCGCCAAATCGACTCCTTCAGCACCAACAGAAGCCGTTTGACCCTCCAACAGGCATCGACTTCGACTCTTTCAGCCATCGATCGAAGTTGATCCGCCGTTCGACTCCTCCAGCACCAACAGAAGCCGTTCGACTCCTCCAGGCACCAACAGATCCAGCCTCCGTTCGACGTCGATCGACCTATCCAGTCAGTCGATCGTCTCCTCCAGTCGATCGTCCCTTCCAGTCGAAGCTTCTAGTCGTTGCTTCCAATCGACGCTTCCAGTCGCTGGCTGCCTCCAGTCGACGCTTCCAGTCGCTGCTTCCAGTCGATCCTCTCCAGTCGTTCCTTGCTTGTCTGTGTCCAGTCGATCCAGTCAATTGAAGGTGACCTTTTTCAAGCCTATTTCCTGATTTCTCTTGATTTGGGGGAGATTTTGCACAACCCTATTTGTCAAAATTTGATTTTGGAGGTTTTTCATTCCGAGTTCTGACCTATTTGACCTGTTATGGCTGAGACAAAGTCAGTAGTTGTATCTGATCTGATTCCTGTGATGTCTAAAATTACGGACCATAAGTTAAATGGTTCGAATTATCACGACTGGAGTAAGACTGTTCGTCTTTATTTGCGAAGTATTGACAAAGATGACCATTTGACTAATGATCCTCCTGAGGATTCACGGCAGACCTGGCTCAGGGAAGATGCTCGCTTGTTCCTTCAGATTCGGAATTCTATTGATAGTGAGGTAATTGGCTTGATCAATCATTGTGAATTTGTTAAAGAACTAATGGATTATTTGGAATTTTTGTACTCTGGGAAAGGGAATCTCTCTCGCATGTATGAGGTTTGCCAAGCATTCTACCGTGTGGAAAAACAAGATCAGTCCCTTATCAACTACTTTATGGCATTTAAGAAAACGTATGAGGAGCTTAATATGTTGCTGCCATTTAGCCCTGATGTGAAGGTTCAACAACGCCAACGGGAGCAAATGGCTATCATGAGTTTTCTAGTAGGGCTTTCTCCTGAATTTGATTCTGCTAAGGCACAAATTCTTTCTGGGTCTGATATCTCCTCTTTACAAGATGTCTTTAGTCGTGTTCTCCGCACCGAGAGTACTCCCACTGTTCCGCTTAGTGGTGCTTTGATAAGTCGAAATAACAGCTATGCGCCTGGGAGACCGTCTAATCACAGTGGACACAAAGGAGGCAGCTCACAAGGGTTTGAAACTCGCGCCCCGGATTCTGAAAGTATTATTTGCAACTATTGTAAGAAGCCGGGCCATACCAAGTTTGACTGTAGAAAGCTACAGTTTAAAAACCGGCAAAAACACTCCGCTCATGTTGCGATCACTTCTGATGCCTCTGACAAATCAGTCCTTATCTCTGCTGATGAATTTGCCAAGTTCTCAAAGTATCAGGAATCACTCAAGTCTTCCTCTCCTTCTGTCACAGCTATTGCCGATTCAGGTAAACCCGATGTTTGTCTTCTTTCATCATCCTCCAAGTGGGTCATTGATTCTGGTGCCACAGATCATATGACAGGTAATTCTAGTATATTTTCTTCTTTTCAATCCAATGCTTTTACCTCTACCGTCACTTTAGCCGATGGGTCACCATCTTGTGTTCGCGGGTCTGGCACCATCAATCCTACCCCCTCGCTATCTCTGTCCTCTGTCTTACATTTACCTAATTTATCCTTTAATTTGCTCTCTGTAAGCCAGCTTACTCGTCATCTTAACTGTTGTGTCTCATTTTACCCTGATCATTGTTTATTTCAGGATCTTACGACGAAGAAGATTATTGGTAAAGGACATGAGTCTGGAGGCCTCTACATTCTTGATACATCGGTACCGAGTTCTATTGCTTGCTCCAGTGTCACGTCTCCTTTCGAGGCTCATTGTAGGTTGGGTCATCCGTCTCTCCCTCTGCTCAAAAAGCTTTGTCCTCAATATAATAAGGTGTCTTCATTAAATTGTGAGTCATGTCAGTTTGCAAAACATCATCGTCTTAGTTCGAGTCCTAGAGTCAATAAACGTACTAGTGTTCCTTTTGAATTAGTTCATTCTGATGTTTGGGGTCCTTGTCCTATTTTGTCTAAAACTGGATTTAGGTATTTTGTTACATTTGTGGATGATTATTCTCGTGTTACGTGGTTATATTTGATGAAAAAACGCTCTGAGTTGTTTTCTCTGTTTTGTGCGTTTTGTGCTGAAATTAAAACTCAATTTAATGTTTCCATTCGAACCTTGCGAAGTGATAATGCTAAAGAATATACACAAGCTTTATTTCAGTCGTATATGACTCAGAATGGCATACTTCATGAAACTTCATGTGTTGATACCCCATCCCAAAATGGTGTGGCAGAACGTAAAAACAGACATCTTCTTGAAACAGCACGAGCTCTCTTATTTCAAATGCATGTTCCTAAACCTTTTTGGGCCGATGCTGTGTCTACAGCATGTTTTCTCATTAATCGCATGCCATCATCTGTTCTTCATGGTGAGATTCCTTACAAAATCCTTTTTCCCAATAAGTCATTGTTTCCTGTAGACCCGAAGATATTTGGTAGCACTTGTTTTGTTCGGGATGTTCGTCAGAATGTCACTAAATTAGATCCCAGTCTTTGAAATGTGTCTTCCTTGGTTATTCTCGTCTTCAGAAAGGTTATCGGTGTTATTGTCCCAATCTTAATAAATATCTGGTCTCAATTGATGTTACCTTCCTGGAAGACACACCTTATTTTTCGTCTTCGCCCATTCCCACTAGCCAGGGGGAGGATGATGATTTGTTGGTCTATTCTATCACATCCTCAGCACCTGTCTCCGCCCCAGCTCCTGTCTTGGAACCAGCTCCAGTCAAGCCTCCTATTATTCAGGTTTACTCCAGGCGTCAACCTCTTGATTCATGTCCTGCACCTGCTCCTTCGTCATCAGATCCAGTCCCGAGCGATGATCTTCCTATTGCATTACGCAAAGGTAAACGCCAGTGTGCTTATCCTATTTCTTCATTTGTTTCTTATAATAACTTGTCGTCTTCCTCTTGTTCTTTTATTGCTTCTCTTGATTCTACCTCTATTCCTAAAACTGTTCGTGAAGCCATATCTCATCCTGGTTGGCATGATGCAATGATAGAGGAGATGAATGCTTTAGATGACAATGGTACTTGGGACTTGGTCGATTTACCTTCAGGAAAAAGGGCTATAGGTTGCAAATGGGTCTTCGCAGTTAAGGTCAATCCGGATGGGTTCGTTGCCCGATTGAAAGCTCGTCTTGTTGCTAAGGGCTATGCTCAAACCTATGGGGTCGATTACTCTGACACTTTCTCTCCTGTTGCCAAGTTGACCTCTGTTCGGTTATTTATTTCTATGGCGGCTTCCCATCATTGGCCTTTACATCAGCTTGATATCAAGAATGCTTTTCTTCATGGCGATCTTCAGGAGGAGGTGTATATGGCGCAACCTCCTGGTTTTGTTGCTCAGGGGGAGTCAGGGCGAGTTTGTCGTCTTCGAAAATCTTTATATGGTTTGAAACAGAGTCCTCGTGCTTGGTTTGGAAAGTTTAGTCAGGCTGTTGAGAAATTTGGTATGATGAAAAGCAAGTCTGACCATTCTGTATTCTACAAACGATCAGCAGCTGGTATCATTCTGTTAGTTGTGTATGTGGATGACATTGTCATTACTGGGAATGATACTAGAGGAATCTCATCTCTTAAATCTTTCCTTCATACTCAGTTTCACACGAAGGATTTGGGGGTGTTAAAGTATTTCTTAGGAGTTGAGGTCACTCGGAGTAAACGAGGTATCTTTCTATCTCAGAGAAAATATGTTCTTGACTTATTAACTGAGACAGGAAAATTGGGAGCAAAGCCTTGTAGTGCTCCAATGACTCCAAATGTGCAACTTACCGATGTTGGGGAACCATTTGCAGATCCTGAAAGATATCGAAGGTTGGTTGGGAAGTTGAATTACCTTACTGTGACTCGTCCAGATATTGCATACTCAGTCAGTGTTGTCAGTCAGTTTCTGTCATCTTAACTGTTCATCATTGGGTAGCGTTAAAACAAATTTTGGGTTACTTGAAAGGAGCACCAGGACGAGGTATCGTATATGAAAATCACGGGCACACTCATATTGAATGTTTCTCAGATGCTGATTGGGCATGTTCCAAAATGGATAGAAGATCCACTTCAGGTTATTGTATCTTTGTTGGTGGGAATTTGGTCTCATGGAAGAGTAAGAAGCAAACCGTTGTGTCACGATCCAGTGCCGAGTCTGAATATAGGGCTATGGCCCAGTCTGTGTGTGAGATAATGTGGATATATCAGCTCTTAACTGAAGTAGGACTTAAAGCTACCGTACTAGCGAAATTGTGGTGTGATAACCAAGCTGCTCTTCATATTGTTTCTAATCCTGTGTTTCATGAACGGACTAAGCACATTGAAATTGATTGTCATTTTATTCGTGAGAAAATTCAACAAGGCTTGATTTCTACTGGATATGTGAAAACTGGAGAACAACTTGGGGACATCTTCACGAAAGCCTTAAATGGGGTTCGGGTTGACTATCTTTGTAACAAGCTGGGCATGATTAACATTTATGCTCCAGCTTGAGGGGGAGTGTTACAGTGTGTGTATATAGCTGTCAATTAGGTTAATTGTAGAGATCCTAAATTGATATAGTTTCCTAGAATAACCTCAATAGTTTGTATATAAATACATGTTATATTCTCAATATAATATATGAAAAAGAGTATTCTCTTAAACTTTGTTTACATATAAGGGCATTTTTGTCAGTTCACCGATTAAACGGATATCTGTGGGGCGGATATGGTCAAATCCGTATCCGCCCCGATTAATAAACGGATGCAGATTTGAAATCCGTATCCGCCCCACAATCCAGGGGCCCTTTACCAAATCCGCCCTAAACGGAGCGAGTGGGGCGGATATCCGTGAAAATCCGCCCCATTGCCATCCCTAGCTCTGGTAATTGGGGGGCAATTTGGACTCCCAAGCGAGGTATGAAGAAGTGGCGTCATGAAAGGCCGAAGCCTCCTCTTCGTTGCAGACATCACACTGGATCTTTAGTTGATAGTATTTTGAGGGAGGAGGAACTGAAGAAAAGAAGAGCATAGTGAGAGAGATAGATCTATTGGGTAGGGTTATGGTTTTTTCTTTTTAAGGGTTAAGGATATTTTAGTAATTTTAATACTTAAACGGATATCCGTGGGGCGGATATGACCAAATTCGTATCCGCCCCAAAATCCGTTAAGACACATCCAAAACCGCTTCAATCGGAGCGGACGGGGCGGATATCCGTGAAATCCGCCCCACTGCCATCCCTATTTTGATGTTGACGATCCTTTTTAATGAACTATACTTGTCATTTTATTTTATACAAGTGATTAGATAGAAAACTTCAACATTATCTTATTAAAGATTACTAATTAGTAATATCTGCAATTTCACACATTTATCCTCGTTCCTGAATGAATTATGGGTTTGCATCTTATTTTCTTTTCTATATAACTGAAGACAGTACTGCATTGCCATATTTTTCATCGGGCATTTGCTATATGGCGTTATAAGTTTATGTCTCTAGTTTTATGATAATCTCCTCCACCTCGATGCCTCTTTTAGCCAATATGTACCTTGGGTGCAATCTGCCTTTTAGCCAATATGTACCTTGGGTGCGCCTTTTAGCCAATATGTACCTTGGGTGCAATCTGCTTCAAATTGCTCCTTTCCCCCAGATGAAAACACCTATGTAACACGGAAACTTCATTTTAAAAAAATCTCATGTCCATACGTTTTGGACACCCCATGCTTAGATCGTTAACATATTAATCACCCAATCAACTGTAGAAGGATCATGAAAGACCTCTACTGAATATGCAAACCAAATGGTGAATCCATCTGATGATATGCCTTTTTCTGTTAAATTTAATATTCCATATGGGCCATATTTCAATCTTTCAGTTCTGGATGTCTTGGATTATAGTGGTCTTGCATGAAACGTTTGTAGCAACATCACTTTTATGTTTACAGTGGTTTCCGTCACTGTATCAGCCATCAATTACAACAGATGAAATAGATAAAGCTGTCCACAAGATGATTATTGATGCTGGGGCCTATCCCTCACCTCTTGGCTATGGGGGATTTCCAAAAAGTGTATGCACATCGGTTAATGAGTGCATGTGTCATGGAATACCAGATTCTCGCCCACTGCAGGTCTTGTAGAGTAATATCTACTTTTTCTTTAATTATACTTTCCAGACTATTACTTGTAATTTCTCTTACTGAAGGTCTGAAACAAATTTGTGCAGGATGGGGACATAATAAACATTGATGTAACGGTCTACTTAAATGTACGCTCTCATGTGGTTTTCTTCTTTTCCTTTCTTGGTTAAGTGAATATGATACTATTAGCTTCAAACTTTGTGGATATTGTAAAAACCCCAGTTACCAACTCGGTTACAAGGAGCAGCGGTAACTTTTTGGCTATTGTAGTTTTGTATTTTATTTGTATCGATCAAATAATCATATCTAAATTTGCCACTGACATGTTCATAGGAAATGCCATACTTGATCTTTTGTGTTGTATCCTTTTCTAAATATTGTAACTATATTAAACTTATTAATTTGTTCAACATTATTCTTATTTAGTTATACATTTTTTTATTTGATATCATTTAAAAGAGAAATGAGTTATCAATACAAAAATATGTACTAGTATAGTAAAAACAAGAAATCCTGATAAGATAAAAAGAAAAGAAAAGGCATAGACTACACTCGGGTCCAATTTTTTAGCTTATGAAAATGAGTTACTCTTGGATGGGACTTGGGGTTGGCTTGGCTTGTCTATTTGTCAGGATTAGGGTTCTCTAGAAACTTGCTTGGAAAAAGACTTACACCTGGCTTTTAGAAGCTCCCTTAAGTTCTGGGTTATGTTTTTCTAAGTGCTACTTCTTGTTATTAACATCCTTTGGTCCTTGAATCTCTTCTCCTAAAGGAAGATTTTGGGTGGTTATGCCCTGGCTAAGTTTGTTTCCTTTTTCTTTGTTTGGATTCCACTCATAATATCTTGATCCCCCCAAAAAAACCCTCCAAAAAGAAATATATAATGTTAGTTAATGTTTATTTTTGTTGCTATACCTTTGTTGAATTATCTAATTTTGCAAACCTCGTAATCTCCCATGTATTTAAAGAGACTAAGCTGTTGAATTTCATCCCATCATATGGTCAAAGAACATGGGCAACAACTCTGACCCCTCTTTCTCTCATGCACATGCAGATGGTATTGTTTTTCTATGGCTCACCAGGATGTAACTAATTTGTTTGCTAATTAAATGGTTTTTTTTTCCCCTGTTCTGGTTCATCAGGATGTAACTAATTTGTTTGTTAGCAATGGTAGAACCCCTTAACCCCAGCTTTCCATGTTTAGAAAATAACATAACAATTTTGAGTTGTATACCCTATAGATATAGAGAACACTTCTGCTCTCTTCCCAGGGACCATCTTTTGGATCCAAATCTGTTGGTTCAGCCTTAAGATACACAATGACAGATCCAACCATCCTACAGCGTAAAAGATGCACTATCGAGTTCTTTTTATTTTATTTTTAGTCCTATAAAACCCGCTACATACCACAAATGGTTTATCCAGCACTCAACTCGTCAGATAGAAGCAATTTAGTGGCCTGACAAGTTAAAGTGCCAAAAAGTTGGGTTATTTCTTCATGTCTCGTGTAGACATCATTTCACCTTCCTTTAATATAAATTAATGATAGAAAAAGCAAAGCAACTTTTTTTTTTTTTTTTCAGATCGTTTCTTACATGATTTCCGTGTTTGCTAGGGTTACCATGGTGACACATCACGGACGTTTCTATGTGGGGATGTTGATGATGAAACAAAGAGCCTTGTGAGGGTATTGTTATGTTTCTTCGTTAATGACAATTACATTCTTTACAATGCACTTGTGGATTTTTTGAAAGGGAAAACTACAAGAAATTGTGGAGGTTATGTTCCTTAAGCTATTATTCAAATTCTGAAACACAGTGATTGATAGTTAAATTAAGAAGAGTACATATCAATGCAGTAATGGGTGTTTTTTGGAAAGGAAAACTGCAACAAATTGTGGAGGTTGTGTTCCTTAAGGTATTATTCACATTGTAAGACACAGTGATTGTGATAAAACTAAGGAATAAATTGATATAAACGACAAATGAAGCAATAATCGAAATAAACGAACAAGAATCGAAATATCTATTATAAAAATTAATTGAAAGAAATAAGAAAATACTATTCTTTCAATAATCAACCTGAGAACGATGAAAAATCCCTTACTTGATTTATAGTATTCTTATTTGGCAAGTTAATTAACCTAACCCTAATTGGCTAATAACGCCCTAATTACTATTTCTAAACTAACCCCTAATATTACTCACATCAGATTGACAGTAAATTAAGACACTACAATTTATCACAACATGGAGACCTTAACCAGCCTAAATTATTCGAAGTTAATTTAATATTTCCTGTTCTGTGTTAATGTTGTTAGACATTTAATGATTTAAAGATATAAGAAGAAAAGGAACAAAAGAAGAGGAGAACAAAAGCTGTGGAAAAACACACAACCTTCATTTTCACACTAGGATCCTCTAATCGCATGCATAAATATAACCAAGCTAATAGGTGTGTCTAGGGGTTTGATAGCTCCAATTCAATTTTAGCTCCGTCCCTTTGTGAGATATTCTTGAATTGGTTGTTGGGTCGTGTTTCATGCCTGTAAGATGCACTCATCTGATGGCTTGGATTTTGTCTTTGAGTCTGATTAGACAATCGAAATTCCAATAACAAGAAATTACCATATTGCTCTCTTCTACCTCTTGGCTCTCAAACTGTCTTTCTGATGCTTACTGCAAGGGGGCATCTATTTTCGCCCCAATCTAAGCACATCTTGACTGAATCTTCGTATATCACTTGAATAGTTGCCCTCATATTTACTGGTTATTACGAAACATATAAATTATACAGATTTTGTCGACTCTTTAAACATGTAGTTCTGGCATTTTTATATAATGGCTGGACATAAGATTCGTAACCGATTTTTTATCCCTAAAACACATAACATGTTTGTGAATTAAATATATCAAAATCTTGATCTATAAGTCACATGTAAATGGACAAAGAAAAAGCCTTACCTTGTAGTCAATAATGTGTTTCTCTTTTATATGAGTGCACACAACGATTGATCTAACTATAACTTATTGTATATCAGGTAACAGAGGAGTGCTTGGAGAAGGCCATATCTATATGCAAGGCTGGTGCTAGCTTTAAGACAATTGGAAAGACTATAAGGTGTGATTCTTTTGTGTTATATCTCAGATAAACAGTCTTTCTTAATTGATAAAGGGAAAGTCAGATTATTAACAGGGATTCCTGGTCATTTAGGCCATCACAGTCCAAAGACTAAAAACCAAGTGATTTTGGAGGATGCTTATTGTTAGGACTTAGAAGATCTATGCCATTTAGTACTTATTGTATGCTGAAAGCATTTGAATATGGAAGTTTTACTAGTTGCGAATCAATACATGATGACTTCAAAATCACAGATTTATTTATTTTAAGAGAAAGTTGGGGTTGGACCGACCCTTGCTAGGTTTGTTCATGCATCATGATGAAAAGTATCCATTCTAGTTGTTACAATACAATGTTACAGCATTTCATTACTCACAAAATCATCTACACATCTGACAAAGTGTTGGGCAAGAAGTTCAGCAACCTTGTTCACATTCTTTTTATGTAATGCTTGATACTGATTTTTTACACAGAGTAGTAACACACTCTAATCTTGTCAACGCCAATGGTACATGCACAAGAGCTGACCCTTCAATTATCTTAGCAGCTTGCTGGTTGTCAAACGCTGGTTTTAGGCTTTTAAAGTATCCACACCCATTAGCATAAGCTAACTCAATCCCTTACAACTAGGGATGGCAACGGGGCGAATTTGAACAAATCCATCCCCGCCACGTCAGGAATAACGGATCCCTAAATCCGCTCCGCACAAATATCCGTTAAAAAAATTCTCTAAATCAATTGTGAGATCTCAGTTCAATCCTAAAAGCAGGTAATCCATCTTACTACAGTAAAATATACTTCATTCATTAACACCGGTAGAATCCATACAAAAAAAAAAAAAAAAAAAATTTGGATCAAAAGAATCTCGGATCAGATCTCAGATCTCAGGAACTTTGATCTCTCTTGCAGAGAGGGAAAGGCGGGGAAGGGAGGAGAGAGGAAGGCGGGGAAGGGAGGGGAGAGGGAGGCGGCCGGGATGGAGACGACCCTTCGCTTCGCTGGCTTCGCTAATGGAGGGGAGAGGGAGACGTTCTTTCGAAGCAGAGAGATGGAGAGGAAACAGAGATGACCACGACCAGACTGAGAACTTCGAGTGTCCGTGAGAAGGAGACGACCCGAAGGAGACGCTGTGAGAGTCGAATCTTTGAGTGAGAATAAGGGGAGAATGTGAGATGAGAGTGAAAGATATCTAGGGTTTAATCCCTTTATATAGTTGAAGGGTATTTTTGTAATTTTATCGGTTAAACGGATATCCGTGGGGCGGATATGGCCAAATTCGTATCTGCCCCGATTAATAAACGGATACAGATTGGAAATCTGTATCCGCCCCAATATCCAGGGACCCTTTACCAAATCCGCCCCAGACGGGGCGAGTGGGTCGGATATCCGTGAAAATTCGCCCCACTGCCATCCCTACTTACAACCCAAAGTGTCAGATACAAAATGATATCTTTGTGAACAGTACCTTTAAAAGTCACCACTTTGCATTGGCATGACTTAAAAAAGGGCGATATTGTTATACCTAATGGTTTTGGAAGGGTAATTGAGATATTAAAATATAAATTGGTATAGATACTATGGGGTTTGTGAAGGCATATTTTTGTGAGTGATTAGCAATACGTCGTTGATAAATAAGGAACTATCTCAACAATCAAATCGCAGGTTTGGAACAAATAATCACAGAGCATTATATACGCGATTTGTTGTGGATAGATAAGTTGCATACTTTTGAACACATTTTTGGATTTCGGTCCAGCGTGTAATTTTCATGTGACCAAGCTTACCCAACTTGGCTCCATATTTATCAACAAGTCAGTTATACTTTTTGAGATCGTGATTCTCGAAAAGTTTATTCATTTGCTTTTGGGGTGTTTTGGGAGAACGGCTGAGGTCAAATCAATTACAATTTAAATAGGCAGGTGACTAAGAATAGGTATAGGGTTAAATTATTGAAGGATTTAGATGGTTGGGAATTAATAGGATCGGTGGCTAGAATCAAATCCTTAGCATTGTAAGAAAAAGTAGATAAGTTGGATGCTTCATTTGCAAACCTGACTTTGGGAAAGTTTGAATCCCCAATTATGAATACATTTTGTTGGATCTCAACATTCAACAAGAGCCTCCAAGAAAGTTCTCTTATTTCATTTTTGTTTTCTGTTTTGTGTTTGAACCTACAAAATAACACCCTTATACTGGTTTTCCTTATTTGAACAAATAAATTTTGGAATTTATCGTCTTTTCTCATACCTTGAATTACCTGAATCTGGTACTATCTTTGGAGGAAGAGCATGGTCGGTTGGATTGTCAGCACAAGTCCTTGGAGCCTTCCTTGGAATAACAACTCTTTGGGTGATGAGTTGTGCTTCCTCTTTTTAGTATTAGTTTGTTATTTCATGTTTAGCACTAAAAGTATGTACACACTTACATGGCATTTGCAGGACTATGTTTCATCCGCCCTAGTATAAATTTTAGTGTTATCTCATTTTTTGGGTCGCATATGATGAGTATGTTTTCTTTGCTTGTCAAGATTAAAGTTCCTCTGCTCTGGTTCAGTGTCATCTTCTATGTTTGTACAATACATTGAAACTTTTGATTGATGTTGCGCTTTTTTAACATTAGTGTTGCATGATTATTTCAGTGAGCATGCTGAAAGATTTGGTTATGGTGTGGTGGAGCGTTTTGTTGGCCATGGCGTTGGGACGATATTTCACTCTGAACCAATAATTTATCATTGTCGTAAGTACCAACTTGAGTTACTTGGTAGACCTGATTACATTTTTGTTAAATGCAATTACATTCAAATGGTCTCTCAAGAAAAATTTAGAATAGAAGATAAGCCATATGGGCCTATACCATGCTACTGTGATCCATAGGTAGTCCAATACAGCAGTAACAACCATTCTGTCCATTGCATTATCTCCAAATCTCTGCTTGCAAGGGATATAGGGGAACTCGTAATTAACCAACTTAGTAATTTTCTCGATTATGTCAATTTAAATCGTCTTTATAATTGCAAAGCATGATTTTTTTTGTTGTTTTCAATAGTAATGAATTGTTTTGTAGGAAATGAGAAACCGGGAGTCATGGTTGAAGGTCAAACATTTACTATTGGTTAGTATTTCATATGACTGCAAACTTCATCTTTTCATTTTATTGGTTTTATCTTCAGTGAAATGCCTTGCAACTGCTTTACATACTTAGTCGAATCAGGATTGTTGAGTGTAACTTAACCAATCAGACATAAAGGCTGTGTTTGATCAGGTTCTTTTTGGCAGCAAGTCCCGAGTTAATTATATCTTAGGGATGAAAGAAAGTTAACCTGTTGGATAGAACTTAACCAAGTCTTGCATGCATAATGCTGTAAAATTCAAGGCCAACTTTTAGAAGTTACCTTTAGACTGATTCTGGTTGGTTTGATTAAGGGGTTCCATCTTTATAGCCATAGAGAAGTGGAATTGAATGTGCGACAGGTAAGAGTAGTGACTACTGAGCAGTGACCCTGGATTCTGGAAATTAGCTAGCCACAAATTTTGCGAGCAAGTATTTTGTTATTAAAAAAAATTGAATGTGAAAAAGATGACATCATCATCATCATCAAGGCCAATTCCCGATACTCTTGGAGTTTACACGTATTTTGATTCTCCAAACAATGTGGTCTTCCCACATATCCTCGCCTAATCCAAGGTTAAGGATGTTTTCCTTCACCACCTTCATCCAAGTTTTCAAAGGCCGTCCCCTCCCTATACAATCGTCCCCTCCGTCTACACCCTTCATTAACTTGCCAATGTAGACATTTTCTAATTGGTGTCGTGCTTGGTGCCTCTGCACATGACCAAACCACATTAAACGCATTTTTTGAATTTTGTCCTCTTTTGGGCGCTACACCTTAGCATCTCCTAATTATTTCATTCCTAATTTTATCCTTATGGGTTTTACCACACATCTATCTTAAGTCTTAACATACACATTTCTGCTACCACCATCCTATGTGTATGTGTCCTATAGTGGCCCAGCATTCTGAACTGTAGAGCATGGCTAGACGAACAATTGTTTTATAGCATTTCCATTTTAATCTTATAGGCATCATTGTATCGCATAATACTCCTGACATCATTCTCCATTTCGTTCAATCAACTTTATTTGACATGTCTTGCTTAGGTAAATTATAGAAAAATATTGAGAGGAATATAACAGTTTGCATATGGTTTTTATTGATTTAAAGAAAGCCTACTATAGAGTTTCCAATGAGTTAATTTGGTGGGTGCTTGGAAGAAAGAAAGTGTATCAATGTTATGTCGATATCATTAAGGATATGTATGAAGGGGCTGTAATAAGTGTCCGCTCAGTAGGTGGGATGTCCAGTAAATTTTCAGTATCAGTAGGACTACATCAAGGGTCGGCCTTAAGTCCATACCTCTTTGTTTGGTCATGGATGAATTGACGAGACATCTTCAAGAAGATGTACCTTGTATCACACCTATCTTCTTGCCTAGCCAAGTGAGGTTAGCAAGTGTAAATAATGTAGAGTATTCCTCATTGTTCTAGAGAGTTATCTAGAACTTTTCATAAAATTTCATAGAGTTCCATAGGATTCTAGTCCTTAGATATTTCTAAGGAAGTGTGTAGAAATTCATTGTAGACCGTTAGATCAAATTGATCACCACTGTCCATTGAGGAGGTGGAGTTGTATAAATAGGCTAAGGCCTCATTTGTTGTAGTCACTTCAGAGAATTCAAACAATACAAGTTCTAGTTCTCTTACGCTCTCTTGTGTGTTCTTAGCTTGCTTAGTTTTCCATAGTCTAAGTAAGTCTTTCGTGGGCAAGGCTGACTAGCTTTCTTTGATAAGTCGAGGCAAAGTTTGCTAGTGTCGCACGAGAAGTACTTGAGAAAAGAAAGCCCGTGACAATTGGTATCAGAGCACGGTTTGACAAGGTTGGTGAAATCATTCTACACAAGAGAATGTCGTCAGAGGTCAACAACCCATCAATTGGCAACAACGACAAAGGTGGGAAAGTCCGCAAGGACAAGTCGAAGGACATGATCACTGCGATGGATGAAAGGTTGGCTAAGTTGTGTGCCACCATGTCCGACTTGAGGGAGAAAGTCGAAGACATGGACCAACGCATCGAAGGGCAAGCGTCCAATGGGGAGGACCAAAAGCTCCGGGAAGAGATACAAGGAGCCTTAAACGCAGTAGTGGACATGGTGTCCAAAAAGATCGAGTCTCTAGAAGCCCAAATTGTTGCCAAAGATGCTGAGATGCATGCTTATAAAGAAAGATTTGAGAAGCTTGAAACTCAACTCAATGTGTGTATGGCTGGCGGTAGCCAATGGTGGGACTACACCAGGGACAATCACCCACAGAGTCGAAGCTCCCAAACCTAAGGCCTATGGTGGGGCAAGGAGTGCAAGGGAGATCGACAACTTCTTGTGGAACATGGAGCGCTACTTTGATGCGGTTGGCATAAGGGATGAAGCGACAAAGGTATGTAGTGTCTCCTTATATTTAAATGATGTTGCTACAGTTTGGTGGCGCAGAAGGTTCGATGATGTCAAGAAGGGATTGTGCACCATCGACACTTGGGAAGAATTCATGAAGGAACTCAAGAGACAATTCTACCTGGAGGATGTTGAAAACGAAGCTAGGGCCAAACTTCGCCGCCTTCAACACAAGGAATGCCACATAAGGGAGTATGTGAAGGAGTTCTCGGAGTTGCTCTTGGAGATTCCTGACATGGGAGAAAATGATGCTTTGTTTAGCTTCCTTGATGGTCTAACAAATTGGGCCAAGTTGGAATTGAAGAGGCGAGGTGTGCAAGACCTTGCAACAGCTATGGCTGCGGCCGAGTCCTTAATTGAGTTCAAGATAAAGGACTCATCTAAGGGGTAAGGGAAAAAGCCGAGTAATGATGGCAAATGTGGGAGAGACAAAGAGAAGTCATCTAAGGAGCACAAGAACTCCAAAGACAAGGGGAAGGAGAAAAGAGATAGATCACCCAAGAAGATATCTTGCTTCTTATGTAGTGGACCCCATCGGGCATTCGAGTGTCCCAACCGGGGGAAACTTGTCGCGCTTGTCATAGAGGAAGAAGCAAAAGAAGAAAGGAGGATCGCCTCAATGAATCTCCTAAGTGCCATTCAAGCTAAGGTCGATGAACAACCACGTGGAAGGATGTATGTGGAGACCGAGATCGAGAACAAGACTTTGAAAGCCATGGTCAATACTGGAGCCGACACAGTCTACATGGCCAAAGACCTTGCTGAAGAAATTGGCCTATCATATACTAAGGAGAAAGGATATATCAAGGGACTCAATGCTAAAAGTCTCCCAATTGAAGGAATAGCTCGTGGCACCGATATTCGACTTGGACAATGGCGAGGTAAAGTCGACATAACTATTGCTCCAATTGATGATCACAAGTTATATTTGGGTATGGATTTCTTGGACATGGTGAAGGCTTTCCTAGTCCCATATGCCAACACCATGTGCATCATGGAGAAGGGACAACCTTGTGTTGTGCCCGTGGTACGGGAGATAAGTAAGGAGAGAATGATGTCTGCTCTCCAACTTTCTAAAGGAGTAAAAAGGAATGAGCCTATTTGGCTACCCTCAAGGAAGACGAAGGTCCCATGGATGGAGGGGTGAATGCACCTAAGGCCGTCCAAGATGTTCTCAAGGAGCACAAGGATGTTATACCTGCCGAGTTGCCTAAGAAGCTTCAACCAAGGAGAGAGGTGGATCATGCTATTGAGTTAGAAGTTGGAGCAAAGCCACCCGCATTTGCTCCTTATCGTATGGCACCTCTTGAGCTCGAGGAGTTAAGAAGACAATTGAAGGATTTACTAGATGTTGGTTATATCCGACCCTCCAAAGCTCCATATGGTGCGCCAATCTTATTTCAAAATAAACATGATGGATCCCTACAACTTTGTATTGACTATCGGGCACTCAACAAGGTCACTATCAAGAACAAGTACCCGATTCCACTTATTGTGGATCTCTTTGATCAACTTGGTGATGCAAGGTACTTTACCAAGCTTGACTTGCGCTCGGAATATTATCAAGTCCGCATAGCCGAAGGAGATGAACCAAAGACGGCATGTGTTACAAGGTACGGGTCTTACGAGTTCTTAGTCATGCCATTTGGTTTAACTAATGCGTCGGCCACATTTTGCACTTTAATGAATAAGGTACTAGCTTCTTACCTTGATCGGTTCGTAGTTGTGTACCTTGATGACATTGTAATCTATAGTAAGACATTGGAGGAATATGTGGATCACTTGAGGCAAGTGTTCCAAACTTTGAAGGAGAACGAACTCTATGTCAAAAAGGAGAAGTGCTAATTTGCCCAAGAGGAGGTGACATTCTTGGGTCATATCATTGGCAAGGGCAAGCTTCATATGGACAAGTCTAAGGTACAAGCCATCCAAGAATGGGAACCACTGACCAAAGTCATCGAGTTAAGATCTTTCCTTGGCTTGGTGAACTATTATAGAAGGTTCATCAAAGGCTACTCTTCCATAGTTGCTCCATTGACGGACTTGCTCAAGAAGGGACAAAGTTGGGATTGGAGTTCAAAATGTCAACAAGCTTTTGAAGGATTGAAGAAGGCAATTGTGGAGGAACCGGTGTTGGCACTTCCCAACCATTCTATGTCTTTTGAGATACATACAGATGCTTCTGATTTTGCTATTGGTGGAGTATTGATGCAAGAAGGACATCCTATTGTCTTTGAAAGTAGGAAGCTCAATGATACTGAGAGGCGGTACACCGTGCAAGAGAAGGAAATGACTGCGGTTGTGCATTGCTTGCAAACATGGCGTCATTACTTGTTTGGGAGCAAATTTGTGGTCAAGACCGACAATGTTGCCACTAGCTACTTCCAGACACAGAAGCTCACACCAAAACAAGCTAGATGGCAAGATTTCTTGGCAGAGTTCGATTACACTTTGGAGTACAAGCCTGGCAAGGCTAATCTTGTTGCGGATGCTTTGAGTAGAAAATGAGAACTTGCTTACATAAGTCAACCTCAAAACAACTTGAAGGGACGCATAAAGGAAGGATTGACACATGATTCCATGGCTCAAACCATCATATCTCTTGTCAAAGATGGGAAGACAAGACGGTTTTGGATGGAGAACGACTTGATATACTCTAAGGGAAACGAATCTATGTTCCACCTCATGACAACCTAAGGAAGGAAGTCTTGAGAGAATGTCATGATAGCAAGTGGGTGGGACATCCAGGTATACATCGGACTCTTGCTCTTGTGGAAGATTCCTATTATTGGCCACATATGAGGGATGATATCGAAGCACATGTAAAGACTTGTCTTGTATGCCAACAAGACTAGGTGGAGCAACAGTCACCTGCCGGCTTACTTGAACCTCTTCCCATCTCAGAGAGACCTTGGGAGTGTTTCCTTGGATTTTATAGTTGGTTTGCCCGCATCGGAAGGCTGCAATTGGATACTTGTGGTCGTAGACAGATTTTCGAAGTATGCCACCTTCATTCCCACACCCAAGGAGTGCACGGCCGAGCAAGCCGCACATTTATTCCTCAAACATGTGGTGAAGTATTGGGGTGTACCCAAATCTATTATCAGTGATCGGGATACTCGGTTCACGGAGAAATTTTGGACTGAGTTGTTCAAGTTGTTGGGTACCGACCTTAACTTCTCTACTAGCTTTCATCCTCAAACGGATGGTCAGACGGAAAGGATGAATGCCTTGCTGGAGTTATATCTTAGGCACTATGTGAATGCCAACCAGCGAGATTGGGCTAAGTTGTTGGATGTTGTCCAATTTTCTTTCAACTTGCAGAAGAGTGAAGCGACGGGTCGTAGCTCATTTGAGATTGTCATGGGACAACAACCTATGACCCCGAGTTCTATTGCCACTGGCTACATTGGAGTGAGTCCATTAGCCTATAAGTTTGCCAAAGGATGGAATGATCAAGCTGATGAGGCTCGAGCTTACCTGGAGAAGGCATCCAAGAGGATGAAGAAGTGGGTCGACAAGAAGAGACGACCTCGAGAGTTCCAGGTTGGAGACCTTGTGCTTGTCAAGATGCATGCTCATGCCAGACTTTCAGGATTGCATCGTGGCCTTATCAGGAGATATGAGGGTCCTTTCCCCATAGTCAAGAAAGTGGGAAAGCAAGCATACAAGGTCGAGTTGCCGCCGAGGATCAAGTTTCATTCAGTCTTCCATGTGAGCCTATTGAAACCGTATAAGGAAGATCAGGATGATCCAAGCAGAGGAGTTTCACAAAGAGCACTAATGAGCATGAGGATCCAACATGACAAGGAAGTAGAGACTATCTTGTCAGATCGTGTGCTGCGTCATTCCAACCAACCTCCCACACATGAGCTACTCGTCAAGTGGAAAAGATTGTCAGAAAGTGAAGCTAGCTGGGAGCCAATCCAACATTTGTGGCAATTCGAGGAGCAAATCCAAGCGTACGAGGATTTGAAGGCAACGAGGACGTCGCCTGATTAGGTGGGGGAGAATGTCACAACTATCTTCTTGCCTAGCCAAGTGAGGTTAGCAAGTGTAAATAATGTAGAGTATTCCACATTGTTCTAGAGAGTTCTCTAGAACATTCCATAAAATTTCATAGGATTCTAGTCCTTAGATATTTCTAAGGAAGTGTGTAGAAGTTCATTGTAGACCGTTAGATCAAATTGATCACCACCGTCCATTGAGGAGGTGGAGTTGTATAAATAGGCTTAAGCTCTCTTGTGTGTTCTTAGCTTGCTTAGCTTTCCATAGTCTAAGTAAGTCTTTCGTGGGCAAGGCTGACTAACTTTCTTTGATAAGTCGGGGTAAAGTTTGCTAGTGTCGCACGGGAAGTACTTGAGAAAAGAAAGCTCGCGACACTTGGTGCATGTTGTTTGCAGATGATATTATCTCAAATAAATAGTTTCATCCTTGCATATGTCAAATAAATAGTTCCATTTTTTTTCATCAGTTTAAAGTATCTTTGATCTAAATGCAAATACTGAAGTCTCTACTAAACTTCCCTTGGAAGTAAAAAATTCATTGATTTTCGGCAAGGGTCATACATTTTTGTTTTTTATTTTTATTTATTTAATTTGTTTTTTTTTTTTTTTTTTTAATTGGGATGTTGACCCATTTTATTCATTTAAAAATCTACGCCCGAAGGCTACATGACTGACCCTATAGGGATAACTAAAAAGCCGAAACAAACTCGCACAAAAGATAGGATTCACCAATACAAGCCTAGACAAAAACTCAGTCTTTGTACCTTTTGTTTTCTTTCCTAGTTCTATTGGATTTTCGGGGACAAATGCTGATATCTTTGGTGTGACGCCTCTGATTCATCTTTCCGTCTGACATATCCCCTAAATCCAAATCACCGATTGCTGCCTGTGGACCTAGCTCAGATTCTGAGTTAACTTCATCACTATCCTCACTAGTACTTTCGAGCGAATCGATATTCAATTTCGGCGGTCGAAGTAGCTTATTTTCTTTAAACAAAGATATAGCCTTAGCCAAGTTGTCTCCGACTCTTTTATAATTCGGGGAAGTTTTGATAGCGTATTTGTCAAAATGTCTCTTTAACCTGACCAAAGACTGAAAGTCATCATCCGAGGGTTCCTGCACTTGCTGACCCTGCATAGCATCCCCTATCTCTGAGCTAGTAGCACCGAGGTGCCCCCCCATGAGTAAAGGAAACCAATTGTGCCGACAGAATTCCAACATCGCCGGGTTCAATATGATGTTATCCATTTGGCCTAGAACTACTAACTGCGAGCACTGGAAAGGACCCTGCATTTTCTGCTCTGAGTGGTGCCTACTCTGAACGTGGCGAACTGAGGACACACCCTGTTTCTATCGCAACGTCCCCTGTATTGGGCGAAATGCACTCTGTTTTAGAACCAGAGTGGCCAATCTCTTCAATCCCTGGATTGTCAACGTGTTGCATCCCTGGAGCCTCTCGCTGTGGCGACATGATCATGTTTGCTCGCTGAAGACCTGGAGCATCCTGCCAATCGAAACAGCTCCAGTCGAAACACTGGCTGCTCCTCGCGACGCTGACAGTTGAAAAACTATAGGACTGCTATTATCGTATATGTTCGTGTCGTCCAAACGACTACTCAGCGCCCCTGAATTGACCGCATCCTCCTGATTTGATGTCAATGCTTGTTTTCCACATACATTTTCAATCTCCAAAGTTGTATACCCTGCCTCACGTAAGCATTCCTCCGTAGTTTCTGGAACAACCTCGGCAATATCATGAGCCGTTTCCTTCCCAACCAATTGCTTATCCGCTTGATCACACACCACTTCCTCAACATCCTCCGTTAGTGGCGCAAAATTATTTGACATCACCAATTTAACCAGATCATTGGCCACTTGTCTCTGAACACCAAATTCCTCCTTAATCTCCACACCTTGGCTATTCTTTACACCACTCGTACCCACTTCTGGAGTGGGCAATTTCTCTTTTTTGGCAATAGGAACATACTGTTGCTTTATAATTTTGGTTTCGACCTTGGGCTTGGCATTGCCCTTCTCTGCTTGAGCTAGGTCAGGGGCTCTCCCACTACTCTTAAGACCTAACTTTTTCCTACAAAACTCCTCCTGATGCCCTATCAATGAACAAAATGCATAGTATTTGAATCCTGGATATTCAATCTTCTGCCAGAAACCCCTATTGTTAGCCTTATCAATCCAAACTCTATTTGGTAAAGGTTCCGCCAAAGTCATCTCCACGCAAACACGGGCAAAACCCGGGCGTGATAGGCATCTAGTATGATCATCCATTCGCAAAAAACCACCAAAAGAATTCACAATTGCTTTCAAGAGAGGATGATGAAATAAATGCAAAGGTAAGTTAGGCAACTCTACCCACAAAGGCACCGAGATCGGGTCCTTCAAACTGAATCCAGCATGCCAACGGAAAGCTTTGAAACGAACTCCACGAATAAAAAAAGAATCCCTTGACAAAACTTTCTTTGCTTCCACCTCAGATTGAAGGCGGACTAACACGTGACGTTGATCAAGCAAACCAAGCGAAAAATCGCCTAGAATTCCCCATGTCCTGTGTATCGAATCTCGAATATCTGCCAATGTTGGTCTATAGCTAGAGAATTTTAAAACAATCACATGTTGTTCCATGAACGCCTCTTCACGTACTTCATCCAAAGTCGTGATGTCGATTGCTGGGGCTCCATCTTTGCGGAATCGAGTACCTTCTACATGTATATCCGCAACTTCGTCAACCAAAATTTTACCCAAGATTTGGGCGAAGGATGGCTTGACCGCCCCTTTCACCGGTCCCCCGGGAAGAGGGATGGCGGCTGGAGGAGCCGACATCACATCAAGAACACAACCCAATCCAGTCCTGCTGACAGCCTGTTGCACGCGACAAACGGTGGAGGCGAGTCGGCGGCTGTGAAGGCGGCGAGTCGAGCGTCAAACCCCATGCGACAGAAAGTGTCAGAGGCGCTGGCGCTCTCTGCACGAAGCCCTCTCTCGCAAAACCCCTCCCTAGCGCTCGAACCCTGCTCCCTCTCTCGCGAAACCCCTCTCCCTCTTTCGCGAATCGCAAAACCCTTCCCCCTCGAAACCCCTCTCTGCGCTCGACACCCGAAACCCGTCTCCCTTTCTCGCGAAACCCCTCTCTCGCGGCCGCCGCGAAACCCCTCTCGCGAAACCCTTCTCGCATCCGTCAGCAGAATCGATCAGGAAAGTTCTCGCGGCCGTCGCGAAACCCCTCTCGCGAAACCCTTCTCGCGGCCGTCAGCAGATCGGAAGTACTCTCCAACTTGAACTTGAACTTGGTTCAATAGTCAGATAAAGTTGTTCTTCATGTGGTGACTGCAAAACAGTAGCTACTCCTTTGATGCCGAATGAAAAGATGAAGAAATGTGATGGTGCAAAGAAAGCAGATGCCACCGCAAGGGTCATACATTCACCATGTAGGTGACTCGTGCAAATATTCAGCCTGGTGTGTGAGCTTTGCTTTGTTAACCAAACAGTAGAAAGTTATGACCATGTTTAATTAATGGTAAACAGGTGTATTCTTTTTAGGAAGAGCTTCTGCGCAGTTAACTTCAAACACAAATAGATAGTTTCTTTGCTGATATAAGTGCTTGCTTCTGTTTTTCGTTTTCTGCTGCAGAACCAATACTCACCATGGGGAGCATCAAGTGTACCACATGGTCCGACAAATGGACGACTCTTACGGCTGATTGCAGCCGAGCTGCGCAGTTTGAGCACACACTATTAGTCACGCAGACTGGTGTGGAAATTTTGACCAAGTAGTCACCAAATGCTGTAGATACAGTTTTGTTCATGGATTAACATTGATTCTTTCCATTTGTAATTGTCCGTATAGAATGATAGTTGATGTATCTACCACATTTGTACCCAAAATTTTCAACTTCAATGTTTTATACAGAATGCAAGTGACCTTCCTAAACTCGGATATGCCCTCTTCTACATCCTATTAATATGAAGTATCAAGCCTCTTCATCTTTCTATGTTCATTGAATCAAGGACATGTTCACTCCTAAAGTACAAAAGATACTCATGCTCCCACTTTTAAGTGTTCAGATAATGGAAAACGTGAAGATCTTTGCGATGATGCCAAGGGTTTGGTGTGCACCTAGAATTTTAAAGGAGGTTAAGTGCGTTTGGAGCTTCCCTGAAACAACACAGGCCAGGATTTCTGGATCAGTGATCAAGTAATCTCTTGATTCGAGTTCTCCAAGTACTTTGTGACCAAGCAATCAAGTACAGATGGAATGACTAAAATTGAAGCAATAGTTCTGTGTGAAAACATTCTATTAATGGTTCAACAAAATCCAAATACCTGATTAACAAAAATGACTAACCACCAATGGCCAAAGTATAGCCAAATTGGGGAACTATATAAACTTGATATAAGAGCTTAATAACATAAAGCAAGGCAAGAACCGGCACCTTGTTGCCTTAAGCAATGGCAAATGTCATTCTCATAGCAATCCCACTACCATACGGAAACACCTCCAAAGTGTGCAATATTACTGTCTTCACAATTGCCTCCATAAGCTGTCTAAACCTTCCTGAATTTCCTTGTGCAGTGATGCAAGTTTGGTGATCAATGTCTCGATACATAAAGAACCACCAACACGATCTAGAGTTGCAGGATCTAATGGACTAGTCTGAGTGTCTGAAATAAGAGGTTTATGGGCAGGCCTACTGTGAATCCACCACAACATACTAGAGAACGAGTTTCCATTATCGAACTTTTTCAAATTCCTTATCTTTTCCAATGCCCCTTGCTTATCATTCACTCCTTCCACTGCGTGCACAAAACCCTTCCATTCTTCCCCAGCACCTTCTCTTCCCAAAGCTTGCAACGCCCATTTTACCAACTCCCTTGCAAACCCAACATCAGAAAACAAAATCTCAGAAATGGGTACCACTGGTAATAATTGAATTCCTAGCCTACACTCCTTACGCTCAGGTGGTGCAAACCATAGCTTGCTGTCTCTTTTGTTTGCCCACAACACACCAACCACTCTATTCTCTCTGCTGAATTTAGCATCATATATTCCCTCCTCACCCGCCTCTCGCACATGCCACCATGTCTTTGAAGCCTGAATCTCCAATGCAGCAAGTGTAGATCCAGTGGCTAGAAGATTAATATCGCTATAGATCAAACCCATCAGTGCAGCTGAATAATAACTATTCACAGCTTCACTAGTGCCCATTTGATTTCTTCCATCCACAAATTCGCTCAATCCCCCAGCCCATGAATGCAATTTCCACTCATCAAAACTCCTCAATCGTGGATAATGCGAATCTGAACACCCTCCTGCTCCTGTGTACATGAAATCTTCCATCAATGAGTAGGCTTTAGGCTTATACCTCTTTCCCCAAGCAGGATCAAATTTCGCTAACACCGCAATCCCATACAGAAAGTATCCTAGAGTGCAATGGTGATTGTTATACACACTAAATCCATATTCAGCTCTAGGGTCTTTGGAACCTTGTTTGGTAATAAGCCCACCCCATTTAGCCTCGAACAAGAATCCATTGGCAAAGAAAGTGCTATCTAGCCAAGGCTCAATCAACTCCTGTAAGAACTTCTTGACTGCTGGAATAACTTCAGGAAATGACACCTCTTCAGCTATCAATGCCAGTCTAGCTGCTCTTGCAATTGCTTTCCCATAGAAATATGGATTAGTGTTTGTTACTGGTGTCGAGCTCAAAGCTTTTACATCTTTGCGAAGAGCAGAAACAATTTCCGGAAATAATTCTTCATCGATCCCCCAGATGGATTGCCATGTTATCGGAATGGGCTCCGTTTTCAATACCCAAGAGTCCCCTACAACTCCTACAAGTTCCCCATCAATACTTCCATACCTGAATTCTTCCAAAATGGTAACATCATTGGACAGAAGGCGAAGATGAAGAGGGTGGGCTAGTAAGAGAAGATTACACATCCCTTTCTTCTCCCATTTGTACTCCAAACAAAAGGGTTTACTGAAATCAGCATGACCAGTGAAATCTGCATGGCCAGAGACTGGGTAACAAGAACTAAACTTATCGAGGATTGCCTTGTGGCGAGGGTCTAAATGTGGCAAGACTGCACACCTGACTATGCCGGAATATTTACTACAAGTGATGAGGGATGGTGAGGTTTGGGTAAGGTACATTGGAGAAAATGAGTAGAGTATCCATGTTTGGTTGTTGTGGAGTTGGACAATGTGTTTTGTGTTGGCAGTGTTGGAGGAAAGAGAGAGAATTGCATGGGTGGTAGACATGTAAAATGGAGAAGAACTGGTGATGTTACATGTTAGAAATGGACTTCCTCTGACAAGGTAGAAGGTCAGGTGAGGAGGGAAATGTAAGGTGACACTAAGACCACTGAAAGATGAAATAACGTGGTCCTTGGTGTTTTTCTCGTGCAGGGTGGGTGAGATGGTAAGATCGGAAGTGAATTTTTGGTAAATTTCAGAAGAGGTGGAGATGAGAGATGGGTAGCAGAGGCTGAGAGAAGAGTTTGAAGATTTGATGAGATAGGGGTGGATGTATTCAGGTTTGTCTCCATTTTGCAGAAGGAAGTTTTGGAAGAAAGAGCTGGTGGGGAGAGGGGAAGAGAGGAGGTGAGGGGAGAAGAAGCGTGATGGGTCAGGAAGAACTGATGATTGGGCCTGAGGGAAGAGAAATGGAGTGTCTGATGATGATTCATGCATGGTGGTGAGTTGAGAGCTTGATGAAGAAGAAGAAGAAGAAGAAGAAGACATGGTGTGCTCAGAAATTGAAGAAGGAGAAGGGCTGTGTTGCTCTTATTGGGATTGATATAAACCAACTGGGGTGATTTGCATTATAAAGTTTTGTCTGTTGAGGCTTTTGAGATACATATCAGGTTATCTCTTGAGCTTCTTGGACATTATGGCTTTTGCTCGGTTCTTGGGCTTCTTCAAGAGAACAGTGGACAGTTGCCAGGTTTACAAAAATACTATGGGTAAATGAATTTTTTTTTTCTTTTCAAAAAGGGGTTTTTATACATACCCCTCAAACTAATTCTAAATTATTTATATAAAAAAAAGAAAAAAATCTAAATTAGACGTACCCATTCAAAGATGACTAATTAGCCATGTCTCCTTAGACTCACATCTCCGTCCTTTGACTCTGAGGGTTAGGGGAAGGTATTTCATCCCGCGATCCTAATCTCGTCCTGATTTTTTGGGGTCTTATTGGGATTGATCAATTTCATCCTAATCCCATCCCGCGATCCTAATGTCGTCCCGTCTCATCCCGATTTTTTTGGGGTCTTATTGGGATTAATCAATCTCATCATGATCCCATCCCGTCCCGATCTAGAGTGGGATGTGATCGGGATGAAGATTTTTAATCTCGCCCATTTCAAACCAATTTTTTAATATTTAAAATGAACTATGTAGTATGAAACTATTTGTTGACATGACTATTTTATTTGCTGTTTTATTTATTTATATGGCTATTTTATTCTCACAAGCTTCCATGTGACTCACCTAGATAATGAATCTAACTCAAACTCTCCCTTCTTTTTTTTCTTCTTCCCAACTCTTGACAAAAACAATATGTGTTTCTCGTTATTTTTAAATGACAAACCCATTGATCATTTTCGTTAGCAATGTACAAAAAAATGGCTATCTTCAATAGCGGTTTAAAAAAAAATGATGTAAAAGCTAATGAAATGGGAAAAAAAATAATCAATGGCTTAAAGTTATATAGTTATTTTTGGAGTTGTGTATTTGGTAAATCCAAAATTTCAATCTTGCATGTTAAATTTTCAATCCAAAATTTAGTACATGCTCATCCCGTCCCATCCCATCCCAACATCCCAAACTTGTTTGGGATGGGACGAGTTGAGATGAGGTCTATCCCGTCCTATCCCATCCCGATCCCGAACAAACAGGATGGGATAGGGATGAGGTTCATCCCGTCCCGTGCCCACCCCTAGTGAGGGTCACAAAATGTATGACCAAAATGCTCATTACGTGAGGAGCACACTTATGCTCCAAAAATTTATCAATACACACTTATAGATCTATACCCATCTAGAGACAAGATAGACGATTATCATTAAAACAAAAAATTAAATTAAATTAAAATACATAATTTCTGCAAAATACACCTCGTGATTATTGATGATACATCAAAATAGACCTATCATCACGACCATACACGTGGCACAAGGATCGATGACACAACAAACAACCCACTGGGCAAGCTTATGAAGCCCGATAGAAATAAAGCTAAATCCATAGGCCAGGCAAGGCCCACCTCCAAGGAGGCCTAAGTAGGATCCAAATCCATGCTTAGATGAATCAAAGCCCAAATCCAAGCCCGTTACACGTTCTCTCATCAAGAAGAAGAACGTTGCACCAAGAAAGAGTCGTGGAGGGACCAATGCCTCCACGAACACATCTCCATTAAGGAGAATGTTACAGAAACATCTCATTCCGTTGTGTCTCACATGCTTAAGTCACGCAGAGAGTTAACTACAACCATTATAAAAGGTAAATGGAACTTTCGCCAAAGGTATGCAACTTTAACTGAGTTTTGTCCAAATTTACTTCCTTCTTCCAAGATAGTTACTGACTTAAGCATTGGAATGCCTTCGCCCACCAAAAAGGTGGTCTTTGGCAGTCTAACAGTGGTTTTGCAGGTCAAACTCACAGGAGGACGATTTTTTGCCGAATCAGTTTGGCACCGTCTGTGGGGAACGACAAGTTTCCTCTTTCCAAATACAAAACACACAAGTGACAAAGCTCACCACAATCTAACAAAAGATCAACAAGACCATCAGAAGGAATAATGCAGTCTACAGATCCACAATCCAGTAATGATCACAACAACTCTCTAGCTGATGCATCACTGACGACTCAAGGAGAAGACACGACCCAAATCGCCAGACCAATAGCATTCGAGAATGAGGATCCGCTGCGCACAATAGTCCAGACAGCCCAGACAACTGTCAACGCTGCTATCAATCCCGGGGTAGATTTGCTTATAACCTAGATGAAACATGTAACAATGATACTAGAGAGGATTGTGTAGAAGCACATTCAACTAGTTAACCTGGTTCAAACACAGCCACAACAAAACTCCGCTAATCGAACTCAAGAAAGTGGAGAAATCTTAGCAGAACCTCAACAAGGAAAATTCGAAAGCAGTGAGCTTCCACGAGGTAAGAATCCATTATATGAAGGGACACTTACCGAAATCCCATTCAAAATAGGGGTCACGGATCCTAATGTATTATACGAATTAACAAAACTGCCATTTTTCAATGCCCTCATGAAAACAACAATGTCGAAAATGTTCATTCCGCCAAAGTTCGAGGTGTATGATGGTACTTTCGACCTGACCGATCATTTAAGACATTTCCACTACATGATGGCCTCGAAAGAGACCACACAATCAATTTTATGCAGAACATTCCCAATCGGCCACACTTCAATAACAATGAACTGGTTCAATAGTCTACCACCAAGATCGATAGATTTCTTTCAAGCCCTGGCCACCGCTTTCATCACCAGATTTATTAGAAGCCAACGGATGAGGGAAAGGCCACACTACCTACTGCATATCAGATAGAAACCCGAAGAAATGATACGAGAATATGTCACCCGCTTTACCAATAAACTGACAATGATCGACAGATGTAGTAATGACACAGCCGCATCAACCTTCGTGGCCGAATTAAAAAGAAGTCCTTTCTTCGACGCTCTTAACTTGGAGCCACCAAAGAGCATGACAATCCTAGTAAAAGTAGCATCAAAAGCATATCTCCTTAGAAGAGATGAAAATAGTCAGGAAGAAAAATGATCAAGAAAGAGAAAATATCTCAAGAAAACGAGAAAGAAATGAAGACAACGGATAACAGGAAGGTGACAACCCATCAAAGAAACATCGAAGTAGTGGCAAGAAGGATTCACGATGACTGGAATTCGGGAAGTCGCAACCAACACGAGTTGAGCGTGAGAAAACCGCATACAAACCATACACAACTCTGAAGACAAGTCGAGCAAACATACTAAAACACATAGCGAAGTGGGATAACATTAACTGACCGCTTCGGATGAGAAGAGACCCAGAAGGAAGAGACAAAAGCAAATACAACACATTCCATAAGGATCATGGACACGATACTGAAGAATGTTATAACCTAAAAGACGAAATCGAACACTGGGCTCAACGAGCACTACTAGAAAAATTCGTCGGAATGCTAGAAAAACAAATCGATCGGAAAGATAAAGCAGACAACGCTGCAAAATCAAAAAAATAGTCCAGAGAATTGATATACACCACACGCTGCACAACCAAGGGAAGCAAAACACACAAAGAAGCAAGGCAAACCCCTCACTCGTCTATATTGGAACAAGGGTACCAACGAAACACTTCATAAAACATGGAAAAGCCTGCATCATCCAATCCGTACAAATAAAAGGACTCCATCAGCAATTGCAAGATCGAATCGAACCACTAAACAACACAAGAGGAAAAAGCAAGGAAAAACGAAACACCGACCCTCAACACAAAGACCGACAACGAGCAAAGAAAAACAAGGCAAACAATATTCTGAATCAGTATAAAAGCCTTAATGGCAAAAACCGATGAAATATTCAAGAAAACATCAATAGATATTAAAGATTTAGAAGCTCCAAATTTTCACATGGACGTACAAGGCTGTCAGGCCGTAAAAGTCAGACACACAAAACTTTTGGTCTGATCAACCACGAAGTGGAAGTTGGACACCCGAGTCACCTAAACACATAAAACTTTGAATCGACCGAGGTGTCGGTTAACGAAGTAAAGGTTGGACGCCCGAGTCACCTAAACACAAAAAAACTTTGAATCAACTGAGGTGTCGACTCAACAAAGTCAAGGTTGGACATCCGAGTCACCTAAACACAAAAAAAATTTGAATTGACCAAGGTATCGAGTTAGCGAAGTCAAGGTTGGACACCCGAGTCACCTAAACACAAAAAACTTCGAATCAACCGAGGTGTCGAGTTAACGAAGCCAAGGTTGGACACCCGAGTCACCTAAAAGGCAAACAAAAAGTCCAAGCTAAGGAAACGAATCAATACGATCTGAAAAATACAAAAAAAAACAACCACTTACAAATAAATCAGAAAGAACGACAGCGACCAGCAGCTAAACAAGAAACAAGCATGAAGGATATTATAAAAGAGCTTGATACAAAAGCTACGATAGTTACAAAAAAACAAAAGTCAATGTTTATTGATAAAAATTACTTTGGTACATCCGGATAAGGCAATAAACAAGTAGGAGAGGTAACATGAGCAATGACATGATCAATATAAGTCGAAACAGGAAAAGAAATCATTCCAGGAGAAGGGAACATCAACGGCTTCAGAATGCTTGGAAGGGGCAATGACTCTTCTACTGCTGGAGCAGGTTCCTTGGCATCATCATCCTCAAACGCTTCACCAACAAAGTGACGATACCTAGACAAATCTTCCCCGAGCCTTTCGATATAATCAAGAAGCTCAACCCGCCCGTCAACAACTCGCTTCCAATCCTCAGCTTCGACCACACAAAGCTTATCCTTAGTAACAACGAGTTCAGTTTTGGCCTCAGCAAGCCGCTCTTCAGTAGTGGAAAGCATACCGAAAGCATCTGCCTTGACATCACGAAGTGCAACAACTATCTGGTCCACCCGCCTCTCAACAACGTCACACATAACAGATTGCTCCAATCCAGAACAAGAAGCTTCATCGAAAGTCGTTCTCTCAACATATAACTCCTTTTCCAGATCGCGAAAATGAAAACAAGCCTCATCTAGCTTAGCTCTCAAGGAGTCAAGATCAGCAACAGACTTATCACGCAGGTTCTTCGCCTCCGTCAAAGATTATCGAGCGACCACAACAACTTTCTCCAAGTTTGCGCATTGCATCGTTAACACATCAAATTGAAAAATGACATGAGAAAATACCAGCAATAGTGCTGTCAACCTCATTTCCAAAAGAGCCACTTGATCACGACCAGCTCGATAAACCGAGCCCATTACCCCCGCGTAAGAGAGATGATTTATCCCATCCATTTCTGCTCAAGACCATGGTTGATACTATCAAACGGTTCAAACACGGGCATCGAGGGCTTATCTACCAACCTCATGTACCATTCATTTACCAATCTACGTGCACTGTCCTGCACGTTGAGCTGGGTAAACCAACAAAACTTGTCGTCAGACTTAATACGAATGTCGTTCGACCCAGGCTCAGTCCAACTAATCTGTGGATGGAGGACACGAGGATTCGGAAGCACCGAAGAACCACCTCCGACAGCAGGGAGAACAAATGGAAGATCAATAACAGTGGAAAAATCACATTTGCCTTCCCGTCAAAAAGCATCCGCGACAAAGGAATGACTGGCGGTAGCGGCATGAGCAAGAGAAATCTGTCGAATAGGAGAAGAAAATAGAAACCCGGCTGCCTCGTTGACATCAATAGAAGGAGAGGGGGAATGATCCCTAAGACTTCATCCGCCAACTTTGCCTTTAGAATGCTCCATCACCAACTGGAGCATTTTCTCATTAATGGCTCGAGGATCGTCATTAGACAACTCGACAGTGTCCAAAACACCATAAGCAGAAAGAAGTTTCATCTCATTGTCGTCGAGCGGATGAATAGTCTCCTTTTCACTCATTTCCAATGCAAGTCTTAACTCCTCAACTTCCTCAAGAGATTCGCGATCTCCTTTTACAACATCATCGTGAGAAGAACCCGAGCGAGAAACAATATCCCGAACAGAACCCGGATGAGTCACAAGCCGAGTAGAACTACAATTCGAAACTCTTTTCTTCTTTGGAACTTGAACATAATCTATGGGCAATTTCCTTGAGGGACTAGTGGACCTCGCAAGCTTTCATTTTCTCGAAACAGGAGCGGAAATAGTGACGGGAGCATTGAGATCTGTAACACTCGAACGGAGCTCACTTTCCAATCAATGCTAGCATCACTAACACAAGAACAAGCAATATGGGCAGCATAAGCCTTAGCACGAGCCTCAGTAAATAAAGTTTGTTCCACTTCATTCATAATGTACAGACCACTACGCTCCAGGATGCCATCGGAAAGAAATGCGTCAACAGGAAAATGGGCAAGCTTCAAGAATTCTTTACTTATTTTCTGTTCCTTAGCTAATAAAATAAGATTCTTCCGCCTATTGGGAACTCGAAATGATCGGAAAATCAACCGACATCTCAATCGGAAGTAGCTAGAATTCACAGAAGCATAGAACCAAGACCGCGACCAATCAGGAGAACGAAGAAAACAAATCTCCCTATTCACTAACAGACCAACCACCGAATGCAGAATCCTAGCAGTTAAAGGAATACCTGCAAGGGTAGCCCTCACTTAGGAAGAGACCATCACCTTCCAACCATTGGGGCCCATTTGGACATGAGGAATACCCAAGAGGTTCAGATACTCCCATAACAACTCTGGAACAGGAAATCAAAGGCCAGAAGGAAACAAACACGAATACAGTGTAATGTATCTAGCTTTTGGGTTACAAGGGCTATCATCCGGTTCAGGCCGGTTAAGCTCAAGTTCAGGCGGAAGATTATAATCGGAACGAAGGTTCTCCAGAGTTGATTGAGAAACTCTATTAGGAGAACAATGAGCCTCACAAAGATTCAACGACTTACCACTAAACTTATCACCAACAGACATTGTTGAGGAACAAAGGAACAAGGAAAACGGAGAAGAGGAAGGAACAAACAAACCTTAAGTTCAAAGATAGCGTGAAGAGGGAAAACGTATTCACCACATTTCCTTTTTAAAGAGCCAAGCGATGAAGAGACGATTCATGGGATAGCGTATGAGATATGATGGTGATGCGAAATCCCAAAAATTTGCTCAATAAACAAACGGACAAGCAAAGGATCAAGACACCAACTTGTGAAAAACAACTTACAACATTAAATACAAGGCAATGATGAAATGGAAAGTTGAACCGTCACCAAAGTTAGTGGTCACGTCAACATGCCCACTAACTAAGGGGGAGTAGCTGATGATGCATCAAAATAGACTGATCATCACGACCATACACGTGGCACAATGACCCATCACGAGGACACAACAAACAACCCACTGGGCCAGCTTATGAAGCCCGATAAAAATAAAGCTAATTCCACAGGCTGAGGCAAGGTGCCACCTCTAAGGAGGCATAAGCATGATTCAAATTCAGGCCCAGACGAATCAAAGCCCAAATCCAAGCCTGTTATACATTCTCTCATTAAGAAGAATAACGTTGCACCAAGAAAGAGCCATGGAGGGACCTACGCCTCCACAAACGCATCTTCATTAAGGAGACTGTTACAAAAACATTTCCTTCCATTGCGCCTCACATGCTTAAGTCACGTAGAGAGTTAACTATGATTATTATAAAAGGTAAAGGGAAATTTCGACAAAAGGTATGCAACTTTAACTGAGTTTTGTCCAGATTTACTTTCTTCTTCCAACAAAGGTATTGACTTAAGCATCGGAGTGCCTTCAGCCACCAAAAATGTGGTCTTTGGCAGTATAACAGTGGAGTTAAGGTATTGACTTTAACTGAGGACGATTTTTGGACGCATCAATTATTACAAATCTAGATGAGGGAGTTAAGGGCTTGATTTAAACCAAATCATCATCTTCTTCCTCACTTGAACAACCACTTTGATGGGGAATTTTCGTCGGCGAGAAGAGCTTTCCCCTGTAACATTGAATCAGAGAGTTGTGAGAGCTTCTATATGGAGTTGAGAAAAGGGGGAACTTCAAGCTTCTATGGGGTTTTAGAATTGACAATGGTTGCTACAGTAAAGAAACCATTTATCTTTTGCTTTGTCTGTATCCCTATCTTGTTATTTATGGCAGCTCCAATAGCTATTCTTTAAACCACTAAAACTATCGAGCACCACCTTCAACCCTAACCCTACCCCTTCCCTAAACTAAACACCACAACCACCATCACAACCAGCGACGGAGCCAAGATTTTTGTTGAAGGGGGCAGAATGACGAGTCATAGTTACTAAATGATAATATAATAAATAACTATACAAAACCAATTGCTAAACAAAACTCCATTTTACAACTGGCTTCGACAGATTTTCATACCCTTAAATCGTTTCATGATTGCTTTGTTATCAATGCCATCAAAACTTCCTTTTTAATATATGTTAACAACGGGTAGGATGACTGAATAAATTATGAAATAATATCCATGCTCTAGTCATTATGACTTGTATTGTTGTTGATGGGTAAATAGAGAGTGACAAGTCTTGCTAGAATAAATTTAATTGTCGGTTCTTGTCTAGCACTATTTAATCATCCTTCTTGAGCACTCTACTTGATGATTTATACTTGTTGAACTTTTTATAAGTTGATTCCTTAGATAACAAAAATATTCTAAAACTAGTTGCCTTGTATCAAATATTTGAAATTCTAATCCCATATGAACAACAAGGATGGTTAGATGGGGTTAGTAAAATTGTAGGTTAGTCTATCCATTTTTCTGTTCCCTTTCATTTTTTGTAAAATATGTTTCTTACTCAAAATATTTATTAATGATTTTTTTTTGTTGCTACAGAGCCTGATATTGTAGGTGATGGATGGGATGCAACTGTCAACCCTTCAATTGATGTGCCACCAGGCGTTCAATCCATGCCTTCCATCACTCTAATTAGCTGGGATATGTAGTGGTTGTTGCTCTTCTTACTGTAGTTCACTATTTAAATACTCTTGTAGTGAGTATTTCTTGTCTTTGTTTAGGAAAGAGCAATGTGCTTCTACTCTTGCAATGATTTTTTTAGCTTGAAACCTTCAATCATTCACCTTTTGGAGAAAATAAATTAGTTTTTCAATTTCATATGTACAAGTTTTGGTTACATTACTGTGGTGTTTTGAGGATAGTGAAAGGAGGGGGCATAGCATAATTGGGTTGTATTGGGCTTAGGGATTTATGGCAGGGATCCTTGGGTGGGTTCTTGTAAATAAATTTTTTTTTAAAATTTCCCGAATCATAAGACGACGTGTATCAACCGCCGCAATGATATTTTAACGACAACAAACAAACATTGTTGATACTTTAAAGTCATGCTGAAATGCGATGTCCTAAAAGATATGCAGTTTAGTAGCCCATTTCTAAGACATCAAAGACGGTGCAAACATGCACATTGTAAAACATAGGTCTACTGGATAAGAGGATGTGTGTCAAACGTCGTTAGAGGCATTTCATTACGCTAGATGTGCATCGTCACAAACCATATATGTTTGTAGTTTGTAAAATTACATATGATTTTTTTTTTTCAAAAGTCAACGGGGGCAAGTGCTCCTATGTAGTTCCATGCCTGATCACAACTTCAACCCCAACCCTTCACTGAACTAGACTAGACACCCACCTTACCTCCAACACCACCGTTACCAACCCACCCCTTCCATCTACGACCTAGCCTCCATCCCGCCCCTTTTTTGAATTGAACTAAGCCCCCACCCCCACCCGCACCATATCAACTAGAAGATGAAAGAGGAGTTAGAGCTGGAGACGAAGATAAAGAAGCGAGTTTTGTACCAATATGAACAATTTCGCGAATAAGAAGATGGACATCTTAAGAAGTGGTGGTAGTGATGGAGGTTAGAGTTTGAAATTTTTGCTTGAATTGGATTGGAGCCATTGTGTGTTTGATGAGTTGCTCGAGTGAATGATGAAAGGAGAGATGTGGGGAAATGGAGGTTCTAATTCGGCAAATTGAGGAAAGATGAATTGAAAAGGAGGAGGACTAAATTGGTGGAGGTGAGGTGAAATGGTTTGGGTGTAGAGGATTCGAAAGAGAGATTGGTGGGAGAGGGGGATGGTTCGATTGGGTTTAGGTGATGGTGGTGTGTTTGGATATGGGGTGGGTTAGTTTGTTGCAGAGATTTGAGGGTGGGGGTGCTTAAGGAAGATGAATAAATAAATTAATTCATAAATTAAAAAAATAATAATAAAACAGAGATTTAAGGGCCATCACGTCGTAAATTTTGGGGGCATCTGTGAGGGGTATGTCTAATTTCGTAAATTTGTCAGTAAATGGGAACATGTCTAATTAGCCATCTGTGAGGGGTATGTCTAATTTCGTATTAATTTCAAGGGTATGTCTAAGAACCCCTTTCAAAAACGCTATTCTATCTGGGAAACATAGATGACAACCAACTGAGTAGGCATTATCATTTAAATGCATCAAAGAAAAAAAAGGTTATTTCCCATTTGGCCCCCATTATTTATTGTTATTCCTTTTTGACCCCATTAGTTTTTGTATTCCAGTTTAATATCCATGATTGTATATTCAATCACTTTGACTAACAAATTTCATCCAATTTTTTTAAAAGACAAACTTACCCATTGCTTTCCAAACCGAATGATTTCCCCCTTTCCCTCCCTCCATTTTTCTTCCTCTTTCCTCGCAGTCTCGCTGCCACCCTCATCCTTCCTCATTTATTTCGCAGCGCCGCCGCAACCCTCCCCTTCCTCCTTTATTCCACATCGATGCTGCAACCCTCCCCTTTCTCCTCCTTTTTCCTCGCAGCCCCACCGCCACCCTCCCTCAGCTCCGCCCACCCATGTGTTCACCTCCGCCACCACCACCCACCAATTCGATCACCCATCTTCACTGCTAAAAATATTCCAGCCATGAGGACTTTGTCCCAATTAGCATTCTTAAGCCTTGTGTAAACAACAAACAACCACTAAATGGTACTAAGAGTTCTAATTTCAGAACTTGAAATTGATTGTTGATAGCTTCATACTTCAATTCAGTTTCCAAATAAAGGAAAAATTAAACCACACAACACGAGCTTGCAAGAACAATTTTTTCTCATCAAATCTATATTCAAAAGCTGATGTTTCCATGAAAAAAAATGTTCTCTAGTAAAAGCCTGAGCATCATCGGTGGAAACTGTGTGGCGCATATTTGAGCAAGTGGTGCAAATATGCCTTGTTCCCAACCAGCATGATCACAATATTGGAATCTGTGTGATCTCAGGGTGTGTTTGGTTGCATGGAATTCTAAGGTGGGAATTGGAATCCCATTCCATGACATCCTATGTCATGGCATCCCATGTCATGGACTTGACCAACTTTGATGTTTGGTTGTCCATGGGAATTGGATTCCAATTCCTATTGTGAGTGTTTGGTTGCCTAAAACTAATCATGGGAATTTTTTTTTTTTAATTATGAAGATCCCACAATTCTAATTTTATATAAAAACTAGAATATGTTTTTGATTTTGCTTCATGCAAAACATCCTTATAGTATAATTTTAAATCCGACGTCTGCTTAAATCTTTCAATGAGAAATAGAGGTGGGCACGATCCGGATCGGTTCCAAATTTTAAGGAACCTAACTCGGACCGTTTAAATTTAATGAAATCGGTCCAGTCTGGATTCCCTCATTTTGAACATTGAGACCGAACCTAACTCGAACCGTTTGGAACGGTCCGGTTTCAAAATGAGTATATGAATATATTCTGGGTATTGATTCATATGTCGTTAAAGGTTTCATTTCTTGTTTATACAAGTTTCTCACTATAACAATACCGAAAATAACAGTAACAATACTCACTGTAACAATATCGATAATAACAAGAATATATTGTTCCATACTCACTGTAACAATGCCAACTTGGCTAAGAATGTATTGTTACATACTGCTAATGCAATTGCAACTAAAACATTACCAAGAATATATTATTACATACTCAATTTGCTGATGTCAACTAAAGCATTGCCAAGAAGTGCACTCACTAACAATATTCACAGTACACTCACTTAACAATATTCACAGTACACTCACTTAACAATATTCACAGTACACTCACTGTAACAATACTTATTGCATTACAATTTACAACATTACAACATTTCCCATCTAGATGGTGAAGCTTACCAATGGATTGGCCAGGGAAGGAATCAACAATCTTGACAACGTCTTCCACAACATCATTGTCAGTCCGGAAGAAACCCTTGCAGACACCAATACGGTCCTCTCTGGTAGGAGCCCAGTAAAACTTCTACATACGACCATCACAGATAAAAGGGGCATACATTGCTTGTTTATCGGTTTCACTCTAGGTGTATCAATTTATCTGAAACTAAACACATCGGTTATTTGAATGCAGGTTGTGTGATCTAAAGATAAAACCCTTAAAAAATTAATATTTATATCCATTTTTTTCTTCTGATCTACCAAAGTTAAAGAGTCGAATCAGTGTAGATACCTCTTGGAAGACCATTACTGCCTGACAATCATAAGAGAAAAAAAGGGCTCTCCAAGCCTATGAGTTAACTTGCAATTCAAGAACTATCTGATGAAAAAAAATAGGAATGCTTGCGAGGTACAAATATAAAGCACACCTGAACAGCTTGGACTTCTTGCATTGCCTCACGAACAGAATATGAATGGACTAAATTTGGCACAAGAATTGTTGGTGCTTCATTAGAAATAACATCAGGTTTTCTCCTACGACTTCCACCAATAGAAATTTTTGTTGAATGAGTGGAACTTTTCCTTCTGTAGCAGGGCGTGGCTGTGAGCAAGTAGATGGCTACTGTAAAAAGTTGGGGAACCCACAAAGACATAACTTTCACAAGTCTAACCATTCATTCATGAATTCAAGAATGAAAAAAGAGTGAAAGAACGATTACTTTGGTAGTACAGTCCCCTCCCTGAGATAAAGCCAATCATTGGTGTACTCGTCAAATTCTGCAACCATAGCGATCACATATCCCGCACCTTTTTGGAAAGACCTTTCCTGCACAAGTATATCACTTCAACATTGCAAGCTAGGCACCTTCTCTGACAAGTCAAAAGTCAGCAAGGAAGACTTCGCTGGCCTCTGCAACCTACTCACAAGTGCTTCGAATTGAGGCGTTGCACACATTGTTCTCTCATATGTTCCAAACCATTTTGCTTGCATATATTTTTTCTTCCTCCATGGCCCCATATGCATTTTGTTGTCCTTCATGCATCTCTTAGCAGTGGAACAAAGAATCTTGATCACATTACGTAATTTATCAGCCTTGGCTACAAAAACTTCAGGAAGCCCATTGACTAATCGATTGTATTCCTCTCTAGCTCTTGCCATTTCAAACTCAACACGAAAATTCAAGTCAATTACTACCCTCACCTCCCCTTTCTTGGAATTTTCTAAAACATCTATGCAAGTGTGCTCCCCTGATGGAAAATCTGATGAGGTCTTCTTCCACTTGGACTTGCAAATGGCGCTGTTGAAACCCATTTTACAGAGCCTATCAGAGATGTCTCTCTTTAGGCAATTGTGGCAGCTGCCATCACCAGCCGGCCTTTGGCATGTACAGATTGTTCCAGCTAACTTGTACTCCTTTAGAACCACTCTAACAGCTTGCCTAATTCTTGATTCAACATTGCTACCCCTACTAAAGGCTGCTTGTAAATTAGAAATGTTACATAACTTGAATTAGGAATGTCATCTAATATACAATGCAAAACTAGGAAGAAAAAAAAAAAGACCTGCAAATTGGAGAACATTTGTAAAGATATATAAAATTTGCCAGCTAAAGATCATAAGGTGTATAATGACATGAGAAACTTACATGTAAAAGCTGATGTTGTTCTTCCCAAAATGCTTTGCTCTGTGCACCACATTGTTCATCCATTTCACCATTGTCATCCCACCCAATCTCCTAAAAACTACAAGTGTTATCCAGCGAGTCATCTCCCATCTCAAATAACCCGAAAGCAATATCCCTGAGGCTTGCAGACTCATCAGATAATAAAACGCCATCACTAAAACCCATCAAAACCCGAGGACCCATTGGAATTCTTCCCCTTGATCCGGCCATAAACCAACGCTACTTGCAAAACCTTTTCAAATTGAATCAAGTGTTGTAAAAATTGTTTCAAATAGCTGGTTTTTATAAGTCCATAATAGAAGATTTGGTTTGACAATTGAAAGCTAATAATGGGAGAAAACCAGCTAATCAAATGTGTTCTCAGTGGCTCAAACTGATCAGATAAGTTGGGAAATATGGTGTTGTTTCCAGCAAAGTGGCACATCACTTTCCGGTTATTTAATTGGAACATCAACATATAATGGATCAGCGAAACTCTACATCAACCATAAAACACAATCCCATGCATGGTCACATGACAAAACAAGATACTTACACTAATAGGGTTTGCATCAAATGATTTAAATCATTAAATGCATTAATATATGATACACAAATACATATGGTTTATAAGGGTCACTTTACTTGGGTTTCCTGTTATTTGCCTGTTTTCCTTTTCTGTTTACTTTGTTTATGTTGAGCTTCTTGCTCTCTTGTAATTGTTTCCGCTGTCCTTAATACAAATGTTTCATTCATCAAATATGTATATATATATGATATGCAAATACAAAATCTATATGTGTAGATGTCTTCAAAAATCTAAATCCATGGTAAACCCATTTCTCTAAACATGGAGAGGGAACCAAAAAATGTGGTGAAAGAGAAAAAAAATAGAAACCTTGGAGAGGAGATCCTTGCACCAGCATGTTTGTTATCCCAACCAAATGTATTGTCAGACTCATCAGCACCAAGGGTCCGGCCATTAACTTGAATGTAGTTGAGATAAGTTGGGTTTTTGGTTGCTCTGTGAAGCCAAGCAGCACCCCACAACAACTCATCCTTCAATTAGAACAACAAATTGAAACCCATTAGAAATCCACCCTGAAACTGAACCAAAAAATTAAGTTCTAAAATAAGTAAAATTTGCTTACTTGATAACCAGAGTAAGAATGTTAGAAGGGGCACACATGGGGCTTCAAGCCATTACTATAAGCTCCTCTGTACTTATCAGCAAACCCAAACACCTACACCACCAAAACATTGAGTCCAAAAATGTCAAAATCTGAAGAAAAAGAGAGCAAATAACACAAAGGAGTGTTTTAGTTGTTTTGTTCTCTTAGAGAGACGGTTCTTCTGATGAGAAGCTTGGAGTAAGTTGGGTCACATCTTCTGAAGGCCAAAGAAGCAGCTGCAAGTTTCGAATGGAGATCCGAGGATGGAGAGAGCTTCCAATGGAGCTTCGAGTGGAGATCTGAGGATATGGAGAGCTTCGAATGCAGATCTGGGCATGGAGGGAGCTTCGAATGGATCTTCGAAAGGGAGATCTGAGGATGGAGAGAGCAAAAACAGAGATAGCTTCGAATGGAGAGAGGCGAGAGAGGTCTGGGTTTGGTTTGGCAATAAAGAGCGAGAGATAAAAAAAGACCGTGAATTGTTTTCCTCGCTGAACCAAGGCGTCTGATTCTCACCAATGGTGGGAATCTATGGCACGTGCTGGCATCCCCCACCTATCAATAAAATCTCAAACAAACACCCAACATGCTATTCCAAGTGGGAATAGGTGCAACCAAACACATCCTCAGAGCGCTTTCAACCACCTCTTTACATTCTCAAAGTAACATGACGAGCTACGTCGTACACAAGCAGTGCGTCGACTGCTCCACAATAGTGTTTCAGGATTTGATGAGTATGCAAAGCTTAGAATTCAAGCAATGATTCAATTAACCAAAAAAATAGACACAAACAGAGTCTTTTTTTTTCTTTCCTCTGTCTCTATTTAAAAAAAATGGAACATAAAAGGAGCATATGGTTTGTTCTCACAACTCATCTTGATTTCTCCAGAGCCTCATCTCTATCTAATTGTGATACACTTTCAACCGCCCCAACAAGCTCACCAAACAACACTTTAGATTAAACAAAGTTTTCATTTTCTTCTCTCTTTGTTTATTTCTCACTATTAAATATAAAGAAAGTCAACATGATCAACACCTCCTTGTTGCGTTTTACTTTTTTCCAAAGATAAAGCCTTAAGGGGCTAAACTGCATTCTCCTCTGTTATAAGCCAGAGAACTAAATCTTCTTTATTCAATCACTCAATAAATTCACCATAAGCCTCTTTCTCAGTTATACTAATCATTATGTCGCTTTATCCGCATTTTCCTCTGGTGAGGTGGTTCACTTCAAATAGAGAGATTAAAAAAAAAAAAAAAAAAAGGTGAGAGATTAAAAAAAAAAAACAAAGTGAGAGATGGTGGGTTGGCGGGGAGAAGAAAAAAAGAAGTCATAGAGGGTTCGTTGGTGGGTAGTGCGAGATTAAAAAAAAAATGACTGAGAGGGTAATTTTGTTTTTTCAAAATTTTGGATGAAATTTGTTAGTCAAACAGGTTGAATACACGGTCATGAGTGTTAGACTAAAATATAAAAACTAATGAGAGTTAAAATGAAATAACAATAAACTAATGAAGGCCAAATGAGAAATAACCCAAGAAAAAAACTGAATTAAGAAATTTCCTAGCAAAAAATGGGCAAGTTCAGTAGAAATGTCTCATTGTCTTCTTTTGTAAATCGGGTGATCAAGAAATGTATCGCCTCTGGCATTCAAAGCTAATCTGCCACGCATTCCTAGGGATGATTTTTCAGAGTTCAAAATAGCTACAATAGACCTACTTGAGCCCAACCCATGGGTTTGTGGCTTAAACACCTGATCACATATAATAATAACAATGGCTTAAAACCCATAAAACACTATAAAAAAAACATGTTCGGCAACTTATAAGGGTGGCAACTTACAATGGTATACTTGCAATGACATGCGTTTTCAGTGTAAAAATGGTTTGAAACGTTAATACAAATTTACTTTGGCAACATAACTTCAATTAAAGTTTATTTATTTTTATAATGACTTTCACACAAAATTTCCAGATTTTCATATTCAGCATTCAGGATAAACCTTCAGTATTAACTTTAGATTTCAGTTTCGGTGTTTGAACTTGCATCCAATACATGTATATAAACTCATACATGATCACTAGCTATTTAACTGAAACAATTGCTTCCTCAGGAAAATATCTAGCCAAAAAATCCAAAAATAGCATATCCTTTCGAATGAAGTCACCTCACTATGTACAAATATGCGGAGGTAGAAGAATACAAGACTTCAAGCCTATAACTAGCTACACAAGTAAAAGACATGCTGATCTATTCATTCATATACACCAAAACATTGACAATAATACAACACATACCACACACCCTGAACAAAGAAGCCCTTCTTCTTCAGACTTTAATGCTCTTATCTTTGCAGTTTCCACACCAATCAACCATATGATTGGTATGATCAACAATAGGATTAGTTACTGATAGGATCAACCTGTTCAACAATACTGACCAATAACAGGATCAGTCCGATCAACGAGATCACTCCGACCAACAATGGGATTAGTCTGCTCTATCTCATCGGATGAGACATTTCTACTTCTGTTGCCATCCTTTTTCTTTGACCTTGAAACCTTTTGCTGCTTTGGTGGAGGTACAACAAGCAACAGGCGAGACATGACATAAGCAAGAAGTTCTTCACGGTGAGAGAATGTGAAATCCAAGTGAGCGTATTCAAACTCGTTATATGAAACCTCCACACCTGACTCCACCATCAGATTGTAGTGCCTTCTGACCATGGATGGATGGATCACCTTATCATTCTGCCCGGCAACCAAGTCTACAGGAATGTCTATGAGCTGGTAGTACTCACCTAAGTCCAATGGCTGGGGTGATCCATATGCTTCCATGTTGGCAGCTGCACTTCCATAATCATACATTATGAACTTTTTGGCACGCTTCATTTGAGCAAGGTGGAGAGCAACGTAAAATGACACTCCAGGCATGTCGTTCATGTTGTAGTGAGGCAAACCCATCACCCCCACCCAGTTTGAACTATCACCACCCGCACCATAACTCATGAGGGTCTGAACCAATCCTCCCAAAGCAGGGTAATTGTGAAAATCTCTTGCCAATTTGTTTAGTAACATTCTGAAAAACCTAGTTGGAATGTACAATCCAGGCATAATAGGAGCAAGGATGGGAGCCAGCGCAAGAAACACATATTCTGCTGCTGTAAAGACAAAGTTAGAATCCTCATGGAAACCAGCAGGTGACAAGAGGATCAACCTTGAAAGGCGATGGGGCTTCTGTTCAATTCGACATGTTATGACATACATCAATATGGCTGCTCCACCAAGACTGTGGCATATTGCACAAAGTTTGTAAGGCTGCTCATCGCAGGTTTCTTCATCCATATTGGGTTGGTTGCTTTTCAATTCAGAGGTTTTAACTTGATGAATCTTTTCTATCATTGCAGGTATGTCCTGGGTCCCATGCTCATTTATGGAGTAAGTCCAGTACCTGCATTCATTGAAATGATTCAGTGCCTCTTATTCATTCTCCTTTTGTTTCTGATATATATGGATGAGAGATTCTAGATCTCTATACGATCTTGACAAGACGGAGATTTTATCATGTCCTTTGCAAAATGATGCCACATAAAACAAAACATTTCATGGAGCATATCAATGGTACATCACAACTTACTTTCGTGAAGATATGTTTTTATCAGAATGTTCCCTTGAAACCAAACCGCGAAAGTTCCCAAGGAAAACATCATACCCTGCACAAATGAGGAGACAAAACACACGTTTTCACTCACCAAAAATTATGAAGTACATATCCAGCTTGAAACATAGAACAAATGACGAAAGCTGGATGTGATCTCGAGCAAAATGAATCATACCTTGATCGAAGGCTGCAAATGCTGGAGAACCAACTACTCCATTGCACACCCAACTGAATACAAATTAAAATATAAGAGAAAAGATATAGGTTGCAGTGCACGACTTAAGAGACAATATCATACACTTAAGTATTAGAAATGAATGAAGAAAGAACAAACAATGTCAAATGATATTTGGGACTAAATCACAATCTTGCAGTCCCTTAAATGCAAATAAAATCTCTAAAGCCACCACCCAGTAATGACTTAAAGGTACAGAAATATAAACAACATACTCCAATTCGCAACAACCAAAAAATGGGTATAGTGAGCTCTAGGCTAGAGCTCTCACAAAAAATAGCAAATCAAAAGAAAAAGGGAAGAAGGATAGGTAACAAAAACAATCAAACTATTGGGACTGAAACCCACCCTCAAAATGTCCTGATGTTGAGCAAAAAGATAAATGTTTCTGATGTAATTGGATATTTTAGCAACAACAGTAGTATGAGGTGTTAGTGATGTAATTGGATATTTTAGCAACAACAGTAGTATGAGTTATAGTATCATTGTAATTATGTAACAATTATGACATTAGTTCCTATTTGGTTTACAGTTTGTTTTAAAAGTTAAGGTTAGTTATAAATAAAGAATAGGTTGCCCATTGAGTTAGTTGATTGATGAAATAAGTTTAATTTGTTTATTTATCGTTGATTTACTTTGTTGTTCAATTTATTTTATTTCCCGCATTATCTTTCAATGTCCGTTATTCCGCAAGTTTTATTCTATCAACTGGTATCAAAGCCAAACGGTTCTTGTTGGTTTGATTTAAAAAAAAATTGAAGATGATTAAAGAAACAAGATTTCAATAGTTAGAGAAGGCAATACTACAAGAGATGCACAAGATGGAATGGAGGATGAATGTAATGATAGAGAGGATGGACAACTACATGTCAGACAACACAAAGGCTGTGGGATAGACCACAAACAACAACATACCGTCCTCTTACAGCTACCTCCACTGACTAGTCGTCCACCACCTTGTCGACCGTCCTTGCCAGACACCACAGCAGGTCGATCACCGTCCACAGCCACCACCACGGGTCATTCGACCACACAACCTATTCATAGAGTCGATCACTACCTTGATCGACACTTTCAGTCAATCCCATTGCACTATTGCAGTAGTTCATCGAGTCTTCCTCTCCGTCACCACCACCAGCACCCACCGGCCTCCCTCAAAACCCCCTTCAGCACCCTCACCGTTCGATCGACCACAACTGTCATCACCTCTGTAAACTCCGCCCCTCGTCTCTTTCGATCGATTCCACTTCCAAATCCCTCCAGTCGATGGACACCTTCCACACCTCCCTCCTTCGACTCACTCGCCATCAGTCCCTTCACCGTCGATTGAGTGTCAGCAACTCTCGATTGGCCATCATCCCATTCCCTTCAAGCCAACCCACTAGATCCTTCTTGCTATTTACCACCACTAGACAACATTTGTGACACCGACAGACACTTGTTCGGATCCAATTGGGACAGTTTTGAAGCTTACTTCCAACAATTTGTGCACACAATTGAAATTTTGAAATGGATCTCCTTTGCGCCGGAGACTTCGCTGCAGCTTTGTATTTGGTGGCTCCTCCTGGCTTTACGTGTTTGGGTTCAAAGAAAGGTTAGAGGTCGACTTCTGCTTAGACACTCCATATTGTGTTGCTGCTTGTGCTCCTACTTCATGAGCTTCAAGCTCGAGGACGAGCGTCTTCAACCCCGATAGGTTGATGTAATTGGATATTTTAGCAGCAATAGTAATTGTTATAGTATTATTGTAATTAGGTAACAGTTAGTACATTATTTCCTCTTAAGATTAGGGTTTGTTTTAGAAGTTAAGTTAGTTATAAATAAGGCATAGGTTGCCATTATTAGTTAGTTGATTGATGAAAAAAAAATTATTTCGTTTATTTATCGTTGATTTACATTGTCGTTCAATTTATTTTATTTGATTTCCTTTATTCTGCAAGTTTTATATATCAGTTTCACTATGTGAATTCTCTAGTCTCTATAGTATGGTACATCCTCTCCCTCCATTTTGCTTGAGATATTGTAACCTTTCACTAAACTTAACATGTTCCTTAACGACTTAAACTTAACATGGTATCTGAGCACTAGACCACAAGATTATGTGAAGTTGTTATTCATTCCCCACAACAATCAGTTTCCGTGCACTAAAGGGGAGTATTGGAATTTAGTCTTACTCGTGATGCATACACAAGCCTCCAACTAAAGATCCGGTGTAATAGCATCCCATGGTTCCAATCCATACAAATAGTCTAGGAAGAAGCATTGATGCAATCATACAAAACATGATATGGACATCTCGTATCTAAATACCGTACCGAATTAAATAATAAATGAGTTACAAACCTAAATAGCGTACCGAGTCTGCCTACCTCTTAGATTTCCGTACCATCAAAACCTACCTTCTCGAATAAGTTCCCATTCCCTGTACCCTCTTGTTTCCTATTGGTTTTCATATACTCATAAATATACTTATAGGTTCTATATTGGTTTTCATGGGTTCCCTATTGGTTCACTGGCATGTTCTTATACTATGTTTGACTTGATTTCAAAATACATTAAAGTAGTACATAACTGATTTTATTTACTAAAAACTAGGGGGAAAAAGCAAATTTTCCATATATAAGATTCAAAGTGAAATAAAATTATTAGTTATGGCAACCTGATTTGACGGAAAGAGAATTAGAGAAATTATGGGAGTTTATTTTTCCCACAATGTCGAAGTGAGAGGAGAGAAAGTATGAGTAGTGGAAGGGGGCAGGCTTATTATTGAACACAGGCAAATTGGTAAGACATGTTTTTAGTGGGCCCCACATAATGGTAGTAGATACTCTTATCAATATCGACTACATAATTCCTTTCTAGACGAACCTAAATAAATAAATAAAAAATGATGTTATCAAATATGGTATTCATCAACTGAACGAGAATGGCTCACGTGTTAGACTAAAAGGTTACACAATAGCGGTACAAAAATACCGCCACATTATTTTGTTTCAACGGACTCTTAAACAAGATATAATTATAACTTTCATTCAAGGACAGTTCTACTGCACAAACATGAACGTATACAAAATATTGTTCCTTAAAAAAAATTAATAATAGAGGGAAAATGATCATGGACGCTTTTTTTTTTCTAACCCCAAGTTACTTTCATGGGCGCAAAAGATTGAGGAGGAGGTGCCTCAATAAAATAATTAATAACAGAGGAAAAATGTTTCTAAAAAAATACATTGAAATCATTAAATAGCAATATATATACATGCCCACTATGTACCAACAAGTATGTTGGCAACTCTGATATGGAAACCCCATGGAGTTGTCAAGGTTACTAGCTAAGTTATATGTATATACCCCTTTACATTAAGGTATAAATCAAAGAATTGAAACAACTCTGCCAACAATCAGTAAGGTAAGAATGATGAAACTCTTTTGAGCTTCAATTTTGGAAATCATAAAAGGAAAGAATTTATGAAATTGAAAATTAGCAACGACGGATGAACCCAATATTCCATGATAATGAATAAATAATTAAGTAATCTTGATCAATAAATAAATAACCATGATAATGATGTATACATCATTTCAAAAAGAAGGATAAACTCACCCCATGGATGAATCCAATACTCCATGTTGTAGGTACACGGCCTTTCGTGCATCACGCCTAGAACATGCCATGACAAATATTAGGCAACAAAAGCAAATGTGATATCAAAGTTTCAGATGAAAAGATAGGAGTGGCAATACTTCAACATATACAAGAAAAAAAAATTGTTTATACCTTGGAATTCTTTCCATGAGAAGAGCATATCCATCATCAGTAACCACACGGATAGCTTCATATGGGTACCTGTGATTGGCGTTCATGTAAGCAACTTGCAAAAAGGAAAAACCCCATAAAAATCTAGTAAAGATGAATGGAAGTCATTGACCCTATAGACCCCAAACATTCATTAATATTACATTTTCTCTTATGAATTTATGACAAATACAATTACTACCTTAAATATTAAAATGCCAACTTTTCCCTTGCAATCAATAAATTTACATATTGTTTAAATGTAACTTTTCCCTTGTCTCCCTCCTTTACTTTTCTTAGCTTTCTGGCTTTATATCTCTTCTATAGACTAATGAACTGTTACCATTTCCTAAATCATGTCTACCCAAAAGTTATGTTGGGCATGTGGGAGAATATTTATTTGTGGATTTGACCAGGTCAAACCCATTTGGACCAGTCAAGGGCAATTATGATAACAATCGTTCATTATTGGATCTAGGTCAAATAGCATTAGAAAATATGATATGTTTAGACTGATTTTCGTTTTTGTATTTTATGGCTTATTTATTCAAATAGAGTCCACACAATCTTAGGAAGTCCTGTTATAGTCACCTTAGGAAAGTTATTTTCCAATCGTGGAATTATCTATGTAGCGAACTCCTAGTATGAATTTTCGAGAATCAATGAAGCAGTTACTATCAAAGAAGTTTTGAACTCTCATAACTACTCAACAACGACTTCACCCGAATTTGTGGATATACAAGATGTTTTTAATATAACTCCTTGCTCCAAAAGACTAAATTGAACCCAATAGTTTAATATAAATGTCCAGAAGACAAAAACCCATCACTATATCTGAGGTTTTCTCTTCATTGAAGACAAATAATGGTGGTGAAACTCTCTTTGATAGTGAAAGAGAAGCTAAGTTCAAAGCATCCATGTATTCACAACACTAACGCCTGTAACAAACCTGTAATAATAATTGGAAAAAAAAAATTGAATCCCGCTCACTTTCATGCTTCAGTCTCAACACCCTGAATCCATGAAGTAGCTCTCTTTGCTTAGTCAAAGCAGAGCTAAAGGTGTAATCGTGTAATATGAATTAACCACTCTTGTATCACTTCAAGCTTTCTAGTATGTGATTTGACTTTGATAAAATTGAGTTAATGTAAATTGTAAAACCGAATAACTCAGTTCTCCTCGTCAATTTGGATTATAGAGCAGTGAGCACAAACTGCAATACAAGAGATTAATATTGAGCTTGACATAGCTATACTTGTATCTCTCTATTTGTATTGTGTGAACGATTCTTCAATTTAGAAAACACTCCCTCAGAGAAGGGTAGAGGCTTTAGGAACGTATTGGCTTCTCCTCTTTTTTATCCCTCAGGTTTAGCCAGCCAAAAACAAATAAATAAAGAGGAAAATGGTAAAAGGTTGAACTTAATTACCCATTGAAACTTTTTTTAGGGTTTAACTAGCATTTTAAATATTCAAGGTAATTAATGTAAGTCAATTAGAAAAACCAGATAGTACCTGTATTTATTTTAAGTTCAAGAGAGAAATTTTAATATCAATGTTTTGGTTTGTAGTGTAAATCAATCTTAATATAATATCTAGAAACAACTAGACCGAGGTTCAACTTACAATGCACTGTCTGGCATATTTCCCATTGTATTATCACAAGTTAGCAATTAACCATCGCAAAAAACATCACAACCTAAAATGGAGACAATGGTAAGAATTCTAATTTACAACTTTCAACTATATCAAATTTCTTTTGCCCTACAACTTGTTTTACTGATAAGCTTACCATAGTTTATGAATTCTAGCTTCCTAGTAGTAGATTTTGTCTAGAGAATATAGCTCAATACATGCATGATTTTTTATAGCAATCATAAGGTGTGAGAATGAGACCGAACCAGAAAGAATTGTAATTGATTTATTAGGAATTGGGTCTTTGTAAATCCTCAGGGGTGGGTATTTGGTTGTCCCCTTGTTTACGATAGGGTTCAGTGAATTGCACATTTTATACTAGTATCCAACACCAAAACATGTATAGTTCCTGTCTTGATTACTTAAGTCTTGATATGCAAATTATGATTTTGAGCATCATTGCCACTAACAATGCATATTGCATACTGACAAATGATTCTCAAGTCTATGATATTTTCAACAAAAATTAGCTCTTACCCAAGCTCTGTGATGACATCCTGACATGTCCGTGCATCTGTATTCAGGGATTGATGAAAAGAGGCCCGCCTCTCTGTGGGAGTTGGATCATTTTCTCCAAGCATAGAAGTGGGGACAGATGTATCTGAACTACAAGGTGGTATTTCTTTACTGACTCCGTCATTAGAACCAAACCGTCTAGACAAAATTTGAAAAGCTTGTGAAGGGGACAACAATATATGTGCTGCCTTGTGAACAACATCGAATATCCCTTCTATGAAGATCTCAATTCCTAGCTGGAGGTCCTGGTTAAAATAATACTTAGCATGAGAAATTAAAATCAATCAATCTTGACAAATGTGCTTATGAGATAGAGGAAAGATGTTTATAATAGATAAAGAACTGTGTAAATAGTTATAAAAAAAATTAAAACAAAAAAAGAGGATAAATTAAACTAAAAAGGTAAATCAGAAAGTAGTGCTTAACGAAACCTCAATAACTCCACGCCTTCTATCAGTTGTAGAGTTCACAATGTGATCCTTGATAGAGTTCAACCTTGCAGAATATAAACGTGAAGGTCGACGGCTTCCTGGGACACTGGCAGCTATTGACCCACTAACCCTAGAGGAATAATAAAGTTGAGACAGTAGTCCCAAAAGAAATGTTGCAGGCCACAGAATCCAAGAAAATAAACATTTGATCCGGCGAGTTTGATGTTTATCATAATTAATGCTAGCCGGAGATGCACATGATCCTTGAGATTGTGGACTACAAAATATGTCTTCGTCATTATCTTCTTCTGCAGAGCTATAATATGTGCTCGACGAACTATCAGAATCCATGGAGAGTTCATGAACGAACTGGTTGAAAGAAGACACGCCACTGCAAGCAACAAAGCGAATCAAGTAAGATCTTAATATAAAATAAGAATATTATATGCAATAAAACAAGCTGACATAGAAAAATAAATACGTAACCGAAAGAAGTAGGAATCCACTAGTTCGAACTATAGACCTGAAAAATGTTCACCATATTTTACAAGATAAGCTCAATTAACATTTCTAGATTCAGACACAAGACTCCCAAAAAATCCTTATATTATTTTGTAACCGCACTACTGTGTATAACTTTATTTTCTACAACAGAGGAAATGACCAAGTATGGTTCCTGTTACAGTGTGTATATAACTGTCAATAGGCTGGCAATTAGGCTGTCAATTAGAGATTCTAATTGATATAGTTTCCTAGTATAGATTCAATAGTTTGTATATAAATATATGTAATACTTTCAAAGAATACAAGTAAAAGAGTATTCTCTTAATCTCTGTTAACATGGTATCAGAGCCACTTAGGGTTTGAGATTGAGATTCGAAGTTTGAAGTTAGGGCTTAATATTCGAAATTTGAAATTTGAAGTTTGGTTCTCACCGCAGTTCGAACTCCCAGGCTACCGATCGACCCTCGCAGGCGTCGATCTATCTTCCCAAGCGCTGTTCGAAGCCGTTCGACCTTCCCAGCAACCGATCGACCCTCACAGGCGTCGATCGCTCTTCCCAGGCATCGTTCGAAGCCGTCCAACCTTCCCAGCAACCGATCGACCCTCACAGGCGTCGATCGTTCTTCCTAGGCGCCGTTCGACCCTCCAACCACCGATCGAAGTCGATCGACCCTTCCAACCACCGTTCGACCCTCACCAGGTCGATCGATCTTCTGCTTTTCAAGCCTCTTTGCGTCTTGTGTGATCGAAACCCAGAAATCTCAGTGGATTAATCCCTGATTTCCCTTGATTTGGGGGAGATTTTGCACGATTTCTGAAAACCCCGTTTGTAAAATTTGATTTTGGAGTTTTTAATTCCAAGTTCTGACCTATTTGACCTGTTATGGCTGAGACAAAGTCAGTGGTTGTATCTGATGTGGTTCCTGTGATGTCTAAAATCACGGACCATAAGCTAAATGGTTCGAATTATCTGGACTGGAGTAAGACTGTTCGGCTTTATTTACGAAGTATTGACAAAGATGACCATTTGACTAATGATCCTCCTGAGGATTCGCGGCAGATCTGGCTCAGGGAAGATGCTCGCTTGTTCCTTCAGATTTGGAATTCTATTGATAGTGAGGTAATTGGCTTGATCAATCACTGTGAATTTGTTAAAGAACTAATGGATTATTTGAAATTTTTGTACTCTGGGAAAGGGAATCTCTCTCGCATGTATGAGGTTTGCCAAGCATTCTACCGTGTGGAAAAACAAGATCAGTCCCTTATCAACTACTTTATGGCGTTTAAGAAAACGTATGAGGAGCTTAATATGTTGCTGCCATTTAGCACTGATGTGAAGGTTCAACAACGCCAACGGGAGCAAATGGCTATCATGAGTTTTCTAGCAGGGCCCTCTCCTGAATTTGATTCTGCTAAGGCACAAGTTCTTTCTGGGTCTGATATCTCCTCTTTACACGATGTCTTTAGTCGTGTTCTCCGCACCGAAAGTACTCCACCTGTTCCACTTAGTGCTTTGGTAAGTCGAAATAACAACTATGCACCTGGGAGACCGTCTAATCACAGTGGACACAAAGGAGGCAGCTCACAAGGGTTTGAAACTCGCACGCCGGATTCTGAAAGTATTATTTGCAACTATTGTCGTAAGTCGGGCCATACCAAGTTTGACTGTAGAAAGCTACAGTTTAAAAACCGGCAAAAACACTCAACTCATGTTGCGGTCACTACTGATGCCTCTGACAAATCGGTCCTTATCTCTACTGATGAATTTGCCAAGTTCTCAAAGTATCAAGAATCACTCAAGTCTTCATCTCCTTCTGTCACAGCTATTGTTGATTCAGGTAAACCCGATGTTTGTCTTCTTTCATCATCCTCCAAGTGGGTCATTGATTCTGGTGCCACAGATCATATGACAGGTAATTCTAGTCTATTTTCTTCTTTTCAATCCTATGCTTCTATTTCTACCGTCACTTTAGCCGATGGGTCACCATCTTGTGTTCGCGGGTCTGGCACCATCAACCCTACCCCCTCACTATCTCTGTCATCTGTCTTACATTTACCTAATTTATCCTTTAATTTGCTCTCTGTAAGCCAGCTTACTCGTAATCTTAACTGTTGTGTCTCATTTTATCCTGATCATTGTTTATTTCAGGATCTTATGACGAAGAAGATTATTGGTAAAAGACATGAGTTTGGAGGCCTCTACATTCTTGATACATCGGTACCAAGTTCTATTGCTTGCTCCAGTGTCACGTCTCCTTTCGAGGCTCATTGTAGGTTGGGTCATCTGTCTCTCCCTCTACTCAAAAAGCTTTGTCCTCAATATAATAAGGTGTCTTCATTAAATTGTGAGTCATGTCAGTTTGCAAAACATCATCGCCTTAGTTCGAGTCCTAGAGTCAATAAACGTACTAGTGTTCCTTTTGAATTAGTTCATTCTGATGTTTGGGGTCCTTGTCCTATTTTGTCTAAACCTGGATTTAGGTATTTTGTTACATCTGTGGATGATTATTCTCGTGTAACTTGGTTATATCTAATGAAACGTCGTTCTGAGCTGTTTTATCTGTTTTGTGCGTTTTGTGCTGAAATTAAAACTCAATTTAATGTTTCAATTCGTACTTTGCGAAGTGATAACGCCAGAGAATATACTCAAGCTTTATTTCAGTCTTATATGACTCAGAATGGCATACTTCATGAAACTTCGTGTGTTGATACCCCATCCCAAAATGGTGTGGCAGAACGTAAAAACAGACATCTTGAAACGGCACGAGCTCTCTTATTTTAAATGAATGTTCCTAAACCTTTTTGGGCCGATGCAGTGTCAACATGTTTTCTTATTAATCGCATACCATCCTCTGTTCTTCATGGTGAGATACCTTACAAAATCCTTTTTCCCAATAAGCCATTGTTTCCTGTTGACCCGAAAATATTTGGTAGCACTTGTTTTGTTCGGGATGTTCGTCTGCATGTCACTAAATTAGATCCCAAGTCTTTGAAATGTGTCTTCCTTGGTTATTCTCGTCTTCAGAAGGGTTATAGGTGTTATTGTCCCAATTTTAACAAACATCTAGTCTCAATTGATGTTACCTTCCTGGAAGACACCTTATTTCCCGTCTTCATCCGTTCCCCACTCGCCAGGGGGAGGATGATGATTTGTTAGTCTATTCCATCACATCCTCTGCACCCGTCTCGGCACCAGCGCCTGTCTCGGCACCTGTTTCGGCACCAGCACCTGTCTCGGAACCAGCTCCTGTCAAGCCTCCTATTATTCAGGTTTACTCCAGGCGTCCACCTATTGATTCATGTCCTGCACCTGCTCCTTCATCATCAGATCCAGTCCCGAGCGATGATCTTCCTATTGCATTAGGCAAAGGTAAACGCCAGTGTGCTTATCCTATTTCTTCCTTTGTTTCTTATAATAACTTGTCGTCTTCCTCTTGTTCTTTTATTGTTTCCCTTGATTCTATCTCTCTTCCTAAAACTGTTCGTGAAGCCATATCTCATCCTGGTTGGCATAATGCAATGATAGAGGAGATGAATGCTTTAGATGACAATGATACTTGGGACTTGGTCGATTTACCTTCAGAAAAAAGGGTTATAGGTTGCAAATGGGTCTTCGCTGTTAAGGTCAATCCGGATGGGTCAATTGCCAAATTGAAAGCCCGTCTTGTCGCAAAGGGCTATACTCAAACCTATGGGGTGGATTACTATGACACTTTCTCTCCTGTTGCAAAGTTGACCTCTGTTCGGTTATTTATTTCCATGGCGGCTTCCCATAATTGGCCTTTACATCAGCTTGATATCAAGAATGTTTTTCTTCATGGCGATCTTCAGGAGGAGGTGTATATGGAGCAACCTCTTGGTTTTGTTGCTCAGGGCGAGTTTGTCGTCTTCGAAAATCTTTATATGGTTTGAAACAGAGTCCTCGTGCTTGGTTTGGAAAGTTTAGTCAGGCTGTTGAGAAATTTGGTATGAAGAAAAGCAAGTCCGACCACTCTGTATTCTACAAACGATCCGCAGCTGGTATCATTCTGTTAGTTGTGTATGTGGATGACATTGTAATTACTGAAAATGATACTAGAGGAATCTCATCTCTTAAATCTTTCATTCATACTCAGTTTCACACGAAGGATTTGGGGGTGCTAAAGTATTTCTTGGGAGTTGAAGTCACTCGGAGTAAACAAGGTATATTTCTATCTCATAGAAAATATGTCCTTGACTTATTAGCTGAGACAGGTAAATTGGGAGCAAAGCCTTGTAGTGCTCCAATGACTCCAAATGTACACCTTACAGAAGAGGGGGAACCATTTGAAGATCCTGGAAAATATCGAAGGTTGGTTGGGAAGTTGAATTACCTTACCGTGACTCGTCCAGATATTGCATACTCAGTCAGTGTTGTCAGTCAGTTTATGTCATCCCCAACAATTCATCATTGGGCAGCGTTAAAGCAAATTTTGTGTTACTTGAAAGGAGCACCAGGACGAGGTATCGTGTACAAAAATCATGGGCACACTCATATTGAATGTTTTTCAGATGCAGATTGGGCAGGTTCCAAAATGGATAGAAGATCCACTTCAGGTTATTGTATCTTTGTTGGAGGAAATTTGGTCTCATGGAAGAGTAAGAAGCAAAGCGTTGTGTCACGATTCAGTGCAGAGTCTGAATATAGGGCTATGGCACAGTCTGTATGTGAGATAATGTGGATATATCAGTTCTTGACTGAAGTAGGACTTAAAACTACAGTACCAGCAAAATTGTGGTGTGATAACCAAGTTGCTCTTCATATTGCATCTAATCCTGTGTTTCATGAACGGACTAAGCACATTGAAATTGATTGTCATTTTATTCGTGAGAAAATTCAACAAGGCTCGATTTCTACAGGATATGTGAAAACTGGAGAACAACTAGGGGACATCTTCACGAAAGCTTTACATAGAGTTCGGGTTGACTATCTTTGTAACAAGTTGGGCATGATTAACATTTATGCTCCAGGTTGAGGGAGAGTGTTACAGTGTGTATATAGTTGTCAATAGGCTGGCAATTAGGCTGTCAATTAGAGATTCTAATTGATATAGTTTCCTAGTATAGATTCAATAGTTTGTATATAAATACATATAATACTTTCAATGAATATAAGTAAAAGAGTATTCTCTTAATCTCTATTAACAGTTCCAATAGAACGTTTCTTTATCGATGGGCAAAAATAAGAAACAATTGAATTTGCATGAAGCTTGAGATAAAATTGGAATACTTTCATAGACATTGAATAATAAAAAATATTTATAAAATAAAAAACTATGTAATAAAAGGATTTTATGTGATGATTTTATATATATAGTAAATTTTATGCAGGTTTAATGTACTGTATTTAATTCTCCTTCAAAAGCTAATTCGTGATTTTAAAAAAATCTAGGATCCAGAACTTGATAGTTTTAGTAGGAAGCTAACCATTTTCAACAGACAAATACCTTTTCAAAGGCAGGGAATGACTCTTGTTACTAATAGCACTTCACTTAGATTGTAGAGATGCATAGAAACTGGTGAAGTATCATGGCAGAAGTAATGGGTTTAACAATTGCGGGTTTTCTCAATGGAAGAACCCTAGAAATCTCTTTTCAACTATGAGTGTACAGTCAAATGTGAGAGTAAACTAATAAATACTACGTGTCAATGACAAAAGAAAAATATAATTTACATTGAGATTGGTGGTTGAGGTTTTGGATTGGCCGTTGTAATGTTTGGAGGGTTGGTTGCAAAACTTGATGAAATTTTTTGGACTCGACCTTTTTCCCAGTCAGTTAGCAAATTTTTCACAAGCAAACAGACCCCACCCCACCCCGCATGAAAGAAAGTTCTAGATTGCTTTATAATTGAGACTGTAAGACACAGCTACACACAAAAAGCTAATGGTACAAGTGGAGAACATCATGTTTCCTTTGTCTAAGGCTTCGAATTTGGAATCTTTTCCATGATTTTTATACAAAGTTGTATATTGAATGCCCAAAATGAAAAAGCCCAATAGTGTTAGTTTGGTGAATTGGGGCACAATCAACTTATAGTGAATTTCCAACTAGGAATTGCATTTGATATTGTCCTTTAATTATAATGAAAAGGCTATTAAAAAAATTTCTTCATGTGTCATTGAATACGTTATCTTTATATTTTTTTACTCTTTGCAAAAGAAATTCTTGACAAAGACGAAGAAAAATGTAGCACGTGACTTTGTAACTTCAATGCTAATGTGGATAGGATCTCCAAATTGTGATATTTTTTACTCTTTACATAAGAAATTCTTAAAAAAGAAAATGTAGCACGCGACTGTAACTTAAATTCTTATGTGGGATAGAATCTCCAAATTATGCCCTCCTCATTAAATTAGTACTCCTCCAGTGGTGGAAAAATCTTGTAATGAAAAATGGGCCATCCGAACGTTTTTATTCAATGGCCTAACAGGCGAGATTTTTTACCACATTGATCTTCCAGAGAAAATAAAAAACCTTAAGGGAGTTCGGCAAAGCTTCACATATTGTGGCAAATTTGTGGATATGATAGATGGATGTAATAACTTCATAAATAATTTCAACCAAGTTTCAATAAGATAGGATCATTAAAATATTAAATACTCATTGTAATCGAACCCACCACTTTCCCCATTGGCTTCCTCAACCCTGACAAAATCTTCTCAACATAAACATTCCACGTGTTTTGCTCTTCCAATCTTTCTTTATAACATTACAAAATTAAAATATATAATCTTTTACTATTCCACATTCAATTTTTTGAACTCAAAAATCCAAAAAATATTAAATATAGTTCTATCACCTTTTGAAGTCCCAAATTGCCCTCACCAACTTACAGAATTCCCAACCCGTCCTCTCCCCCTTTCATATTTTAAATTCCGAAATTGCCCCCGCCCATATTACGAAATTTCACCGTACCCCATCCCTCTCATCTCCTTCTCCTCCCTCTTTCTCGACGCCACCATTTGTCCCCTGTTCACCTCGATGCCACCATCCCCTGCTCAATCTTTCACCATAATTGAGTTGGATTGGGTCATTTGTTGATTTAAGAAAGGCTCACGTAGCAATTGAGTTGATCAGATGGTCCATATCAGTTTAGTTCATGAATTGTTGACCACTTTCATGTAAATTTAATTTTGTACCCATTTTTTGAGTTTAATGATACTCAATTTAGTGAGGGTCAACTCTTCATTGTTTTTGTTATCCTAACTTATAGGTAAAGAACTCTTTAGACTTTATTGTGGATTGGAAATAACAGTAGATAGTCCCTAATTCACTCAAAGCCCAATTGAACCAAGAATTTTGGTTCAACCCAAATAGAACCCCAAGCTCAATTTTCAACCCAAAGATATAGAACCCACAGCCCAATTCAATCCAAAGCCCAATTCAATCCAAAGCCCAATTCAATCCAAAACCATGATTCAACCCAAATAGAAACCCAAGTCCAATTTTCAACAAAAAATAGAACCCACGGCCTAATTCAACCCAAAGCCTAATTCACTCAAAACCCTGATTCAACCCAAATCAAACCTCAAGCCAATTTGCAACCCCAAAAAGTAGAATCCAGAGCACAATTCAACTCAAAACCTGATTCAATCCAAACATTAACCCCCCTCTAGCAATAAAAAAAATTTCATATATTTTTTAAACCCAACGTAAAAGGACAAAATTTGTTGGAGTGATTTTATAAATTTCAATTTTTCATTTAATAGAATTACTAATTTTCCATGTATTTTTTGTAAACCACATGTCAAGAGGTTTGATTTTGTTTAATGGTAACCCATAATTTGTTTTTGTATTTGGTAATTTATTAACCTATTTAGGGAGTGTCGAAGGCACGATCAAAGGACCAAGGTGGCAATGCTGAAGGCATGACACTATACATTGGCAAGGGTACACGCTAAGTGGAATTGTTGTACAGTGAAAATGGAGAACTTCTGAAACTATTTGAACACGACGTTTCCTGGGGAGTCGGCATCCATTATGCGATAGTTAAGTCACATCGCGGATGTACATAATTTTCGATTTTTCTCCTACTCCTTCACTTCGCTTACACTCAACAAAGGTATAACCTTCTCTCCAGCTCAAGATCACTGCTTTCTTTTTCTTGAAATAAGTAGATCCTTTCACTTTCATTACAACCGACTTCATCCCCAGATTTCTGTATGATCGTGCCAACGGCACGGCTGATATACTAGTTTATTATTAATTACAAATCATCGCCCGAAAAATTAAGTAAATAATAATAATAACAATAACTTTTACTTTAGTGTTGTAATGATCAATAAAAAAAATTTAATTTATATTCACCGACTGCTGTTCATTTTTTATAGTATTTGCTTACTTCCCAATTTTCTTTTGCGATCTTCTTATATTCTTAATTATTTGTCGAATAAAATGGCATTTTTTCCTAAAGTTATGATACTGATGGGAGGGAACTTTATACTAACACATTTTGACCCATTTCAATCTTTTACAAGGAGGGTTGAAAATAAATAATGTTTCCCCTCTCCACTGCACTCCTGTGTGCATCTACATTTCAACCACCACCACCAATCTAAACTATGTACTCTATAAATTCTAAAAAATTAATCAGTTATTGTTTGATTTCTATTTATGCTTATCTAGGCTAGACAATGAAGCTATCGATGATGGTCGGGAAGTTGGGATCAAATGTCAAATATTTTCTCAGCATAGGACTTCTTCAACAAATACAACTAATATTGACTATCACTTGTTGTTATCTTTTTCTCCCGGAGAAAATAAACCCCCTGGACAAAATGTTTTTCTTTTGTATTGGTGATGAGTATTAACATTTTTACCATAGATAACTTAGCTAGGATAAATCTTTCTATCGTGCCTTTTTTATAAGGATAATAGCTTCTTTGGCAAGCAATCTAACCCTAAACCTAATTTGGCTATAGGAAATATGAATCGGAGACTCAATCTTAATATACCTCGACACATCACATTTTTGTTACTGCGGGATGTATTGGCAGTTGTGGATCACTTGATCAAAATGATAAGGCAAATATCTTATTTGACAAGCAATCTATCCTAAACCTAATTTGGCTAATGCCCTAATTAATATGGGGTTTTTTATATCTAGCCCAATTAACAACTAATTACCCGCTTACAACAACCTTTCCAACTTGAAAAAGCTCGTCCTCGAGCTCGAAGTTGAAGAAGTCCACCGAACACAAGCAACCAATGCGAAGTGTACGCGAAGTAGTTGGCCTCGGACCTTGCCACCATACACACTTGCAATAGGTAACACCAACTCAGAAAAGTTGCAAGGTCACTCAAAGAACTATAATTTGAAATAAACTTGTTGAGAAGACTCTTGTACATAAGTTTGTGCCACAAATGTTTCCCAATATTGATCAACATAATTGTCACTGTGTTTGCCGCTGTAGAAACATCCTCTTATCAAGATATGGGAAAGAAATCACAAGTCAAATGGATCATTTTTTGAAAGTTAAGTGTGACGGTGGACCATTAACTTTGGAAGCCGGAAGTGTGACCAATGTCGTGTCACATAATATGTAACTCTCCACTTATGCTTATGCTTTTTCTTGCTCTCTCCACTCATTGAAAACTGCGTCAAGTTATGTAGTCAGTCGGTCTTCGAATCCTCTCAAAACACTTTTTGTGTCTACCTCAACCTACATCACATCAAAGGTGGTAAGAGGGTTGTGTCATTGAGGGTGGTGGTGGTGTAAGGGAAACAAGTCCAGGTTGGAAGTAAAAGGGAACATTAAGTGTATTGTGGTGTATGATAGTAAAAAGGGGTGCAAGTACTATAAGACACCATTCAATATGGGTACTGATATGGGCTTCGACTGTATCTGATCTGCATGATCTGCACGTCTGTAGAAATCTAGGATTATTGTATAAATCAGGACTAGATATCGATTTGCAAATTTGGGGGACTTGTAATTGTAAAATCATGAAAAATAATGTGGGTGTTCATCACTTAAAAGGGGTGCATTTAGCACTGTTACCTTCTTCTCCAAATACACAAAAGATTAGCAGGTCATAAACGGGGATCAGTGGGTCTGAGTTGGTGGCGGTTGTGATTCTGAACGGTGGAAAACTTCGAGGTTGGTTTGACAGTTGAGCGACAACAGTAGTAGGGCTCCGACGACAATGAGGATGTATGTTTTTAACGGATCTGGAGCTAATCTTCAATAAGTTTTATCTTCTCATCTTTCTCAACTTCTCTTCAATCTTAATCAACCTTGTTCTTCAAATCGAGCAATCTTCCTTTGAAACTCTTTCCAAGATCAATAAAACTTCTAAACTTTGATACCAGTTGATCATTTCTACACTAAAACTATGATAAACCCTAAATTAAAAGATAAAGAAGACAAACTAAATTTTCATTCAATCAATTCACCGAAACAATCTTTATTTTCTCTACCTAATTTACAAGGTTAATAGCTTCTTTGACGAGCAATCTAACCCTAAACCTAATTTGGTTAATGCCCTAATTAATATGGATTTTATTATATCCAGCCCAATTAACAAATAACTACTAATTAATTACCCGCTTACATCACCATTTCCATGTTGAAGAAGTTCATCATCGAGCTTGAAGTCGAAGAAGTCCGCCGAACAAGTGTACGACCTCGAACCTTGCCACGATACACACTTGCACATAAACTTGTAGGCCTCGACCATGCCACGATATACACAATGCAAAATGTACGCGAAGTACTCGACCTCAAAAAAGTTGCAAGGTTACTCAAAGAACTATAATTTGCAGTCAACCTATTGAAAAGATTTGTGCATAAGCTCGTGCCACAAAAATTTCCCAATATGGATAAACATAATCGTCACTGTATCTGCCGCTGTAGAAACATCCTCTTGTAAAAAAATGGGAACAAGTCAGATGGGTCACTTTTTGGAAGTCGAATGTGTGACGATCAGACCATATTAGACTTTGGAAACCAGAGGTGCGGCCAATGTCGCGTTGCATAGTATCACTCTCATTTGCTGATAATTCTCCTCCACCTTTGCTTTTTCTTGCTCTCCAGTCATTTAAAAATGCGACAAGTTATGTAGTCAGCCAGTCTTCGAATACTATCAAAATGTTTTATGTATCTACCTCAACCTACATCACATGGGTAGAGGGGTTTATGTCATTGGTTACTGAGGGTGGTGGTGGTGTAAGGAAAATAGGTTCAAGTTGGAGAAAAATGAAACATAAGTGTATTGTGGTGTAGGATAGTAAAGATGGGTGTAAAATACTATAAGACACCATTCAATATGGGTATTGACATGGGTTTGGCTGTATTGGTATGTGAGATAAGGGTATGGATCTGAGGAATAATATGAATCACTCATTTTATTTTTTTTAAAGTTAGGGTGTTTTCATTGATTCTAGGTCGCACATAGGTTGCTGACTACACGAACAGATGTGTCTGTCTGTATAAATCAGGACCAGAGATCTATTTGCAAATTTGTGGGACCTGTTATTGTAAAATCTTGAAAAATAATATGGGTGAAGGGGTGCATGTAGCCCTGTTACCTTCTCCAAATACACGATAGATTAGCAGGTCTAAAACAAGGGATCTTGATGGCGGTTGTGGCTTTGGACGGTGGAGAACTTGGGGGTTGGTTTGACGGATGAGCGGCAATGGGGGTGGGGCTCCAGTAACAAGGAAGATGTATGTTTTTAGTGATTTGGAGCTGATCTTCAATCAGCTTTATCTTCTCTTCTTTCTCAACTTCTCTTCAATCTTAATCAACTTTGTTTGTTCTTCAAATCGAGTAAATCTTTTCCTTCGAAACTCTTTCCAAACAATAAATAAAACTTTTAATACCAATTGATAATTTCTACACTAAAACTATATATTAATAATCTACAACAAGTTATAGTTAGCACTCGCCAATCTATCAGAAGCCATAAACTTGGTAATTGAGGCACTGATTGGTCTCACAAATAATCTACTAGAAGACATTCTGGTATTCTATTTTAGCTGTAACACAAAAGTGCAAAATATTTGGACCTTGACCTAGATGGAATACCCTGATCAGACAACTATGACATGGTGGGGCACTCTAGCAACTTCGGGTATTAGTCCCACATCAAGTAGGAATCAATATTGTGGTAACTGGTAAGTACATATAAATGTAATCAATAGAATAGGGAATTACACCAACTATTGGTCTTAACATGATTAACTCGTGAAAATTCAAATCCTATTTTAAGGACATTTTTTCTAGTACCCCACAATGAACATATCATGAATACACCAAGACATTTAAAAATTAAGCCAATTTGACAAACAGATTTTGTTTGAAATGTCAATAATATCTTTGATAAAGTTGTTGGTGGTAGCCAAGTTCATTATTTGCTAGAACAAGAAATAGATGAAAGATGATAATGAGGCGGATTTTTTACCAAACTCTCTAATTATGACAACTTGGTTAAGAAAAATGACACTGACGCCGAAAACAACTTGATCATGGTAACACTTTGGTTGGAAGCAATGACATTGGAAAATGGTTTATACACTTGATACGTTTAGAATAAACATCGTTTCCAAATATTGCTTCACTATGAGTCTGAGATTAAATTCTGCAATAATTTTAATAGCCATCCTATTCCGTATTCAGTATTCATTCCCTGTTAACACATGGTGGAATTTCAGACATGTAAGAAAAGGGAACTAGATACTCAAAAAATTAAAGTGGTAAAGAAAATAAAATAATTTATGTACCAGTGAATCATAACATGAAAAGTGTAATTGAGATGTCAATAAAGTTTAAGAAACTTACTTCTCCATCCACTGCGGGAGACGAGGACCACGAAAAGTTGGTCTGAGCTCCCAGCCATGCATACCCTCAAGGATATTGGTCTTTCCAGGCAATATTGTCAAGAGAAGTGCTGAAAACCCATTTATGAATCTCACAATATTGTTCAAGGATTCATAAGTGAATGTCTTCACTGACCTGCATTTAGAAGAAAAACAAAATGCACCCTTGATGCCAAGCAAAATAAATCACTAATAGCAGAGTATGTATGTATGCTTAAACCACTTCCAGGCCTTAAACCATGGAAAAAAAAAAGGAAAAAAAAACCCAATATATCATTGGGGTGACCTGAAAATATCTGGGTTTGGCGAAAATAAACAGAATTTCTTCAAACATTTTGAATACAAAATAAATCCACCAATCTCGGGAATTTGAAAAAAAAAAAAAAAAATAGTTGGGGTTGGATGATCTGTGAAATACCCATTGATGGGATTTGAAATCTATGAGGTCTGAAACCCAAAAAATCTGATATTTTTCCAATGAAATCGAGGCAATTAGTATGAGATAGATGAAATATGACTCACTCTTTGGTAACTGCGATAACGTTGTCCACGATTCTCTGCATCTTTGGCTTGGGTTGAGGCTGAGAAGAGGTCATGAAGTTAGTTTAAATAGAAAGATGGATCGAATGATTCGATCAAACAACGAAAACCTGAAGAAGAAAAGTTGGAGAAGAAGAGACGAAAGATATATATATATATATATCGAGAGAGAGAGGTGTAGAAGGAAGGAAGGAAAGCGAAAAAAGAGGGGAACGGCGAAGAGAAGAAAGTGGGTTTGAGTTGCGACCAAAATGCCACGTCACCTCTAAATTGGCTGGCAAATAACATAAACATAGAGATTTTTGCTTTTCTCTATTTCAATTTCAATTCATTTGCTCCGACTAAGGACACATGTTGGTTGACAGACACAGAAAGACGAAGTGTAGATAATAGATAGAGTGGCAAGTGCGGCAACGCGTGGAAGATGATGCCCAAGTACGCGTGGCCTCGAAGCAACGCAACAACCTTACTCCTTGTCTCTTCTCGTGTCGGGGATTTAGTTTGGAACTACAGAAGAACAGTGATTAGCAAGACAGTGAAGGTAAAAATAGGAATAATAATATCAAATAAAGATTAGGAATAAGAAGAGGAAAAAAATGATAATAATTATTAATTCAAACTTTAACTAAAAGAAAATTAATAGATTCAAAGTTGTTAATTTCATAATAATACCTCATAAATCTACTAAAATAACGAAAGTTACATTGAAAAGTAAGAGTTATTTATATTATAGGTACGCATAATTAGATGTATTTCATATTGGATACACAATTTTTTGATAATTGCAATTTGAGTCAAAAATGGAAAATGACTTTTAAGGCTTATTTCTTTACAAAATAAATTATTTAGATATATTGTAGTTTGTGTAATAGTTAATCTGTACCTCTTTTATTACCAACAAAGATTTTTTTATTAACTCAGGTTAACAAATAAAGTTATAGGACATCTTTAACCTTCCTAAGCAAATAAAAAAACATAATTTTATACTATGACCAACAATGACTCTTTTATTAATAATTCTAATTTTTTTTACCCCTTAACCCATCTCCCCATGCCGCTGGTGGTATCGATATTAATGATTCTAATTATGAGCAACCAATTATAAATTTTCATTCACCGACAAGTTAATCAAATTATTATGTTAATATTTGGTAAACTTTTCATAATGTAGTTAATGATGATTAGAAATTTGGTTTTAATTATTTACAAAAATCAATTTGATTAACTTGTCATAAATTTGATTAGAAAAGTTTACAGGTACCCATGCATTAACTTTCTTAATGATGATTAGAAATTTGGTTTTATTTATCATTGCTTCTTATTCCATAAGTAGTTAATAAAATCAATTTTTCACTATCGAAATTTGATTTCCTATTCTTCAATGCAATGTTACATGTAAAGTATATATATTATTCTCCATCGCCATTTAGACATAAGTTATCTATCACAGAGCATGATCATAGCCTCAGAGGTAAAATGAAAACCAATATTGAATAAGATAATTTTATGTAACTAAATACAAACGCAACTCATTAATTGAAACAAACAAAAAAAATTGCTCTTCAAACTCAGATATACCTTCACAACCAGTCAAATCAAACACATTCAGAGTGACAAAACATTCAAGAAAAAAAATGCTAACATGAAAATATTAATGTAGCCATTTGTAGCTAGCAAATGTCATAAAATAATTGCTCAAACTGCAATTAAAGAACAAGATAACATTAAAAAAAATTTAACAAAATTTTTTTTTTAATGATTAATAGGGTGGGAAGGGTTAGGAGTTACAAAAATAAAAATTAGAGTCATTGATAAAATAGTCAATGTTTATCACAAAAATATAAAATTAGGTTTTCTATTTGTTTAGGAAGGGTAAATATGTTTTATAAGTTTATGGGTTAATGAAATAGTCATTGTTGGTCATAAAAGTATAAAAAATAAGTACAAATTAGCCATTACATCAACTATGATATTTAAATTGTCTATTTTGTGAAAAAGTATGCCTTAAAAGTCATTTTTCGTAAAAAAATAAAAATAAATTCGGCCATCTATTAATGATGCTGACTCACATTCAGTAAAGACCCAAATACCCTTTAATAAAGGAACACATGGCTTGCACAAGGTAGCCAAAGTGAAATTATATTAAAACATAGGTATTTATAACTAAAAAAAACTAAGAACTTTTTCTTTGATGAGAAAATGAAAATTTGATTACTTGGTATTCTCCAAAGGAATAAATCATTCGCGATTTTGGTTAACCCCAAAAAGAGTAGCCTTTAATTTGGTCATTGTAACAATCAATACGATTTCCAGTTATAAATAATAGCCTATAATAGTCTTTAATTGTATCAAGGTGCGCATGTTTTGTTTTTAGCTAATTTGACCCTTTAATCTATTTACTTGAAGGTTGGGAGGCGGGTGGGAGCAATGGTGTTGGAAGGTAGGTGGATTCCATCAAATCAAACTTTGTTGTGGTTTTAAGTTGCAGGTTATTGTGGTTGGCTTAGTGAGACAAGGTGAGGTGGGGACTGTGGTGGTTTTGACGGTTGTTGAGGCGAAGTGGTGGTGGTATCATATAGTGGTAGCAGTGGGGTTGTAAACTTCAGTAGGAATGGTGATGTGAGTTGCAAGGAAAATTGAGACAATGGGAGGGATGAATGGAGAAGAAGACACATTTTTTTAAAAATAAATCTTTACCATTCAATCGTACATTGAGATAGGTAATGATAATCACAGATTGCTTATCCCTTTGGAGAGGCCAAATAATTGAATCCTTACTTTTACCACCCACGAAAATGAAGGAAATGAACATAGATGTTGAAGGTGGTGGTGGGCTGAATTCATGACAATAATGAGGTGAAGGAATTTAAATGAGTGGTTTGGAGAGATGGTGAATCAGCGATTTATCCGTTTGCGGTGAAAATGGAGAGGAATAATAGATGGGTTGTGGAGGGTGTTGTGTTGCTACAATTTTTAGGTTTTGTTTTTAAGCTATTATCGTGGGATTATCTTGAGATTTCGTTTTAAAATCTATTGGATGGATTTTGTTAGTGTTTTTAAGCTTGCACGTGCTTTTTTGGTGTAGTATAACCAGTCAACGTGATTGGCTGTTAGAAAATGGGTATTGGCTCAGTTGGAAGACTTGTGGCGGATGGTATCACAAGTGCAAGATTTGAATCCTGTCAAAAAAATTTTATATTAAAAGTATATGTATGTATGTATGTACAACTATATTAATCCATATTATTTGTAAGAAGATTCTTCAATGCAATAAATTTTTTTATTGTATGGTACAACAACAGACGAGGACTACATATTCGTGTTTTGAAATGGGCAACTGGTCAAACCTTTTTTTTACTTGACCCTATAAGACAATTTTACCCCTTGTTACATTTTGCCACCATCTTTTCCAAGTAAATAAGTTTGTCCGACAATCTCAGTGAGGTGGGGACTATGGTGGTTTTGGCGGTTGTTGAGGCGAAGCGGTGGTGGTGTCATCGGGTCAATATGGTGGTAGCAGTGGGGTTGTAAAATTCAGTAGGATTGGTGGTGTGAATTGCAAAGTAAATGGGGACGATGGGAGGAATGAATGGAAAAGAAGACACATTTTTTTAATAAATCTTCACCATTCAGTCGTACATTGAGATAGGTGCTGATAATCACGAATTGCTTATCCCTTTGGAGAGGCCAAATAACTGAATCCTTAGTTTTACCACCCACAGAAGTGAAGGAAATGAACATAGATGTTGAAGGTGGTGGTGGGTTGAATTCATGACAATAATGAGGTGAAGGAATTGAAAGGAGTGGATTGGAGAGATGGTGAATCAACAATTTAGCCGTTTGCGGTGAAAGTAGGGAGGAGGAATAGATGGGTTGTGTTGATATAATTCTTAGGCTTTTTTTAAGCTATTAACCATGGGATTATCTCGAGATTTTGTTTTAAAATCTATTGGATGGGTTTTGTTAGTGTTTTTAAGCTTGCACATGTTTTTTTGGTGGGGTTTTTGGCCCAATAGTATGACTAATCAACATGATTAGTTGTTAGAAAATGGGTACTAGCTCAGCTGGTGATTAGTGGCAGATAGTATCACAAGTTTTGAGTTCAAACTCTGCCAGATTATTTCCACATTAAAAGTATATATATATTATCCATATTATTTGTAAGATGCCAATGACATGACAGCTCAACGGTTAGAGCTTGGCGGATGGTACCACTAGGTCATGGGTTCAAACCCAGCTTGTGGCATCTTTATGGGTTCTGGGATCCTATAACAACCCTGCTTGCCTTTCAAAAAAAAATTTATTTGTAAGAAGATTCTTCAATGCAATAAAAAATTGTATTGTGTGGTACAACAATAGATGAGGACTACATATTCGTGTTTTGAAATGGGCAACTGTTCGAGCCTTCTTTTTACTTGACCTTATAAGACGATTTTACCCCTTGTTACTTTTTGCCACCATCTTTTCCAAGTAAATAAGTTTGTCCGACAATCTCTTGTTTTCCAAGATCCAAGTTGTTTATCGACTAATCAAAGGATTTTGCCCACGAATCACTCGATCTTTTTTTTTTTTTTTTTTGAAAGGCAAGCAGGGTTTTTATAGGATCGCATAACCCATAAAGATGCCACAAGCTGGGTTTGAACCCATGACCTAGTGGTACCATTCGCCAAGCTCTAACCGTTGAGCTGTCGATCTCGATCGATTTTTACCATACATAATGTTTTGATATTTTCATGGATGATCCATCACCTTCCAAGTGGTTTTGAAAATTTTCTTCATCCACATCCATGTCTGAGTCATCATCTTATTCTTCGAATATTTCCAAGTGTTTTCTCTAAGTTTTTCTTCTTCTATTTTTTATCTATCAACTTTTAAGTGTCTACATTTAACCACTTTTCTTTTACAAAAACTTCATAAAATTTATGTTTGATTGTAACTAATGCACGCACACCTCTTGATTTTGTAAATAATTCATTTTGCAAATATTTCATAGTAATCATGTTTCATTACAAGAACATTGTCACACTGAATTGTGAACTTGTTCTGACATTTCTATCCAATTTGATACAATAAAATCAAAGCATAAGTACCAAGACTTACCAAAAGGAAACCCAACCATCACTAAATGTAAAACTAAACAACGGTTTAACTATTACAATTGTTTCAAGTACCTCTTAGCAAATAACTATTTACTTTAGACCAACAACTCTCAACAAAATTATGATGTATATGTTTCCACTCTAAAATAGATAAAATCTTAAGAAGCAACTAAAATATCTCAAGTCTAGCAACAACGGAAGCTCTACCTTGAAATCATCCGCAAAAAACGTACATGCTAAGACTCTTGCAAGGTTGTATGGCTACACTCATAAAAGAATGTACCCAAGAAATACAAAACAATTTGGGTCAGCAAAAAGTGGTATGAGTTAACTCTTAGTCACCCTATTCACATTACAACAAGTAAGTAAACAATCAAACAGTTAATTCATTAATTAACATATTAAAATAATCACACAGGAAAATAAACATCATGTTGAATTCTTAAGGTGGTATTGGTGATATTATTTGAAATTATTCCAAAACCTTAATCTGATTGTTGTGAAATTTTACTGAAATATTATTGGTGAGTTTTTGTGATTGAAATGAGATGGTGATATTTCAATGTAAACCGTTTTGGTTGAAACTTTATTTGTAACCCATGTGACATGTGGATAAATATTTCGGATAAAATTAAAACTTACTCATGGGCAAGACTAACATATGTTAAAAATCCTTAGTTAATTCAAAAACTTCAAAGAAAAAATTTTGATTGATGATTGATATTTAGCATGTGGAGAAAAAAAAGAATTCCCATATGAGGAAATTCCCATGAAAAAGAATTTGTGAAAAAATGGTTTATTGTTATTTAGCCTATGGAGAAAAAAAAATAATGATGATTGATACCTCGACATCTAGTGTAGGCGAGAGATGTTATTTATCCCAACCTTTCGTGTAATCAAGTGGGTATGATTTTGCGTGCAAGGTATAGTCTAACCTTTCGACCAGATCGATAATTCAGGATGTATACCCCGTGTAGGTTATTGTTAGTCGAAGATGTCATTCGATATACATGAGGCACATTGGGTATGAAGGCAAGACATATGAGGGATGGCTAATGTGGCAATCACTAAGATGCAAACGCTAACATAATTAAGAGAAATAAAATTCGAAGCTACCCGGTTTGGAGAAATAACTTCAACATGTTAGAACTGAAATGTAGATACTTTTGATCTATAACTCAAAATAGGACATTGTTTGTCCCTCTTGGTAGAACACTTGATTCTGCACACATTTGGTGAAATAACATTTCGTAAATTCTGCTTCATTTTTGTGTTAAACTCTAACAAACACGTTGTTATATTTTTATATTCTTGTGTAAAATTGACTTTGTTTTGTAGGGGGTAGACCTTGTATGACCTTTATTTGTTTTGCATGTTGGCCTATCCGACGGTGACCAAAGTATATATACATCTGTGAATTATTATTTATTTAGTATCTATTTTAGGATATATTTTCACTCGGCTGAGAAACTATCATTCAGTCTCAAAGAGTGTAAATAAATGTGGCTATCACATGAGGTGGGCCACTATGTATAGTTCAGTACGATAAATTTTTAGTTTATGTCAAAAATAAAATTCCAAGAATATAACTCTCAATAATTTAGGTCAATAAAAATTTCAGGACAATTGAAAATTAAATAAATAAAGTATCATGAATATAATGTCACCCCAACATGCTAAAATCATAAATATCATATATCAAATAAAATTCTTCGATTTAAAACTGCTACATTCACTCTAATTGCAACCATTTAATTATTTTCCTAATCGGATTTTCAACCCCTATTATTTACAAAGCATATATGTTATAAAGTTCAACATTTCATATACAAGGATACACCACATAGAGCAAAGAAATTTCAGCAATAAACTTAATAATTATACATATGGTTGAACAAAACGAATATGCTTAAATTAAGTAATATAAATAAATTTGGCGATATGTATATGAACCCAATGGTGTATACTTCAATAAAATACATACACAACACAAAGATATTGTTCTAATAATAACAAACCAACCTTGATAAATAAACCACTGAAGGGTGAGAAATATATACTGACAAATCCATCATGCAAAAAAAGTATTCGAAATTCTCGAATCACCAAAAATCGCCAAACGAACAAAACTCACGCTTCAAACTCACCCGCATCTGGCCTCTCTTCCTCCTCATTCTCCATATACTTTTTTTCATATATATAAACACAACTTGTCCATACAGGTCCTTCACCTCTCTCTTCTCCTATCATTCTTTTATTTAAAAACGGTGATAGACAAGAGATAATTATTCTTTTCTCTATTCTTTCTCTCTTTTTTTTTCTTTTCTCTACCCGTTATTCTCTTTTCTTCCGTATTTTCTCCATTCTCTCTACGATATGTACAAACCACATAAAATGGGGGAATAAATAGATCTCCCACTCTTGACGGCTCACACCAAAGTTAGGTTAAAACTAATAACCCTAGCGTGGTTATTTACACCTATTCTAATTATAAAAATAAGTATTTATACAAATAATCAAACATCATTTTATTCCTGAAAATATTTATGTAAAAAGATCGTGATCACTAAACACATTAATTAGACTCTCTACTAAAATTAACTACTTTATGCATTTCACAAATTTCATGCTTGCATTAAATTATAAGCTAATTTTTTAACATAAACTTTAATGTTGTAAATTAACGAATCAATCATCGTAAATGGCAAAGAAAAATAATCTGTATATTTTATTTTTGATAGTCGAAAGAAAAATGCAGTCGTTACATTATACACTCCTTAAATGAATCTCGCCACGAGATTCAGAAGGTAAGAGAGATAAATGATTTTTTTGAAATTTAAGTAACACTAGGCGAACGAAATACGATTTTTAAAAATATAATTTCAAAAAAATAATATTTTCATCTCTTATATATTAATAGGGAATCTACTTAGAATTTCACTTCATTCACAGTAAAACCCAACTTGCACATATACATGGCTACAACATGAGTAAATCCATTTTATTTTAACAAGGGCATAAACATACAAAATTAAAAAAAATTTGTGCACATAATATTTGTTAATACAATAGGGAAATTACGGGTGTTACAAACATCTTGTGCATTTGCATCAAAATAGCCTAACAATGTTACATTAAAACGTATAATAGAACAAGTTTGTAGTTTTTTTAGTATCGTTCGTAACTATACATTGTGTTCACAGAAGTTACTAGTATTAATTTACAACTTAGTTCACATATAGTCAGTTACTAACAATTATAAGGTAAAATACCATGTTTATTAATTAAAACAAATTTGAAAATTTTAATGTGCTAATGCTTTTTGGAGTAACTTAGAGATATTCTATAAGTAACTAAGTACAAAGCATGAATAACTTACTTTACTATGATAAATAACTATTACTTTGACATTTTATTGCTTTAATCCATTGATAACTTGTGAATATAATTAGTATTGGTGAAAATGTCCATATATTTTTTTGTAATATTTTATCGATTTTGTCTTGCAGAATTTCGGATGCATCGAATTGTTTGTTATTTTGTTGTGGTATTGATTACTGTGTTTATGAGGAAAGTGAATTATCTGATAATATACCAACAAATACACAACTAACATTTGAGATGGCGAAAGTAGGTCATGAAGATAGGGACTGTAATAGTGGTGATGGAAATGTGATTTCAAGGTTTGTGGAACCTGGTAGAGGCTATATATATTATTTTTTATTTTTTGAAAGCCATTAAGCATATAATATATAAAGTTTAACCACTATTACAAATATTTTGGCCCGCGCCGGTAACCAAGTTATGGGCCTCCATATTAAGGTCCCTGCCAACATAATTACAATGCCAAAAAGGAAGTAGCAAAAAAAGACGTCTAATACTGCTGATGAGTGGACACCACACCCAGTTCATAGCAAAAGTCGAATTAGAGTCGTCATCATGGGGGAGATCTATCATAATCGCTGAATTATCAAACAGAAAAACAATCTTCCATTGTTGGGCTAGAATGAGAAGAAGAGTTGCTTCTGCTGCATGAGCCTTCGCCATTGTGCTGTCAAGAACTGTACCCAAAATCGGGGATGTGACTGTAGCCAACACCCATCAATATATGTCTATCGCAAAAACTCCAATGGCCCCTTTTTGGACGAGTAAAAAAAACAAGCGTCAAAATTGACAAAGACAGTGTCAGGATCCAAGGCCAAAGGTAAAGAGGTTTTCGAAGGGTATGTTTGAGATTAAGGCAGCGTGTCTACCTGAAAGGATTTGGGCTTGGGTCATCTCCAAACGGGCCTAGGTAGTTTCCGAAGGAGGGGTCTGAGTGTAGTCAAGGTTAGAAGCTAAAGGTTGGGAGGTGACCCGATTGTTCGTAACCGCGGTTTCAAGGATTTTGGGATAAAGGAAATCTCAAAGGCATGCTGTTTTTGTGTTTTTGGGGATAGATACCATGCTATGGGATTTGTGTTTTTGTCGATTTCCATTGATTTATACATTCTTGAGGTGAAACTTAGTAGATATTGATATGCCCAAATCTGTCCTTGCTGATCTTGTTGATCTAGAGTTTGCAAAAAGTGAATAACGGTTAGCAAGGGACCACCGTTGTGGTGGTCGAAGGCACTACGATGCTTAAGTTAAGTAACGGTGCAAGGAAAAATGAAGATAAGATGTAAACTGCAAAGTGTATGCATGCCTTTCTTCTTCTTCCCTTTTTTCACCTTAAGTAGTGAGCGTTCCCCCCACAACTGTCCCTGCTATTGAGGGAGAAGATCTCGCCCAGAATCTTACCTATGCATGACTGAATATCTTCGGCACTTGGCTCTTTTAGGACCCAATGCTTGATTGGGCTAAGAGCTAGTTTGTGCGAGTGGATCTTGGGCCTATGACAACTCAGTGATTCTTGGGCCAAGCCCCAATACCCGTGCCTCTTGGGCTTATGTGGCTTGGGTTTGGGCACCTGATTACGGATGAAACAATAGTTTATGAATGGATCCGCTTGGGACCGCACTGAAGGCTTTCTCCTGTTAGGATTGGACCATGCCACGTGTACGGTTGTGATCGAGTGACTGTTCGATGTCTCATCAGTTACTCCCCCAGTTAATGGGTCTGCGTGCAGTTCTATTAATTCAATGAATGAGGACTGACATAGTTGTACTTGAAATTGTTGCTCATTCATTCCCCACATAACATTTAATGCTTACGCGACTGTAGGGTGACCTACTTCCGTGAACATTGTGCCTATATATAGGCTATATCCTATAGGGTCAGGTGTTACCATGTGCTTCACAAAACCTGTTCCTCAAATGCACCCTTTTGGAGAGTGTGCTTCTATTTTGGCTTTTGCAGAGGACGAATGAGAGCCCCCATTGGTGGAGTCTCCAAATGTTCTGACATTTACAGCGTTGAGTCTCAACAAGATCTGCTATTGGAAGAAGCCACCCGGTTTGAGTGCACTTCCAGTTGTTCCATGGGATCTCCAAATTTGTTCTTATATCGCAAAGAAGAATTATGACAGGCCCTTGGAGCCCAAGTTTGTCTTCCATCTTCTGGTGCTCCCACGACGTCTTCCACCCTTTGGGAGATAACACCAGCAACCAACTTTGGGTGGTTGTTCCCACTGCTTTTTCCCTGGCTTCACTCATGACGTTTATTCGGAAGGCCGATTTGGCAGAGCAAAGTTCCAACATGTGTTCTGGCGGATCTTCACTTGCACCTTGCTTTCTACGGAGCCCAGATTCTTGTAGTGTGTATACCTTTGAATTGATCAGTCAGTAAAGCTTTGTAATAACTTTTTGATAATTAATAAAGTCTATTTTTTTTAATTCATTTTTTTTATGTAGGCTCTGAGTGAATGTGAGCCATAGTGGCATGTGCGGACAAATCTTGGATTGTCGAAAAAGTCATGGCTGTCTAAGTAGAGAGGACCCTGCGGTGTAAGACAGTTCAACTCTGATCAGGGACTGGGCTAGCCTGGTCTGGAAGGGGATGCATGCAGTCTTGACCCCGTTTACGTAGTTCCCTTAACGAAATAACTTGACTCATCAATAATGGTGAAATCATTGAAAAGTGGTCTTCGTGTGAGCGGGTTGTGCCTCATGGGTTGGCTGCTTCCCGAGTAAGTACCAGCCTGTCGAATTACTCAAACTAGATTCTATGTAGAACTGAAGTGACAGAGAAATCACATTGATCTAGTAGAACTAAATTTCGTACCAGAATCTGACTCATTCTTTAGTTGAGTCTGGGTGGTCAGGGTGTTGCCTTGGTCCGTATGGACTAGAACAATTGGGTGCGGTGAGTCATCTGTGGGCTGGTCTCGCTTACTTGCTGTGAACTGTCCATGGACTGGGTTCGGTCTGCTTGTGTGTTGCCTTATAGTTCATGAGGCGGACTAGGCTATTTCAGGAGTAGTGAGTCGTCCGTGGACTGGACTAGCCCGCTTGCGGTGAACTGTCTGTGGACCGGGTTTGGTTTGCATGTGTGTTGCCTTGGTTCTTGAGGTGAACTAGTTCACTTATGTGGAAAGCTATCGACTTTTCGAATAGAAAGGCTCGGCTAATGTACGCCATTATGGTCCCCTTAGTCAGACTAAGTTATCTTAGAAGCGGTGAGTCGTCCGTGGACTAGACTCGTTCGCTTGCGGTGAACTGTTCGTGGACTGGGTTCAGTCTGCATGTGTGTTGCCTTACCTCCTGAGGATGACTATGTTACTTATGTGGCAAGTTGTCAAATCCTGAATAGGACTAAGCTCGACCAATGTGCTCCATTATGGTCCCCATAGTCGGACCAGGTTATCTTAGGAGAGGTGAGTCGTTCGTGGACTGAATCCGCCCCTTGTGATGAACTGTCCATGGATTGGATCGGTCTGCATATGTCTTGCCTTGGCTCCTGAGGCAGACTAAGTCACTTATGCGGTAAGCTGTCGACAACCTGAATAGGACTAAGCTTGGCAAATGTGTGCCATTATGGTCCCCGTAGTCAGACCAGGTTATCTTAGGAGCGGTGAGTCGTCTGTGGACTGGACTCACTCCTTGCGATGAATTGTCCGTGGACTGCGTGGTCTACATGTGTGCTGCCTTGGCTCTTGGCAGACTAGGTCACTCATGTGGCAAACTATCGACATCCTGAATAGGACTAGGCTCAGCCAATGTGCACCATTATGATCCCTGTAGTCGGACCAAGTTATCTTAGAAGTTCATGGACTGGACTCGCTCGCTTGCAGTGAAATGTCTGTTGACTGGGTTCGGTCCCCACGTGTATTATCGTGGTCCTGTGGTCGAACTAGGCTATCTAAGAGCAGTGAGTCGTCCATGGACTGGATTTGCTCGTTTGCGGTGAACTATCCGTGGATTGGTTCGGTCTGCATGTGTGCCATTGTGGTCCTGTGGTCAGACTAGGCATGTTCCTGTTTATGGAGTCATATGAAATGAAACTCTTTAAAGAGAGGACCTTTATTGATAATACTTCTTTAAGTGTTCTACATTCCATGGTCTTTTTAGATGTTGTCCAATCAGGTTTTCTAGCCAGTAGGTTCCTGGCATTTTTATTGTTGTCACCTTGTAGGGAGCCTCCTAGTTCAGGCTTAGTTTGCCTTCTCTTGGGTTTGTTGTGTTCGGCTGGATTTTTCTCAATACCCAATCACCGATTTTGAATTCTCGAGGCTTAACCCTCTAATTGTAGTGTTGGGCCAACTTTTGTTGATAGGTAGCCATTCTGATGGAAGCTCTGTCTTTTTGCTCTTCAAGTAAGTATAATCTGACTTTTAGAGCTTCATCGTTGTCCTCCGTCCTGAACGTAGGCATTCCTAGTTGTACTGGAACTGTTGACTCAAACCCATAGGCCAGTGCGAATGGTGTCTCTCCAATCAGAGTCATTTTTGTGGTATGGTATGCCCAAAGGATGCCTGAAAACTTAGAAACCCAGAGCCCATTGGCTGCCTCGAATTTCCTCTTGAATGCTTCCATTATAGCTCGGTTGGTGACTTCTATTTGTGCATTGGATAGGGGTGACCCAACGCAGAGAAGTGGTGATTTATGCCCAGGTCGTTGCAAAGTTGTTTGACTTTCTTGCCTTCGAAATGAGTCTCGTTATCGCTAAATAGGATTTTCAGTATTTCAAACCTGCAGAAAATAAATTTTCAGAAAAAGTTCTTGATCTGATTCTTTCCTATCTTGGAAAGGGGCTCTACTTTTACCCATTTAGTGAAGTAGTTGACAACCACAAGGAGGAACTTCCCTCTTTCGGAGATGGGAAACGAGCCTACGATGTCCATCCCCCACTGGACGAAGGGCCACGAGCTGGTCATTGGGACAAGGTTATGTGCAAGCATATGTGTGTGTGGGGTGTACTTCTGACACTTATCGCACTTGCGGACCAGGTCTTTGTCCTCTTTTTGCATTCTGGGCCAATAGTACCCCAACGTGAGGGCTTTTATGAGCTGGTGTCCCTCCGGGGTGGTTCCCACAAAAATTTTCATGGATTTCTTGGAGGACATAGTTCGCCTCTTTGGGGTCAGTCATCTAAGCAGTGAGCCAGTTGCTGATCTCCTGTACAACCTGTCCTTGAGAAGCATCTATCTTACCACTCTGTTTTTCAACTTGCGAGCCTTTAGCTTATCTGCTGGGAGAACTCTAACTTTTATGTAGCTAATTAGGGGCCTCATCTAGCTGGTCTCCTCTCTTGTGAAAAAGGTTTCATGGAGCCTTTCTTCCTCCAGGGCCAAATTCTCCTGGAATTCTATGAGTGCATCGGAATCGTCCTCTATAGATGAGGCCTTTCTGGCTAGATCATCAGCTTCATCGTTGTCTGCCCTGGAGCAATGGTGGTGTAGTATTCTCTTAAACCCTCTTTTGGTGTCAATTGCTTTCCCACAATAGGCCATCATTCGGGTTCTTTGACATCGAATTCACTATTCACCTGATTGACCATCAGTTGGGAGTCGCTAAACACCGGGATTTATTCTACTTCAATTCATTTGGCTAGTTTTAGCCCGGCTAGGAGGGTTTCATATTCCGCTTCATTGCTTGAAGCGCAGAATTTGAATTTAATAGTTTTCTCGAGAATGACCACTTCTGAGGATGTGAAGGACAATCTGTACTTTGCAACCTTTCACGTTGGATGACCAGTCACACCAAGATCTATCCCTGTGGGGGCGGCTCGGGTTCTCCCCTTCTTGCTGGTCTTTCCACTTTGGTTCTCCTATCCCAGTAAACTCGACAATGAAGTTTGCTAGTACTTGCACCTTGATGGTTGTTCTTGGAGCGTAATGGATGTCAAACTGTCCCAGCTCCACTGAGCATTCTTCCTGATAACTCTAGCTTGTGCAATACCGACCGGAGTGAATACTCGGTCAAGACTGTTATTGAGTAAACTTGGAAGTAAGGTCATAGTTTTCTTGAGGAAGTCACTATTGTTAATGCCAGATTTTCCAGATTACAGTAGTTATCCTCCGCCCCATTGAACGTTTTGCTTATGTAATAGACGGGCTTCTGTTTCCTTTTCTTCTCCCGAATCAGAGCTGAGCTGACAACGTTCAATGAGACTAAAAGGTATAGGTAAAGCAGTTCCTTGCTTCCCATGTACGCCTTCAAATCCTGGAAGGCATGTTCACATTGTTCTCCCAATTGGAATTCTTTGTTCATTTTATGATCTTAAAGAAAGGGAGACATCTGTCTGAACATTTGGAGATGAACATGTTTAGGGATGCCAGTCAGGTTCTGAACTTCTTTAATCTTTGATGGTGGTCTCTTGTCGAGAAGAGCCAGAATCTGCTTTGGATCAACCTCTGCCCCCTTTCGATTGACTATGTAGCCCATAAATTTTCTTGATTGCACCCTAAAGGTATATTTTCTGCGGGTTGACATTCATTTGGTACTTTTGGAATTAGGAGAACACTTCTTGGACGTCCGCTTGTTGATCAGGACTGTGAAGGTTTTTTTACCAGCATGTCATCGATGTAAATTTCCATGGTCTTTCTGATTTTTCCTTTGAACATTCAGTTCACCAAACGCCGGTATGTTGCCCCCGCATTTTTCAATCCGAACGACATTACCCGATAGTAGTATGTGTCTCTGTCTGTTATGAAGGAGGTTTGAATACTGATCTGATTGTAGCCAGAATACACATCCATAAAGCTAAGTAGGTTGTGTTGTCGCGTCCACGATCTGGTCTATTCGAGGTAGTGGAGAGCTGTCTTTTGGGCATACTATGTTAAGGTCCGTGTAGTCTACGAAAACCCTTCACTTTCCTTTTTTTTTCTTATCAGGACCGTGTTTGCCTGCCATTATCGGTAGTGAGACTCCCTTTTCATGCCAGTGTTCAGAAGTATTTGTACTTTTTAATTAATGACCTTGTTGCGCTTGGGCGCCACAGTTTTTTTCCTGCTGGACCGACTTCAAGTCAAAATTAACTACCGAGCGGTGCGTGATTATTGAGGGATCGATCCCCACCCTGTCTTTCATTGTCCAGCTAAATACATCTTGGTTTTCCTTTAAGAGAGCGGTAGTTGATCTGTCAACACTTTGTTAAGGTTAAAGCCTCTATGGACTGCTTTTGTGTTAGCTGGGTTGTCTAAGTATGTTGTGATGGCCTCTTCTTCTGGCTGTCGAGCATTCAACCTTCCTCTTGGACTGGATGGAGGTTCGACGTATGAAGGCAGATGTAGGTCCTCTCTATCTGGATTCGAGGTCTCCTCATCTTTCCAACAAATTTTTGTTATTGAACACACTAATGCCATCGTTCTGATTGGACAAGATGCAAACAAAATTTTACTTGGAAAGAAAATTGGAAAATTGAAAACGTGTGGTTTGTATATGGATGATACTTGGGGTTTTTTTGATAATCTAGAAAAAAAGTGGTATTTTTTTTGGAATGGGGTTTATTTTGTAAAATTTGTGGTTGTATTTTTTTTTTATGAATTCCTTAAATAAGGAAAATATCTTCTTATGGGACAAGAAAAGTGATAAGGAAACATTTTGCTATTAAGAGTGTGCTCCTTTGTCAGGTTAATACAAGAAGTTCTCCTTGTGGGAAAAAAATTTATGAAAACATTTTCCTCTTAGGAGTAGACTTTCCTTGTTTAGTTAAATAGAAAATTTTTCCAAGGGAAATAATATGGAAACATTTTTGTCACACCCTGACCCGCCACGAGACTTGCAGCATGCCGGCACGTGAGCTGAATCCATAACCACAGGTAATGGTAATCAGACACAACATCATATATAACATATTCTTGAAATACGAGACAAAACTAGAAATAACCAACTACGATAAAATGTGAACAAAAAAAAAATACACACACACATATATATAATTAGCCCAGCCTTGCATCATATCAATAAAACCAATATATACAAACATCCAATATTTAACAAAGTGTAAAAGTACAACGAAAACAAAACATACCTGCACAGAGTGGACAATACTAAACAATACACAAAGAGCCTACAACTGGATACTAGGCCTAAGCGGCACGATCAGCAGGAACAACACTGCATGCACTCCAATAGAAGCACACCACTTGCGCGGTCAACTAAGCACAAAGCTAACTGGTGCGAGTGAACTAAATATGAATATCAATACACTATGTAGTAAGAAGCCATGCCACACAATAAAGAATATTTGCATAATCCTAGATGCCTGATTCATAACATGTAAGTGGTGTTCTAATACAAGTTTCTAGATTCTGAGTCACATAGTGTCTCTAAGGATAACGTTTTTGTCCATGCACCAACAACAAGGCATTCAATTCTAAACAGTAAATACAAGTTTACAAGATGTGCTACTCATTTAAGGTGATTTGAACATAGTAAATATCGTGAATTTGCAAAGCTTCATATATATGGAAATCAAGTCGAAACCATAATAAATCCCTATGTAAGTGTCTCATATCATAGGTATACGCATACCCTACAAATGTGTCTCACCCAAATACATCCCACAACATGCACCAATACCACTTCGGGCTTATTCGTATCCCAATGGGGTACCATCTACCAGGATACAACCTCTAATGTCATGAACGACTGACCTAACACGATCAACTTAAAACAAATCAAAGTCAAGTGCACTGGGAGAGAAAGCAAATAATCTCCTAAGCACGTCCTCTGGGACCCGTCCTATCACACTCTCTAGTAACAAGAGTGTGCGAGAGGTCACCACACCTCAACGAACATGCCACATGCGATAACATCCACAATGTTTGTAGGTGCGAGTCATCTCAAAGCACCACCAAACTCACGATGCAAGCAAACTTTAAAGCATCAACACAACAAGCATTACAGCGGGGTAAAGACACTTACACTAATATCGGCATGCACATACTACGAGTCTATAGAGTTTAACATAACAAATGTGTAACAATAATCAACTAAACAATCCTCACAAGTCCACAACTACACTAGGGTCCTAACATGACCCAAATGACAACAATAAAGTCCCTCGAGTCAAATAGTAATATGGGTTCAAGACTCGGAAAGCTACAGTAAAATACACGAACTAATGACGTAGGCCTTATGACCTAATTCTTTCTGAGTCAATGCAATTTCGCAAATAAAATCGTGCCATTAACTCTGGATACTAGTCCGATCGTGTCATTCAAAGCAGACTCTAAAATACTGTGTATAAGCCCAATTGGCGTTATACCAAAGCCTAAGCACATTTATATACCGTCACTATTCAATTTCATTCATATATCATGTTTTTTGAAACCTCAATCAATAAATTCATTCACAAAGGAACCAACGTAGCAATCAAAATCTCTGAAACCTCATAAGGGTCAAATCCCTAACTTGGGTTCAATCACACATAATCACAGACGTTAATGTAACATTTTAATTCAAGATTTTAAAATAGATATTTCTCAAAGTAAACATTATAGTTACACTCACGTGAGCGAAAATGGGTTTTCGGAACCCAAATCCTACTGACCGAATCTCCCAATTCGCAAAACAATGAATTTGCGACTAATGAAGCTCCCCAAACTGCAAAAACGAACCCAATAGTGAGCAAACTATCCGAAGACCGAAAAAGGGAAGAAGAAACGGTCTGGCACATGACTGGAAAATTACTTACCAACGAAACAAATCTAACAACCACTCCGACGAAGCCCAAGCTCCGGCGACAAATCTTTGAGAACCACCCTACACCGGTATGATCGGCTCAAAATAGCACAACATGCCGGGGACTGGCAGGAACAGAGTCACAAAACCACTGGAGAGAAAATCATAGCTCGCATGCGCGATCACTGTTTGAATCTGCATCGGTGAACCTCTTTGACAAGAAAATCTTTATGGTTTTCTGAAATTTCCAGCCAATCATTCAACCACCTCTGCATGTGGGGCTTATGACCTCCAACAAACGCCACGAGCACCTCTGAAAGGGAATGAACGAGAAATGAGAAGGGAGGAAGAGGAAAAAAATTTAAGGAGAATTGAAGAAAAATTAGGGAGAGATGAAGAATTTTGTGGGAGAAATCGGTTGAATGCAGGCGGGAGAAGAAGAAAATGCAGAGGAACACACACTAGAAAAAAAAACAAAAAAGGAAGAAGAAGATAAACGGGGAAATCAACTTTTATAAGTGGGTGGCTATTCACCCCACCATAAATCTAAAGGCACCCATCTTCCAAATATCAAAATTTTTTTAAACAAAATTTAAATCTAAATAAACTTATACTATTGAAATAAATTTTAAAATTTTGAAATTAAGCAAATAAATTAAACAAAAAATTACAAGTGTTACAACTTTCTTATTAGGATTACGCTTCCAATTTTTTGTTTGGACTTGTTTAGCCTATATATAGTGTTTTTGTATCTAGGTTGAACACATCTAGGAAAAACTAAAAAGGAGGAGATCCAGGCTAGAGAGATGTAGGTCTATAGTTTTTTATTTTTTATTTTTTATTTTTTTATTTTTATTTTTATTTTTATTTTTATTTTTATTTTTATTTTTATTTTTATTTTTATTATTTATTTATTTATTTATTTATTATTATTATTATTATTATTATTATTATTATTATTATTATTTATAGAGAGTCTCAAGAGTTTGTTCTCGAAAATATTGTAATCTTTGTTAGTTAGCAAAGGTTGGAGCCTCAAGAGTTTGTTCTTGAGATATTATAATCCTTGTTCTATTAATATAGTAGTAAGATTGGTAAAAATTATGATTGTGTCTTGTTCTTTTATTATTATTTCCGCAATTCAGCTCCGAATCATCCGCATATCAATTACTGACCAAATACCCATTATAAATGGCACAAATTGCATAAGCTCCACCCCAGATCGGATGCCTATGGATCCGGAACCAAATTGTTAACTATTGTCTATTCGATCCAAATTTAACGAACGATATAATCCGAGATGCAAAATCATATCTTGGAACCTCTTTGATTAGATCCACGTCTAATCATGTTACATGTTATTAATAAGAAAATGTGAATATAAAATCATTACTAACCTAACATTTAAATAACATTAATTTTGGGTCCATATCGGTTCTGATCTTGTTTGATAAAAAATTGTAACAATAATTATAAGATCCAAACTTATCAATCCAATCTAAATTCGAGATTCAAAGTTCCATTCATAATCGTTTTTATTGATTCAGAATAGATCCGGTCTCGCGTCTAATCAAATTCAAATTTATTGCTAGCATTATTATACTGACACTTGTAGGTTTTAGAATAACTAAAATACTCGTATGAACTCACATAATTCTTGATAATGTAATTGTGAATTATGCCAAAACTTCATGACTCTTGTAAAAACATATAGTGTAATTTATGAACCATATATTGAGTGATGGTTTTTAGATCTTAGGCTTTGTAATGATCATTTAAAAGTTATCCAACTTATGAAGACCGAAGTCATACATTGAAAGACCAAAGTCAATGATAAGAAGACCAAAGGTAACTAATTTAGACCAAGTAAAAGATGCGAAAACCAAGTCAAAACCAAAACAAGATGTCCTAGAAGTGAAAAACAAGTCATCCCTAGTGATCAAGAAATGATGAGTGAGGCGAGGGAATCAGGTTTTGCAACCATGTTTTATAACCAGGATGATGTGGCATCGCTAGAATAGGTTTTTTACAACCTCGAGATACACATAAACACTTTGGGAATTTCATCATTCTTTCAAGATCACGCCACATCACCATGGTTACAAAACCTGGTTGCAAAAATATGGTTTCCTAGCATTTTTGAGAGATGATTGGTCAAAGCTGAAGATAAAGACAAATGAGGAAAAAAAAAAAAAAAAAAAAAAAAACCAAGTCACGTGATCAGACTTTATTTCAAATTAAAATTTGAATTTCAACACAGTGTAGCTGACCAAGTCAAAATCTCACAATCGCAAAGTCACAATGGACTATGGTTCATCAAACATCACATCCGTTTAAGAGTTGTTTTTATGTGACCTTTAGAGGATGTCAATATAGTCTACTACAACATTCTTGCAACAAATATGTGCATATAAATAGGCTTGACCACTTCACTAATTTATCAACAATCACACTCATCACTCATCAATACCACACATTTTGAGGGTTATTTCTATGTGTCCAAAGCAGTGTTCTAAAAATCGGTCTAGGCGGCCGCCTAGGCGCTAGAAGGTGGAAAACCGCCCAGATTAATGCCTGGGCGGGGTCTAGGCGGACTCTAGGCGGTCTGGGAGATTTTTTTTTATTTTTTTTTTATTTTTTAATAAGGTTGATTGTGTTCTTATTTTATTTTTCTTTCCTATTTTTTAGAAATAAATTATTTAATTATTTTTTTAGAAAATCTCGGGAATGGGCTTTGATGATGATGATGATGATGATATGTCTAAATGTAGCGAAGGATGATTACTTAATGGAATTCTCAAAGGATCTGCCGGTACCAATTTTACTAATGTAGATTTTATCAAACATAACTGAGGTTATTCATGCAATTTGAAGAAAAATAAAAGAGTACACAAATTCAAATTTATATAAAGTACCCATCATGACCAACTTCAGTTATTTGAGTTTTAATAAATTTTGTTCACGATTGTTAATTGTTCATGTTTTTAAATTTTGCATATGTATATTGACATTAAATTGGATGTAATTGATAAGGTATTATGCTTAACTTTTGTAAATTATTAAAGTTATAATACAAAACCTAAGACCGCCTAGGCCCCTGGGCGCTAGGCACCTGCTCGCCGCCCGCCCAGCGCCTAGCGATTTTTAGAACACTGGTCCAAAGGGATTTTTTTTTCTTCACTATGCTTGCGAAAGTTATCTAAATAAAAGAGAGAGAACGTTGAAGTAAGAAGATAATTGGCATGTGCCGAGAGTTGCCAAGCCTTCGACCACTTCATTTTATCTTGAGTTTGAAGTTTCCAAGTTTCCATTGAGTGAGTGAATTTAAAGAGCGTATTGTCACTCATCCGGCAATTGATCGTCACTAGAAGAGAAAAATCCAAGTTTTAGTTGGCTTTAACTTGGCTTCACTCTATTATAGGTTTCAAACTCTAAAATGAGTTTCGAGTTGGCCTTGCGAGGTCTCGAGTTGTATTTTCGAGATAGGTGTTCTCATAGAGCACGTTTAGTATCCTAGTTCGTGGATAATATAGTAAGAAAAGCTTGTAACACGTGTTTACTTTTCCACCGAAGAAGTAACAAATCAAAGTCAATCAAAGTTCCATTTAGGTGAACCTCATTATATTAGTTCTTGTGCTCGTTTTACTTTCTTCTCACCATGCTTCTATTTAGTTTCTCGCATACTTAAGTTGTTTATCGCGCTTACTATTTATTATCTTCTTTCTTAACATGTGTGCATTATTGATTTTAAGGGTTTTTTCAAAAGTTTTTCACTCACATGCACATCCAACTAATTGGTGCTTGATTTCATCGTTATACATCGTTTTACAAGTACCCATTCAACTACAACTTGTATTCTATAAAAGAAACAAATCAAAGGGTTTTCACTTGTTCTTTCATGAAGTGAATCAACAAAACACGATGGCGGAGAACTTATCTAGTGTTGCAACACTGTTACCCAACATGTTTAGTTGAAGACTTTGAAATGATACAATTGGCCAAAGATTGCGCACCCCCTCCCTCCAACACACTTTCAATTCACACCTCTTCTATTATATATCGATGCTAACAAATACTTTCGCCTTTGAAAAATGAATGCGTTTGTAAAAAATCTTGATGCTCGTAACAGTTTGATTGTGTTGATTAACCCACTGCAGAAGTGTGTGATGGCCAACAACTTTTGTAAGTGGAGATCAAATACGAAGTTTATTAAAATAATAATAATAAATAAATAAATAACAGTGTCAGACCTTTTAAACAATACAGCAACTGAATATAATGATACAAGTATAAGGTTAGATTACACCTTGACACTAAAAATTATATGAAAAGTAATCTTTTGTATATATCATGTGTATGATGATACTATGTTGATTTACCATTGTCGTTAACCTAAAACCTCACTGAAAGGACCCAATTTTACTAACACATTAAAGCTAATGGAACAAGTAAATAATCATGATTATCACATCTTCCCACTTGGGTAGTAGTCTTTGTTGTTCGCGTGTATGAATTTTCGGCACCCTCTTTCCATGTAAGACTTTCACATTTGATATGTAGGATTCCAAACCAGAAGAGAGAATTCCAAACATTGTAGGATTGCTGACCTTTGCTTTTAGCGGCATTGACATTGAAATTGGGCCTAACAACAGAAAGGTCAAGAATGCTGGATTTCTCCAGAAAAGAGCATCTCAAGGCGCCCGGAATTGGTAACTACAAAAAGTGAACTCTCTCTTCATAAACTGCTGCTGATCTCACTGACATGGCAGTATCTGGTTAGGAAGTGAAACATCATTGTGTTGCCAATTATCAGTCCTTTACCTTTGTGGGTTTATTTTCAAGGGAGCCACCACTTGAATCATGTTTGTTATGTGTTTTTTGATTGGAATTCTGAAGGGGCTGAGCATCTGAAACATCTTGAATTTGATTTACACAGTCAACATCTTCGACTAATTCCTCATCCTCACCACTTGCAGCTTTTGCTTTAGTATCTGGCTCTGAAGCATGTTCAAGAGGTAGAGAATCTGAGGATGCCTTGAGATCATTACCTCCACTTCCACTTTTCTCCAACTTTTGCTCAGAGGATTCAAGTGACATTTCCTTTACCAATCCTTCTTGAATATCATTCTTGAAGTCCATATCCCTGTCTGACGTCTCATGCACCACACTTACCTCTGCTTCATTAGATGGCTCCAGAACATACTTGAGATGTGGAGGATCTGAGGATGCATGCAGATTCACTTTTTCTAAACCTTCTTGAATGTCATTTGTGCAGTCGAGATCTCTGAGGAATTCCTTACCGCCCTTGCTTGCTACCTCTGCTTCAGAACCTGGCTCCTTGTACACGAGTGGTAGAAAATCCGAGGATCCATGAAGATCAGTTCCTCCACTTCCAAATCTTTCAATCTTCTGCTCAGAGTCGCCCAGCGACTTCTCTTTTCTCAATCCTCCCCCATCTTCACTAATTTCTGTTACTTCATGTCCATCCAGATGGTTGGTGTTGTTTCCTTCTTTTGGTATTGCTAATATTGGTTGCTCATCAGAGCCCACAAGATATTGTGCACCACTAACCTCTTTGACACCACAAAGAGAGTCCTCATCAAAATCGTCGTCATTTGAAAATTTGCCTTGAAGAACAGATACTGAAGAAGGTTCTGCTGCAACAGTGCCCACATCTGAATCAGCGGTAGCTGTGTCAGCAATGGCAGGAAACGACTGGAATGCATCCCAGTCTTCGTCTTCTTCAAAACTTTCTTTATCATTGTCCAACTGAGAAGATTCTGAAGCTCGCACTGGAGACTCATCTTTACTACCAGGCTCCCTTTGAGCTGGAATCTTAATTATGAGGGGTAAGGCACTGGACATTGTTTGCGTTGAATTTGTATCCAGGTTGATTGAAGCACGGATAATGTCCTGAAAGTACAAAGCAGAAGCGCTTAGTTTTCCTCCACACTGCTTTGCAATTATAATTAAATGGTTTGTAAGTGGGCGAAAATGCAAGAGTATGCTGTACGGCACTAATGTATCAAGAAAGAGAGCAAGTAAAAGACACAATTCTACTGGAAACAGACAAACAGTACATAAAGTATACTACCTATTTACTAAAGCAACTACTACATACTTGGGGTACAAGTCACAAAAGGATACTTCAAAATCCTTAACTAACCCCAGTTGCATACAAGAAATAAGTTTTAATGTTTTCCTTGAAAATAATCTGGGGTTATACAAGGATTGTAAATGCAACATTTTGTACATTAAATGAGAAAGAAAATCTTGCGGGTTTGACTTTTATTGCTTGTATATTAGTTGCAAGACGTGAAAAGAGGTTACTTTGAACAATCTACCTAGATATTTGGGTAATTCATTGAGGAAAGAATTGACCTTTGAATTGTCACATCTATGCAATCAAGGCAAACAGTTCTAAACTAAAATCTTTTTTTTTTAAGAGCGAATATGTTTTTCTAATAAACCCGTGAACCTTTTAAATGCCTTTAGCAAGGCTCGAACCCAACACTTGTGATCATCACAAGTCTTACTAGCTAAGCTAACATCCATGTTTTGATCTTTGATAGAATGCATCCATGTAGAGCATGAATGTGTAGATAATATGATTTCGTATTGAAACTGTTCAGGGTGACAAGAAAATTACAAAAGTTCAAAAAAAAAAAAAAACACAGCAAGGAGAAATCATCCTAAGGTCTTCAAGAGATTTTTTTTGGTAGAATTCGACTTGATTTTTTTAATAGAGTTTCTGAATTAAATAGCAATTCCAGTTAGTATTTAGTTTTTTCTGCAAGTGTTTCTTTCAAGATAGGATCAGAATCCAGCAAGTATTTCTATATATTGGTGTTTCAGGGTTTGCTAATATTATTTGATGCATCCTAATGGAACCAACAAAGGACTAGCAAATGGTTTCGGAATGAACACAAAACACACCGTTACACAATGGAAGAACTCTAAACAAGAAGTCTCAGTTACATTAAAACAGTCGCTAACCATCTTGTAAAAGTTCACCATAATAAGTGAATTTAATCTTTCATTCAACATATATCGAGGTCAAAGGACACACTCTGATTTAGATCTCAATGATTGCATTAACATAATTATAAACCTTCTAAAAGGAACGAAAACAGAAAACAGAAACCAGAAAATGTGCACCACATAAACAAAAGGCACGCACGTATGACAAAAGAAGCAAAACCATATTCTTTTCTTTCTTTTTTCAGGATACCTGAAATTGTATCAGTTTTGACCTATTTTAATATTAAATTATCTCCTCAAAATAAAGGACAGCCTTGAACATATTTTTCTAGGGAAGTGAAGAATAACAATGATTGTTTGTGGGAAAATCACCTGAAGTTGCTGCCTACGAGGTCCAGGCATGGCTAAAAGAACATCCTTGAACTGAACTGCCAGGGAAGAAATTTGTGCAAGATGAGAGACAAGCCTCAGTGCTGTGCTCCTTATCTCAGTTTGTTCCTAAAATCATCATAATGATTGTGAGGATGGCAAATAAGAATTAGTAGCTCTCAAAGAAGTTTCAACTCTATACTCTCATCAAGATACCTGCGAATAATCATCAGCAGATGAAGAAACAACCATAGCTGTGGCCTCCAAAAATAGATTAATAAGGCCTTTCTGACATTCACCTACTTTGTACAGTGTCAGGAGGATGAATAACAGTGTCAGGCATTCACCAGTGATAGCGACTGATTCCCTGGTAACTGGTTTCTGTAATTTACAATGAAAATGATGATTCAGGCATCCATTTACACATGAATAAACTGGACAATACTGTGATCAATAATTACCTTCATCATCTTCCTAGTAAGATTAAAAATATCACCAAAAAGCTCCGCAGTGAAAAACATAAAGAAAGATTGATTTTTAGCACCAGTAACTTCAGCAAGTTCTTTCTGAGCCATGCTTTTCAGAATCTGTAGCCCAATTGCTTGAACCTACTTGTAAAAATAATATCTTGAAGGACCATAATATGTGAGAGAAGGATAAATAAATTGTGTGCTAAATTACCTGCACGTTAGAATCGTTAAGAACCATCTTTATACATTTTATGCAGTATATGTATAGAGGATAATTGATCTGGTAATTGTCATGGTCCTCTACGAAAATCTGAGCTTCATGAGCTAGTTTGGCAAGTGAAAACGCCTGTTGAAAACAAAACGAAAGCTTTATTTTTAACAGTTTTGATGGTTCTCTCCTTTTTTTCTCCAGCGAATGTATGCCTTCAATGCAATCCTTAGCTAAGTTGGTAGTTTCCATCTGCCAAACTCCTAAGACTTCCATCAAGTGGTATAGATGATCATCTCCATGTTTAGCTTTATCTGCAATATCAAATAGCTTGTAGCTAAGTTCCTTACTTTAACAAATGATGGAGACAAGCTGTAATAGCCGAAGGCATCCATTTTCGTGTGTGTGCGTATACAGGCCCATATTTTCCCTTGTTATACATATTTAAGACTTCAGTTTTTCCATAACTTTCATTTCTAAATGCAGTATTGTCACTTGCAAGTTAATATGTTACTATAACTTTTTTTAGGCTCAAATATATACTGGACAAACAGTGATAGTTACAAACTAGTAGTAAAGTCAAGTATAGAATGCTTTGACGATTGCAATTATTTGGAAGTGTCATGTTCATATATAGGTCAATATTGATACAGGACCAGGGGCAGGATCAACAAGTCAATATCAATCATTGGAACATGCATGGATCCTAGAATGTTAACAAACGTGCAAAATATTGTTTGACAGTCAATTGCTTCAATATCATCTACACAATGCTCACCTCCAACATGCTTCTTCAACAAAGCTTCCATACTTTGGATAAAGGCAATAACTTTTGAGACAAATGGTTCTGATGCAACACCTCTAAGACACCTGTAACTAGTTAGCATAAATGCTAATATCATGGATATCTTCATCTGCATTCCAACATGAGAAATTTTGTCATTTGTCATTTTGATGTATCAAGGAGAAAAAAGAAAACTGATATCTTCAATGATATTAGCATTCCAACAAGAGAAATTTTGTCATTTTTTCATTTAATGTATCAAGGAGAAAAAAGAAAGCTAATATCATGGATATCTTCATCTGCATTCTAACATGACAAATAATGTCAAGGAGATAAAGGTAAAGTTATATATATATATATATATATCCTATGTAACTATGACACAGGAACATGGTATCAGATATGGCAACCTAAGAAAACAAGAATTTGGACACGTTGCTTATATATAAAGTTTTATGTTATCTTAATTATTTTAAATATTGTTACACTTCCGTTTTTTAGTTTATAAAATATATCATCTTCTTGATATATTTATTTTGCTTGACAAACAAATAATATTGGGAAAATGACTTATAGGGCCTACTTTTTAACAAAATAGACAATTTAGATATCATAGTTAATGTAATGGCTAATTTGTGCCTAATTTTATACTTTTATGACTAACAATGACTCTTTTATTAACCCAGGTTAACTCATAAAGTTATATGACCAATTTACCCTCCTAAACAAATAGAAAACCTAATTTTATAGTTTTATGACCAACAAGGACTACAGAAAAAAAAAATTTGTTATTGGCCAATTTTAGTTACTCTTTGTTAGTTTTATTGACCAACAAGGACTACAGAAGAACAAAAAAAAAACTACATTAGTTGTTATTGAACGAAAATTTTAACAAGGACTACAAAAAAAAATTGATTGTTCACTGACCTGAAAATAATGGACATCATATGATAAATCCTAATTTTATTCAGGTTAGTGAACAGGCTAATTTTTTTTTCTATAGTCCTTGTTAAAATTGTCGTTTAATAATTAACGTAGTTTTTTTTTTTGTAGTCTTTGTTGGTCGATAAAACTAACAAACAATAACTAAAATTGGTCAATAACAATTAACGTAGGTTTTTTTTTTTTTTTTTTTTTTGTAGTCCTTGTTGGTCAATAACAAAGAGCAACAAAAATTGTCGTTCAATAACAATTTTATATTATAAATCCTAATTTTTCATATGATAAATCCTAATCATTTTCAGATCGGTGAACAGGCTAATGTTTTATTTTTTTTGTAGTCCTTGTTAAAATTGTCGCTCAATAACAATTAACGTAGGTTTTTTATTTTTTTCTTGTAGTCCTTGTTGATCAATAAAACTAACAAAGAGTAACTAAAATTGGTCAATAACAATTAACATAGGTTTTTTTTTCCTGTAGTCCTTGTTGGTCAATAACAAAGAGTGACTAAAATTGTCGTTCAATAACAATTAACGTAGGGTTTTTTTTTTTCTTTTTTTCTTTTTTGTAGTCTTTGTTGGTCATAAAACTATAAAATTAGGTTTTCTATTTGTTTAGGAGGGTAAATATGTCATATAACCTTATGGGTTAACCTGAGTTAATAAAAAAGTCCTTGTTAGTTGTTACGGTGTGTATATAGTTGTCAATAGGCTGTCAATTAGAGATTCTAATTGATATAGTTTCCTAGTTTAGATTTAATAGTTTGTATATAAATACATGTAATACTTCAATGAAATACACAAGAAAGTATTCTCTTAATATCTGATAACATGGTATCAGAGCCACTTAGGGCTTGAGATTAAGATTCGAAGTTTGAAGTTAGGGCATAATATTCGAAGTTCGAAGTTTGAAGTTTGGTTCTCACCGTCCGATCGACTCCTCCAGTCGATCCAGCCAGTCGATCCAGCCGATCGATCCAGTCCTCCAGTCGATCCAGCCCTCCGATCTACTCCTCCAGCCAGTCCGATCGACTCCTCCAGTCCGTCCGATCGTCCGATCGACTCCTCCAGCCAGTCGACTCCTCCAGTCGACTGCTCCAGTCGATCGACTCCTCCAGTCGCCACTTCCAGCCATCGACTCCTCCAGTCGTCTTCTCCAGTCGATCGACTCCTCCAGTCGACACTTCCAGCCATCGATTCTTCCAGTCGACGCAGTCAGTCGACTCCTCCAGTCGATCGTCCCTTCCAGTCGACGCTTCCAGTCGCTGCCTCCAATCGATCCTTCCAGTCGATTCAGTCGGTCTTTCTCTGTTTTGTGAGTTTTTCAAGCCTCTTTTCTGATTTCTCTTGATTTGGGGGAGCTTTTGCCCGATTTCTGACAACCCAATTTAAAAAAAAAAAAAAAAAAAAAAATTAATTTTGGAGGTTTTAATTCCGAGTTCTGACCTATTTGACCTGTTATGGCTGAGACAAAGTCAGTGGTTGTATCTGATCTGGTTCATGTGATGCCTAAAATTACGGCCCATAAGCTTAGTGGTGCTTTGATAAGTCGAAATAACAGCTACGCACCTGGGAGACTGTCTAATCATATTGCGGTCACTACTGATGCCTCTGACAAATCGGTCCTTATCTCTGCTGCTGAATTTGCCAAGTTCTCACAGTATCAGGGATCACTCCAGTCTTCATCTCCTTTTGTCACATCTATTGCTGATTCAGGTAAACCTGATGTATGTCTTCTTTCATCATCCTCCAAGTGGGTCATTGATTCTGGTGCCACAGATCATATGACAGGTAATTCTAGTCTATTTTCTTCTTTTCAACCCTATACTTCTACTTCTACCGTCATTTTAGCCGATGGGTCACCATCTTGTGTTCGCGGGTCTGGCACCATCAACCTTACCCCCTCGCTATCTCTGTCTTCTGTCTTACATTTACCTAATTTATCATTTAATTTGCTCTCTGTAAGTCAGCTTACTCGTACTCTTAACTGTTGTGTCTCATTTTATCCTGATCATTGTTTATTTCAGGATCTTATGACGAAGAAGATTATTGGTAAAGGACATGAGTCTGGAGGCCTCTACATTCTTGATACATCGGTACCGCGTTCTATTGCTTGTTCCAGTGTCACGTCTCCTTTCGAGGCTCATTGTAGGTTGGGTCATCCGTCTCTCCCTTTACTCAAAAAGCTTTGTCCTCAATTTAATAAGGTGTCTTCATTAAATTGTGAGTCATGTCAGTTTGCAAAACATCATCGCCTTAGTTCAAGTCCTAGAGTCAATAAACGTGCTAGTGTTCCTTTTGAATTAGTTCATTCTGATGTTTGGGGTCCTTGTCCTATTTTGTCTAAACCTGGCTTTCGGTATTTTGTTACCTTTGTGGATGATTATTCTCGTGTCACTTGGTTATATCTCATGAAACGTCGTTCTGAGTTGTTTTCTCTGTTTTGTGCGTTTTGTGCTGAAATTAAAACTCAATTTAATGTTTCAATTCGTACTTTGAGAAGTGATAACGCCAGAGAATATACTCAAGCTTTATTTCAGTCTTATATGACTCAGAATGGCATACTTCATGAAACTTCGTGTGTTGATACCCCATCCCAAAATGGTGTGGCAGAACGTAAAAACAGACATCTTCTTGAAACGGCACGGGCTCTCTTATTTCAAATGAATGTTCCTAAACCTTTTTGGGCCGATGCAGTGTCTACAGCATGTTTTCTCATTAATCGCATGCCTTCCTCTGTTCTTCGTGGTGAGATACCTTACCAAATCCTTTTTCCCAATAAGCCATTGTTTCCTGTTGACCCACAAATATTTGGTAGCACTTGTTTTGTTCGGGATGTTCGTCCGCATGTCACTAAATTAGATCCCAAATCTTTGAAATGTGTCTTCTTTGGTTATTCTCGTCTTCAGAAGGGTTATAGGTGTTATTGTCCCAATCTTAACAAATATCTAGTCTCAATTGATGTTACCTTCCTGGAAGACACACCTTATTTTCCGTCTTCATCCGTTCCCACTTGCCAGGGGGAGGATGATGATCTGTTAGTCTATTCCATCACATCCTCTGCACCCGTCTCGGCACCAGCACCTGTTTCGGCACCAGCACCTGTCTCAGCACCAGCTCCTGTCAAGCCTCCTATTATTCAGGTTTACTCCAGGCGTCCACCTATTGATTCATGTCCTGCACCTGCTCCTTCGTCATCAGATCCGATCCCGAGCGATGATCTTCCTATTGCATTGCGCAAAGGTAAACGTCAGTGTGCTTATCCTATTTCTTCCTTTGTTTCTTATGATAACTTGTCATCTACCTCTTGTTCTTTTATTGCTTCCCTTGATTCTATCTCTCTTCCTAAAACTGTTCGTGAAGCCATATCTCATCCTGGTTGGCGTAATGCAATGATAGAGGAGATGAATGCTTTAGATGACAATGGTACTTGGGACTTGGTCGATTTACCTGCAGATAAAAGGGCTATAGGTTGCAAATGGGTCTTCGCTGTTAAGGTCAATCCAGATGGGTCAGTTGCCCGATTGAAAGCCCGTCTTGTTGCAAAGGGCTATGCTCAAACCTATGGGGTTGATTACTCTGACACTTTCTCTCCTGTTGCAAAGTTAACCTCTGTTCGGTTATTTATTTCCATGGCGGCTTCCCATCATTGGCCTTTACATCAGCTTGATATCAAGAATGCTTTTCTTCATGGTGATCTTAAGGAGGAGGTGTATATGGCGCAACCTCCTGGTTTTGTTGCTCAGGGGGAGTCAGGGCGAGTTTGTCGTCTTCGAAAATCTTTATATGGTTTGAAACAGAGTCCTCGTGCTTGGTTTGGAAAGTTTAGTCAGGCTGTTGAGAAATTTGGTATGAAGAAAAGCAAGTCTGACCACTCTGTCTTCTACAAACGATCCGCAGCTGGTATCATTCTGTTAGTTGTGTATGTGGATGACATTGTAATTACTGGAAATGATACTAGAGGAATCTCATCTCTTAAATCTTTCCTTCATACTCAGTTTCACACGAAGGATTTGGGGGTGTTAAAGTATTTCTTGGGAGTTGAAGTCACTCGGAGTAAACAAGGTATATTTCTATCTCAGAGAAAATATGTCCTTGACTTATTATCTGAGACAGGTAAATTGGGAGCAAAGCCTTGTAGTGCTCCAATGACTCCAAATGTACACCTTAGGAAAGTGGGGGAACCATTTGAAGATCCTGAAAGATATCGAAGGTTGGTTGGGAAGTTGAATTACCTTACCGTGACTCGTCCAGATATTGCATACTCAGTCAGTGTTGTCAGTCAGTTTCTGTCATCCCCCACAATCCATCATTGGGCCGCGTTAAAACAAATTTTGGGTTACTTGAAAGGAGCACCAGGACGAGGTATCGTGTACAAAAATCATGGGCACACTCACATTGAATGTTTTTCAGATGCCGATTGGGCAGGTTCCAAAATGGATAGAAGATCCACTTCAGGTTATTGTATCTTTGTTGGAGGGAATTTGGTCTCATGGAAGAGTAAGAAGCAAAGCGTTGTGTCAAGATCCAGTGCAGAGTCTGAATATAGGGCTATGGCACAGTCTGTATGTGAAATAATTTGGATATATCAGCTCTTGACTGAAGTAGGAATTAAAACTACAGTACCAGCGAAATTGTGGTGTGATAACCAAGCTGCTCTTCATATTGCATCTAATCCTGTGTTTCATGAACGGACTAAGCACATTGAAATTGATTGTCATTTTATTCGTGAGAAAATTCAATAAGGCTCGATTTCTACTGGTTATGTGAAAACTGGAGAACAACTAGGGGACATCTTCACGAAAGCATTACATAGGGTTCGGGTTGACTATCTTTGTAACAAGCTGGGCATGATTAACATTTATGCTCCAGCTTGAGGGGGGGTGTTACGGTGTGTATATAGTTGTCAATAGGCTGTCAATTAGAGATTCTAATTGATATAGTTTCCTAGTTTAGATTTAATAGTTTGTATATAAATACATGTAATACTTCAATGAAATACACAAGAAAGTATTCTCTTAATATCTGATAACATTAGTCATAAAAGTATAAAATTAGGCCCAAATTAGTCATTACATCAAATATAGTATCTAAATTGTCTATTTTGTGAAAAAGTAGGCCCTAAAAGTCATTTTTCGAATAATATTTAAAGAGTCTAAACATCATACAATCTAAGCTAACATACACTAGGAAACACGGATACACCAAAAAATCCAACATTCCTGTGTCGGATGTGATACCGATAGCCAGCGATACACCTCGGATACACCCCGTATATAGTCAAGGAGTGTATCTCATGGGCAATGGATAGAGCTACGACTCCGATATCGCCAAAAAATTTATTTTCCCTAATTTTCTTTATAAATTGCGAAACTAGGATGGAATATGAACAATTTTTGTAAGATATGTATGTTTAGGATAAATATAGAGTTATGATAACTTTTTGGTGTTTAACAAATTAATGAAATGATAATCATATGACTTCAGTGTTATGCATCTATATTTATGGATGATTCATTAATTAATTATTAAGTTACTATATTTTTTAGTATAGAAATATATAATAATTATTATTTTAATGCCGTAACCTCCCCGTGCCTGTATACTCAATTTTTGGAAATTTTCCGTATCTCCATACCTGTTTCTTACCCGTATCTGCATCCGTGCAATCCTGAACACATAAATAATTGCATAGTACTTTTGGTCAACAAAGGAAGCTAATTATTGTTTTTGTGAACCGCTATTGAATAAAAGGTGTATTATTAATTAGCATGTTTTTGTCAACAAAAAAATCTAATATGTGTTGGTTGGACCCCATTCCTTAAAGGCTTTTTTTAAAGAGCTTTAACTCAATGAACTTTTGTGGATTATACTTTATAATATTACAAATCAAGATGGTGTTTGAGGTTGGAGATAAAAGACGACTGATATTTATCCAAATATAAGAATCTAACGGATCACATAGAACTTAAAACACCATGAGTAAATGGGTTTGATTCTTATACCCAACATTTTGATATTTATTTATCTTGATATTTAAAGTAGACTAAACTCTATTTATCATGTTAAACTTTTATCGTGCAAACAACACGGAGAATACCCTAGTACTTTATAAAGGAAATTAATTATTGTTTTTACGATGAGAAAACATGAAAACGTGTGCATGTGTCGTGTTGACATGCGTCAATGCATTTGAGAACATGTATGCATGCATATATAACAACACAAGAACAAGGGTACATAACCAAAATACTTTTGAGAAAATGTTACATAACAATCCAACACAATCATAACATTTATGAGAAAAAAATTGTTAATAGATATGTATTGTGAGTATGTGAATGTAGCAAAATACCTGAGCTCCAAAATGGTGCAGAAGTCTCTCCAATGTTACAAGTAGTTCAGAAAATAGATCCTTACAATTTGGATGACCTTGTGAAGTGGCATCATGGCTAAAATAATAATGGACATAGTCAAGATCTTAATGTGTAGAGATAGCGCAAGAATAAAAATAACATAAGAATATCACTACAGCAAAGTACTCCTCTTGGATGCATTGAACGCGGAATTTGACTTGAATTGTTTGTATAATTACCTCTTAATTATCTTATACACATAAGTAATACACATTTCCATTGCCATGGAGGCAAAACCTTCAGTTCCAAAATAATCTTCAGGGCAGGCTTGCACAATCTATTCATGGAAGGGAGCAGTTAAGTTACAAGACATTTCAATATATAAGCAAAAGAACTTTTCAATTGATGGTGCAATAAGTGCAACATTGAACAATGAGAAAAAAAAAGACAACCCTTCACTGGAGCAGTGGTCTACTTTTTGTGATTAAATTTATCAAACGCATACATTGAATGCCAATGGTCTACTTTTTGTGATTAAATTTATCAAACACATACACTGAATGCCACAAAAAGGTCGCAATCTATGTAAAATGACATGAATACAAGTATCTTATCTGACACAGATATGAATTTTCGTACACATTAGAAAGAAAAGAAAAGAAAAAAAAGGACAGACAGTACGGAATACGCCAGGAACATGTGTATATTTTAGTATTATTTACTTTTCAACAATAAGTTTTTAATTATTAGTCATATGCATTTACTTATAGGTCAATATTGCTACTCATGTACTGCTAACTTGCCATAATATGCTTGTAACATTAATATAAAACTGAAACTTTTCAAAGATATATGAAAAAAGTTGATAATTTAGGCATGAGCGTCAGATGGGAGTATCTGGGAGTATTTGCGAGTATCAAGCCTTATTCATAGAGCATATCTAGCAAGCAATCAATCTAACCTAACCCTACTATGGGCCTTAATGAGTCAAGCCTACCTACTAACATGTTTACCTGATACCCAAGATACTTAATTACATCACCCTCCCCGGCTTGAAGAAGCTTGTCCACAAGTTTCAAGAGTGCATGTTGTGCATTCAACAACCAAGAGATCAATTCACATTTGCCATCAGTGGGAGGTCACCCTATATCATGCCTTCTTGCTCTTGGTTACATTGAAGCATCAAAGTCTGGTCGCAGTGGGAAATAGTAGTGCGCACCAATTCTTCTTCATTCGATCCTAATGTTGAAGTTTATTTTCCGCTTGCTTAGCCATGTTTTATGTAGAAAAAAGAGTATCAAATTCCTCCAAAACCAAAATAGATTTAATTCGTGTATCCAAACCATCATAAATGTGGTAAGTTGTTTAGTAATCTGACTCTGAGGTTTCGTACATGTTCAAAGTCTAAGATTTGATAGCAAATTCTTTAACCGTGCACCCACTTTGATTAATTGTCATCAACTTGCCAAAGATGTCATGTTCGTAATCCAAGGGTACAAAGGTTAAATGCATCAAGTCGCACAAAACATCCCATGTCATCACAGGGTTAATCGCATATCGTTGCGTCATGCACACTCCTCTTGCCACCAAAGGTTTGTTGTTCCTATTAGCTTTATGGCTACTAACTAGACTAATTTCAGCCCCTCATGTTTTTAAATTCCAGAATACAACTCTAGTGACCAATCTACAAAAGCATCGCTCAATTCAGCACCATCATACACAATCATACACAGGTCCAACTCCAATTCAGTGTCATCCTGTCGTTCCATAGCAGCCAATAATCTCACAACTAGACATTCTCCTCAAAGGTACCACCCCAAAAGCCTGATCACCTAAAGGAGACGGGCGAAAAGGCTGATTTTCACCCCTCCCAACACCTCGATCTCAACCCCAAAGTGCCCAGGTTGGTACTCTTAACCTGCATTTGTACCCATGGTGACTGTGGGAGTCTCTGATCTTCTGTCCAATTACTGCTCAGATGGATTAGGAATGTGGATGATCAGATGGATTAGGTACTGACCATTGCGAAGAGATGTCAAACCGTCCCTGTGCTTCTTCCTGGGAATCAATAGGGTGGATTTGTTGAGGGATAGGATGATTTAGGTAACGTGGCTTCATGAGTAATGAGGTAGAAACTTGGATATAATCAACTACCCTAAGTGGGATTGAAAATGACTAGCCCCAAGGCTTGGTTATGATGGGTAGGTACTGAGATGACAAGGAGGGGGGGGGGGGGGGGGGGGGGGGGGGGTGGGTGGTGTGTGTGTGGTGGTTAAGACTTAGGGTTTTCGAATCTGAGGATGGGGGTGTGGGTGTGGGAAACGAATGCATATGTGGGAGTAATCCACCCAAAGAGGTGGGCAGGGAGGAGGCGGTGTGTGGAGTAGGAAGGGTGGGGCTACAAGGACGTCTAGTCGGTTGATGTTTGGAGGAATGCTGCTGAAGACGGCGATTGCCTAGTGCCATCTGGTATTGGTCGTTGCTGATCAGCATCCACACGAGTGATTGACGCCACTGCGGCGTTAAGGATTGTTGGGTTTTTTTTCATCTCTGCGTGCACAACTTGCATAACCTCCTTCTGAAGCCATTGGTGCAACTCTGCTCATTGTTTAGGCCACTCTTCCCTGTCTTCCCCACCCTTTATCCCTATGATGCTTATTAAATCTTTGCTAACCTAACATTCCAATCTTCACGTTGTCTTGCCCATTCTGTTAGTTCTCCAACCTTCCATGGCTTCCACAACCCTTGATCCTTAGTCATCTTCTAGGCTTTCTCTTTTGCTTACTTCATTATTTTGGTTTGTGGTGGCATACAATGTATTTACCTAAAAACTAGAACTACAAAAGAAAAGATAAATAAAATAACTCAAATTTCATATTCATTCAACCACCATACAAATCATAGTTTCAAGCCTTATTTAGCCTACCAATCAATCCAACTTAACCTTAACATGGATAGTGCCCTAACTTTCATATGAGCCTTTGTGTTTCTAGCCCACCTACTAACATGTTTAACTAATACCCAAGACACCCAATTACATCATTTCCGGAGCTACAATATATACCTTTTCTAGTGCCGAAATAAAAATGATAAATAGTTTTTTTTTCTTTTATTAATATAAAATAGCAACAACAAAAATTAAATAGTTTCACAAGCAAAAAACAAGGTAAGAGGTAGATGCTAGCTTGTTTAGTTAAACAATGACTAAACTTTTTTTTGTTAGCAAAACAAAAGTGTGGTATTCATACATTCAAAAAGAAAAAGTACACTCCAAAGTTAATGATTGGTGTCCCTTAGTATCTCTCTCCCAATCAAACAATGACTAAACATCTTACAAAATTTGTCATAGAAGTGTACATTTCAATTTTGACGAGAAAAGAACTCATATAACGAGTGAGTGTAGTCATGAGCATCATATATGTAAGCTTTCTCCTATTATTTTTCATTAAAATGGTTATGCACGTTTGACAAAATATAAGAGCGTAAAAGTTAAAGAGGAGGTATGGGTTTTGTAATAAAATAAGAACATGATCATCAAAATCTGTGAAATTTATTCTTCATGAGTGGAATAATAAATGAATTGGATTTGAAATTTCGTGGCACACTTTACCTGTGATGATACATGAATGATAAGACCACTCCAAGGAACATCTTCCTGTGCAGAATATGCAAATACCTGCATTTTTTTTAGTAAGGAAATGAAATAATAATAATAATAACTTCACAATGAATATATACCTCACAAGAATTTTAACACGACAAATGCGTACAGATATCATGTGCTAAATCTATGTGGACGAGTATGGAAATTTAATAGATGCGAAAATGTGTGTAGTGTCATCTGGGCGCAAATAGCTTGCAATCAAAATATCAACATTATTCAACAAACAATCTGTGGTGTTCCGGACACTGGGTGAGGCAAGAGTAACAATTTGATAAAATGGCTTTGATAAAAAGATGTCCAGGGGATATCTTTTTTCTAACAATCATATTCATACGTGTTCCCGATCTTCAATATGGCAATTTTAGGTTCAGTGTGATCATTAGGAGACATGAGGACTAGAGAGAGGGTATTCCCTAAGAGGCACCTTCTATGTGTCCGTGAAGGGGGTCATTCACTGATTCTGCTGCAATCAGTGTCTACAAGAAATTCCAACCTTGATTGAAGATCCCAAGGTCAACCTAGCATTATCTAATAACATAACAACTCTAACTGAAAGATGGTAGAGGTTCAAAATTTACCTGCAGCAATTCTTTGCAAATATTTGACATAAGAAATCCTAATCTGAAAAACCTTTCTGCTGACAGTGACTGAAACACCAGTAATGCAGTCTCATAACACAATGAAGATGGACAATTTGTTTCTTCATTCATCAGATCTTCATTAGATTTGCCATAAGGACTAGGCAGTGGCCCCATGTTTGAGCCCACAACTGATTGTTGTCTTCCAAACATGATAAGTAACGTGAATCCCCAAAGAAATTGAAATTCTTTTGGTTCAAGTTTCACCATTTCATATCCAGATATCAAGCAACTTGTTGCAGCATCATCAGTAGGAGCAGAAGACTCGTCTATATCAGGCTTTACAGGAACTGCATCCAGTGCAATTGCTTGCAGAACTACAGGCCAGGCCTCCTCCAGACACGGTTCCAACTTTGAGGAAACTAGCGATGATCGAATTCCATCAAGTAATGATTTGTACTGTATTAGGAGATAAGTATAAATACTTGACCAATGAATGGCATCAATTTCTTAGACTTTTTAACAAGCTTGTGTATTCAACTTACATTACTTTTAGGCTGCAAATGGAAGCAAACATATTGATAATCCTTAAGAATCGATATCCAGTACTTCCCCAACACACTCGAACTTTTTGCAAACTGTGGCATAAGACCAAGATATTCATCTGGAATCTTGCTATGTCGTCTCCTTGAGAACGCGTATATATAAGACTTAACGGAAGCATGGGCAGCAAGAAGTCTTATCTTGATCTATAACAACGATAAAGTATTATTTAAAACATATGACTGTAGGAAATTCATAACAAAGCTGATACTAGAGAAAAACCTTACTGAATCCGACTCTCTACTATAATTTAGGGAAAATGTAATCTAAATAAGTGTACCTTGCATGCAACCCATTCTGCAAATGATGGATAAATGTAATCTAAATAAGTGTACCTTGCATGCAACCCATTCTGCAAATGATGGATAGTACAGGTCCTTGAAGTCACTCAATGGACGTGAAATCAATGAAAATATACGCTTGACTGCAGCTTGATCTCCGCTAATAATGCTGCTCGTTAAGATCTAAACATTCCACACAAACTAATTAAATCCTTTTATGATCTTAGTACCAAACTTTAAGCATATAGTGAGAAGCAACGATGTTACAGACCTTGGTAGCAAGATGCAACCCTGCTTCCAATAGCAATGGACTTGAAGAAGTCCCTAAAGCAGTTCGAACTGCAGAAACAAGTTGGGCCTGAAATTGTTGCACAATCATTACTAGAAATGGTGTGTTCTATGCTAAAAAACAATATGTTTTGTTATTCTGAAGATCAAGAGTAGTAATGTATAGAGGTTTTCTTCAATTTCAATAATAAATCATCAACTTGATGCATGATTGCAAATATTTAAAAGAAGCGTTAAACAAACCTGATATTGTTCCATGAGAAAGGGTATAGTGTTTTTTTTCCAATTTCAATAATAAATCATCAGCTTGATGCATATTTCCAAATATTTAAAAGAAGCGTCAAACAAACCTGATATTGCTCCATGAGAAAGTGTCCTGGAAGCTCTGGATCCTCAACATTTTTAAACTGAAAGAAAAACCCAAGAAAAGAAAGAAATGTTAACAGAAAGTGAAGTATATTGATAACCCAGCACATGCATATTCTGACTATGAAGTGTAGAATATCTAGTATGGGTAGGGATAACGGTGAGGCGGATTTACACGAACATCTGTTCCGCCCCGGATCGAACGGATTCGGGGACCCAAATTGTATCCGTCATGGATTTGGGGTAGATACGGATTTGGCCATACATCCGCCCCGCGGATATCCGTTTATACGTATATTTTACTCAAATGCCCTTATTCCCTTAGTACCAAAAACCCTAAATCTAAACCAGTGAACCACCCATCTCCAATCCATCAATGCTTCTCTCAGTCCAGTCTTCACTCTCCAATGCGGTGGTGACGCCTCTCTTCTTCTTCTGACGACACCATCTTCCGACATTCGACGCCATCTTCTTCTTATTCTTTAGAGTCTTTATTTTGATCCAATTACAAGAAACCCCATTTGTTCAATTCTCGTTATTTGAATCCCTGAATCGTGAATTTCACTTTACCCTGTTTTGAATGCTCTTTTGAATCATTTCGAAGATCGCAGCAGAGACCCCAATTTTGTTTCAAAAGTTGGGTTCTTGTGGGGCAGATGGAACGATTCCAATAATGAGTTGAATCACTTTTATGGATTTCTCACTTTGTTCCTTCTTTTCTTTCTTATTAGTCACTAAACTTCTCATTGTTTTCAAACACAACAAACCCTATTCAATGAAAACTTGTTTTACCTTCATTTGATTGAAAGGGTTGTTTGAAGCCTTGAAATTGATGAAGATTGAAAACCCTATTTTGGTTCACACTTCATTTTCAGACAATTTTGAAAATGGGGTTGTGAAGATTCTGAACTTTTTGCAAATCTTACACTATCTCATACTTCCTTATTCTGCCAAAGCCCTAATTTTTTCACCCATAATTGGAGAGAAAATCAACAATGTTGAGGCATAACCGAAGAACAAATAATCACATTGGAAATTTTTCAACAAAAATTCATGTGTGGGGCAGGTCGGCTCGGGTATCCGTTACCCACAAAAAAAACAACATAAATAAACGGTTAAACGAGGCGGATATCCGCTAATCCTTGAGGAGAGGGAATGGTTTTTAAAAATAATAATAAACGGTTATTGGGAGCAGATTCGTGGATTCACGATTCCTGGCGGGACAGGTACAAATTTACCCAAATCCGCTACAATCCAACCCGTTGCCATCCTTAATATCAAGAAAGACTAGGAAGATTAACCTAATACCTCTTGCGTGATTTCACACATTTAGTGTGTTTGGTTGACGAATCTGATTCCATTGGAATGCAGGGAATGAAAGAGTACATAGAAGGATATAGGAAATGAAGAGAGAAAGTGAGGTTGCAAATAATAATTCAACGTATGTGAGAATCACATTTCCTAAAAAAATCTAGTTCCCACATACATGAGCCATGGGAATCAGAGTGTCATCCACAATCTCGCTTTTTCTCTTCCTTTTCTATCTCCTATTACATTCCTATGGAATGAGATTCCACCAACCAAACTCTCAGTTTATTTCAAAATGATCCTATAGTCCTGTACTCTTAACAAGTTCAGACCTTATACTTCATCTTCATGCACATGGAGCAAAATTTTGTATATATTATTTGATTGATACAGGGAAAAGAAGGACCTATGTCTAAGACTTGCCACTGGAAGGTTGTGAGACTTTCCACAAATCAAGTTCAAGGACTAGGAGTTTGTCTTAGTTTCTAACTTTAATTTTAGAAAGAGAGGATCAGGATCTTATTTGTACAAGCTTTGCAATCTCAATAACTTGGAAGCTATTCTAACTGACTTTACACAAGTTTGGCTAGTTGGCTGCAAAACATTGACCATCCAAATCAACACAGAGGTACAATCAAGTTCTTGTAAGAAGTGTTTTAAAAGGCGATTGATGTGCAGCAGCCAAAAATCACATCAATGCATACAAGTTGGACTACTTATTAGGATACAACATAGTTAATAAAGGCTACGTAGTCCACTGTTAATATTTTAGAATACTTAATTCTTATTCTTTAATATTGTTTTCATCACTTATATTTTCTGAAAATTCAAGGCGCACGCCTCCTTATGCATCAATAAGCCGCATTGCATTGAAAAAAAGCATGATCGCCTCGATACTGGAAAACGCTTTTTAAACATTGCTTGTAAGTAGGGTTATGGCATTCTGCTGCAATGTCCAAGTAGTGGTGCTGATAATAGCTAATATTTTGAATTATGTTTTGCACAACACATGCACAACGATGCAACAAATCCAAAAAAGCTAGAACATGCATACGGCTAGGACATGACATTAAAATAATAATTTATTATATTTTTTATAGTTATAATAGGAATATGTGAATAGAATAAAAAGTAAAGCAATGTTAAAAAATAAAAAATAAAAAATAAAAAATAAAAAATAAAAAATAAAAAATAAAACCAACTTTGTTAAACCATAGTCTCAGTGAAGTGTAACTGTAGTTTTTATTATTATCACATGTTTGGCACATGCCATTATAACCTATTTATATTTTTCAAAGAGAGAATACAATTGTATTTGAGTTTTCAATCTTCTTCAAGGTATCATAGGGTCTCACGACCTAAACCTCCAAAGCCTCAATCGAAGCTTTGCTGCTCTCTCTCGCCAACAGGCTCCACCAAAACTTGGCTGCTCTCTCTCTTTTGCCTGCAACTGAAATCTCCCTACTCTCCTGTCTAACAACTGAAATGCTCTCTTACAGCTCAAAAATCTGCCTGCAACTCAGCCAACATCATTCTCCTTCTCTCTCCCTGCTCAAACCTCATCTTCCTTCTTTCTCACAGCTCTAAAACCTCCCTACATCTCACCTGCTGCCAGTTTTACAGCCCAGAAACTATTTCCTACAGACCTTCAGCCCCATACCCAGCACATAATATACATGAATTTTACCAGACCCGGTATTCACATACTAATCCACCTAAAAAGAAATTCCCAATGCTTCTGTATATATTTTTTTTCTTTTGCTGCTCAGTGGTATTCATGGATGAACATTTTACAGAGGCCAGATATTAGTCTATTGTCAAATATACTCATGCATACTGTAATCAACAGTTCTTCATTGCCATTACAAGCTTCATGCACCAAACACTTACAGGGAAAGACTTCATGGGTATATGCATTGGTACATGAAGCTATAATGGCTATTTCATTGAAGACAGTAGTTCGGTCTCACAAAGTACCCACCCAGACAGTGTCTTTATCACCTTTTTCCACAAAGCCATATTCGCTTAAAGAAGGCAGACAGTTGCATCTTTCAAAACTAAATTCTCTTCTGGCACTAGTCAGAAAATAATTTAAGAGCTAGCAATCACAATACACAATTGATATTGAAGATATGTAGATTTCCTAAAAGATTGCTAAATAAATCTTTTCAGTATTGCAATGTTGTACCTTGTCTATAATGGTACAAAGAAGGTCCACACCAATTGGCTGCATATTTTCGAACTGGATTGTACTTATCTATAGAAACAAATAAATCAGTAGGATACATATCAACAAAAATCAAATATAAGAAAGCGACAAAATTAATTTTATGCTGTCATTTTATACTGACCTGATATGCAACTGCAATTAGCTCTTGTATCTGCAATACTAACCAATCACCATTTGATTCTTTATTGCTTGTTGATCTTCTAGCCAAAGCAAGATCAAAATGAGCGGGATCCTTTCCAACAGCAGCAGGCACATGGCTCAGGCACCTATAGTTTTAAGAAAGTACTTAATAAAAAAAACAAAGAACTTGACACTAACTCAATCAGACCCATACCACTGATGTTAAAGAGTAAACTGTATCCATGTAGGTAGTAGGTAGCAGCTGTTTACACCTCCAACAATATCCAAGATGATTATGTCGATATTTAATCTTTATTACTTATTGCTATTGTAAAAATGATAGCTTTGTGGCGTATAAGAACCATCTTTTTATGCTTGTCATTCAACATCCTAAATTTTCAAATTAATTTTCAATTAAATTTCCATTATATGGAGAAAAAGAAAAAGCATAACTTTTTTTAATAAAAAAAAAACTTGTATTGATATGCCTTGCGGAAAAGAAAGAGAAGGGGTAATATAAATAAACAAAAACCCCTTCTCAACAAGCTATACATCAAGAAGTATTAGAGAGAACTAAACCCTCCCAACTGAACATACAAACAACACGTCGATATCTTTAAATCTAGCCCAATTTGTCCCCCATATCCACAATGTGACTTTCATATCCACCAATAGTTGTTGAGTTGTTTTTTAAGTGTTGGTGAATATCATGTTGTTCCTTTCGTTCCTTTCTCTCCAAATGATTGAAACCATACCATGATTAATACTTGTGATATTCACATTGATGGCTGGAGAACTGTGATGTAACTGAAAGCTGTTAGTTGTTTCCTAGATATGAAAAATTACCATATATCAGATGTATAAAGGATGTATTCAATAGTTAGGTATTTCTAGAGTCACATGCTCTTCACTTTCACATTCTTTGGTGTACCATCCATGTTTGGATAACATTAGCGTTTCCCATCAAGTTTCAAAACCAATGAGCATCCTAGGTTGTTGAGTTATTGTACGTGTTCAGTTGAAGACATTGTTAAGTCCACAATTCAAAGAACCGAAATAGCAAAGCAAGAAAAATCATTATCTAATGAACACATCAGGTATGCAACCTTAAGAAACAAGTTTCAAGGTTTTTCTATTTTTTGAAACTAGTCAGACGCAAATTGTTCATGACTATTCTATTTTTTAATCTTAAATTGGAAATACAAAAATATTATATGAAATGAGAATGTCAAAAAGTTCTTCATTTATTTTATGGTCAAAATAAAAATTGGAATCGTCAGCCACGCTATGCTTATATCTGACAGTCGGTTTTTGGTTTTTTGCATACCTGAAATCATTTTTCTTGGGTCATTTAGCCAGAATGATTCGTAAAGGTCGGGTGGTAGATGACAATTTTCATATTTATCCTTTTCAGATTTTGGCTAGAGAGAGTTTGTTATTAATGCGGTGAAAAATCGGTTATCAGGGTGTGACTGAAACGATTACAGTATTTAGTGGTTTGGTTTCGCGAACTCGGATAAATCAACACGAAATTGGAGAATCCCATCCAACTCGCCGATTTATCGTTGTCTATACATAAAAAATCCCTAACTCACCCGATCTCATCCCATTCGTAGAAACACAGCTCCACTTGCATCGCTCTGTCTGTTCGAGTGTTCGATCGTCCAAGAGAATAAAACCAGAAGCATAGTGAAGAAAAAGAGGCAGACTAAAGAAAAGGAAAAGCAAAGTGAAGAAGCCCCATCCGCATCGCCTTTTCACTTTGTCTCTGGCTCTGGACGGCGAGGTCTATCTGGCTCTGGATGACGACGATCAACATGACCCGGTGTGTCTCTTTTTTGTCTCTTCCTTCTTCCTATACATCTTATTTTGGGTTCCTCCTACCACATGCTACAAACAGTTCTTTTTCTTCCATGTTTGTTTATTTTTTTGGTTATTTTTCTTGGATTTTTTCTCCATATTCTCCATGTTTGTTTATTTTTTTGGTTATTTTTCTTGGATTTTTTATGGCGTTGGTGTTTTCGGGTGGGGGTTGTGTCACAAATTGGTTGGGGATTGCGTTCGGGGCAGTGTCAGGTGGAGTGGTTGATGGAGGAGTTTTTGTAGAAGATGAGAAGATAGGTGGAGGTGGGGGTGGGGTGTTGGAGAAGAAGAGAAGATGGGTGTGGTGAGGTGTTGGTTCAATTGCAAATATAGCCCCAGTGTGTTTGGAAACGATGGTGATGAGATGGGGATGTTCAATTGCAAATGTAAATTTCTAGTACACGAGTTCATATTTGATTGCTTTACTTAGTGGCAAATTGATAGATTGGTGACACATACTCTGGTGTTATTGGTCATTTGATTAATTAGTAAAGTAATATAATTAGAAATAATATAATTACAAGTTTATAGCATTTTAATTAATTATTTATTTTTGAAATCTATAACTGTGATTAAATTTTATAAATATATGCTTTGAAAAAATAGACCGATTAAATCCGATTAATCGTAAATAGGTCCTGAACCGCTAAGGGTCCATTTTCCATTTTAACTGCATAGGAGAGAGTCAACTGGATTGATTTCTTTGTCCTTTGTTGAAAGTGTTTTTCCCAAGTTTATAGGTGATTGAAGCTAGAATTTTGAAGCTTCCAAACAGAACACTTCTATATACTTGTTGCAGCGTGTGGCATTGAGATTGTGAACTTTGAGGTGTTAGAGGAGCGGCAAGCTGAAAACATTGTGACATTAACAAGTTGCATTCAAATGGGCGATTCTCAACAGAGGTCTAGAGTTGGGGTCTTTGAGAAATTGATGTGTAACCTTTGCAGTCCATCAATTTCTATTGTTCTGGGACAGATGCAAGCACTTCTACGACTCATAATTGAGAACGTGCCATTTGGCCATCGACATCATTGAGTCTCCCCTACTTTTAAAGACTTGCATCGCTAAGTGGTGTTATATCTAGTTAGGATTTTTTTCAGGTTAAATTGTGCAATATCACCAACATAACTCTAAGATGCAAGTCATATCATATCCATCCTGTGAAGTCATACTTCACAGTAAACAAACATGTACAAAGTCTATAATCTACTTTGGCATAAAACTTGCATTGAACATTGTAAACATGCAAGAATGGACATGACTTAAACATATTTGTTGATAGTGGAAATTTCGGATTACTCCAACAACAAGTAATATAATTAACAGAACATATAGGAGGCAAGCATTAGCTAAATGATTTGGAACACTAAACAAATTATTTAGGTAATGACACAAGACTATTAGGATTACTTACTCTGCAGCAAAAGCCCTAGTCCGATAACGGAGATGGGTATCTCTTTTAGAAACATCAACTTTTGTACTTTGTATATCCCTGTCCTGAGCACTGGAAACCATGTTTTCATCATCTTCTCCAAAATATGGTCTGGCATCACCCTGGTTTGGGGCATCAAGTTCTGATAGCCCATTGTTCCCATATGTATTTCTTTTAATTGATGTAGCAAGAATCTGAACACAAATTTTCAACTCCTCTTAATTGATATTCACAATTTCATATAGATAAATGGAAAAAAAAAATTGAATTTTGTATCATGTGATAAAAGTATATATTTGTACTAATTTAGAGTTCTCTAAAATGTGTTATATGAAGCGGATTATTTCCCATGCAAAAGCCACAGTGGAACTACTAACAAAAATAAATCCTATTAATTGTGAATTGCGAAATTAAGTTCCAATACTAAACTTTAAAATTATCTTATATATCGTAATTACATATAGCATCTGACAAGTTTATTATAGAAGTGTTGAATACTCTGCAATACATGGTGAAACAGATAATTGTCTATTTATACACCAAATATTTAAGATTTGATAAACAATTTGACATAGGCACTTGTAGAAGACAAATGTCAAAGACGTGAAAAAAAGTTTCCAAAAATAATGGGAGATAGCTAATATGCCTAACTTGATTTTATTGATCACTCGGATAGGTTTGCTAGAAGTTATCTAACAAATTTCAAACTTCGGTGAATTTAGTCAACCAATCAATCAACGAGTCCACAAATTAAACAAAGAACAAGACATCAATTGTTTATCATCAACGCGTAAACAAATTAAATATATAAATTAAAACTCTAGTGTGACTATAATCGTCACACAAGCAAACAATTTACTAAGTACACTGTATATTTAGCTATTTCTAATAAACCACTAGCTACCCACAAACTTGATGAAATCCATATCACCATCATGTTCTACCAAAAATCCTAGCTTCACCTTAAGACTCGGTGCTTTGATTCTTTAGAAAGTGTTGAGTCTAAAAATAAGATTTTAGAAGTGTAATTCACGACTTAACATATTGTAAACTCAAATAAATAAAAGAAAATGTGCAAAAGATGTAACGCAATGGAAACTGACCAATAATAGTGACGAAGGTTGTAGAACCTCAATTGTCGGTAGAACTTTGGGTTTGCTTTCCTGATTCTGTGTTTGGTAATTAGTGAGCTTAGTATCCATAGCATTTTCAGCTGAGTTTTTTTAGGTGCTTTTGGATCCTTTGGTTACATTTCGGATGTGTTCCAACATGGTGTTTCGGCACTAGGGCTTTGTGGGTCCACCGGACTAGGGGATCAAACCTAGTCATTTCACCTCCATATACACCGTGAGCATGGGTACGCTTGTATTAATCATATTTAGACCTTGGGAAATGTTGAACACACGTCCAATCATTTTCACTCTCATCGAATCATTTTGGGTAACAATTTGGCCTTTTACCACGGAATTTGCTTTGTGACACCTATGTTGGCAAATGTCCAACTTATGGTTCTCAGTCTATTTGGATGACTTCTTGATAACTGTTGAAGATCAATTTCTATCGGAAGAAAGAGAAAATTGATTTTGGATTGGTTGGTGGATTTAGTCAAATCAATCAATCAAAAGCTTAATCTTTCGCAATGAGCATAATGCGAGTTAGGTCCTTAATCTATTTGAGTAAATTATTGTTTTGATCTGTAATTCAAACCTACAAAACATGTTGCTTTGCCTTCATCTGGCTTAAAACATGATGTGATCAGGATTATTGGAGTTAATATTTTGATTTTACTTGAATTGAGTAGTTTATGTATGATCCAACTCTCTTGCATGTTTTTGCTATCTTGGCTTGATTTGCATATGGAGCAAAGGGAGCTCATTTAGTAAGTGTGTTAAAAATTTTGTGAAATTTTGGCACGTTAATTTGGAAATTGCTTCTCAAGTGTAACTATTATACCAATTTAAGTTCCCCGGTGAGTCTAGTTTTAAAAAAACATTAACAGTTGAGTTTTGCGGAATTTTGTAGAGGAAGTTGCACCCATGTTTGCATTCTAAAAAACATGGATTGACATCTATTGTTTTGTATTTGTCACTTGGATTCAAAATGTTTTCGCTTTCAAATGTTTTTGGAGCTTCATGGCTCCAAATGCAACGTTTCAGTTGAGGCAATAAATAGCATGTTAAACAACTTAAATATGTTATAATAACTAATAGCATACTCATACCTTATTCAATAGTTTAATATTAACTATTCAATAGCCTAACATTAACAAATGGTATTTAATACGAATATAAATACAACTACCGAAACCTAATTGAGGAACAAACCACCTTAAATTGACTATAAGGAACTCAAGTCAACTTTGTTATAATAACTAATAACATACTTATACTTTATTCAGTAGCCTAATACTCTATTCAATATTATCTTATTTGACTTACGGTTTATTATTAGTATGTGATGACTCATAAACTATATAAATTTCATAAAAATATTATGGTTCTCGCGAAACTTGAAGCCAAGGTCAGAGCTTTGTTCTGCTTCACATCCATGACAACATAGGGCATTGATGACTCGAGTTGTGGTAGTGTTTTCTTTATTTTGTATTTTTCTTTTGTTAATCTAATGTGAGTTTTGGATATACGATCATACTCATTTTAATGTATTGGAATGGTTGGGACGATACTTTGGTTTTTGTTAAGGTCGTTTTTATTTTAATTGTATCATGTGATGTGAATGATGTAGCAATGTTGATTTAACAGTTAGTCACATGCACACTGTCAAAAATTTCTCAAATCAAGAAACTAAGAAATTCAATTAATTTCACATAAGATTGTGCGTAGTATTAATTTTGTTGATCAACTAGTAATAAGACTACAATTCAAACTCACAAAATGAACATACAGAACATCTTGCATGATTTGAGTTGAAAACATCAATTGCAATTGAAACTGGTTTTGCCCAATTTGATTATCATAATAAGTTGGCCATAACTAACTCATTAGTAAGAGAATGCATAGGTGGTTAAAAGGAATTCTAATATCAACTGAACTTCGAATTAACTCTAATACTTCTTAGTTTCGAGTAGCAAGTTATGGGTCATGTCCAAAAGCTTCCTAGGAGACTTCTAAAATCCACATAGTTGTGTATGAGCAGTACCAAGATATCAAAGATTCTGAACATGCGTCACACTCACATAGAAACCACAAAGGTAACCTTGGCATAAGGTCGACAAACAATGTGGGTTTTCACAATGAATTGTTGCATGAATTGAAAAGGTTCTGGTAATTCCTTTTATATCCATCCCTTCCATGTCACTTCAACTTCCAAACAAATAACTTCCAAACAATAACATTAGATAGTGCTTACGATTCAACATTTGACTTGCTAGCCCATAGCTACTCGTCCACAATAACAAGAACACAAGTTTCTTTTTTATAATTCAATAACTTACTTAAAAATTTCACCACTTGTGCTCTACATACTTGGGATATATATAGTGGCTTTGGAACAGAAAAGAAATAACAAATAAATACTTAAAGAGACTACATTGATGAATGACTCAAATGTTGATTCTGAGAAGTGAATTACTATCTTGGAAATTGCTGGGATCTTTGCACCGAAAATTAAAACACAAGTCATATGCCAAAGAAACCTCTAGAAGTCTACTTTCCAACTCAACAAATGGTTCATCAATCCGACCTTTCTAAGAGAGTCATGATGATTTTTGTAACAGGTACACAGGCTGACTTTAAGGTTACTACTGCACCATTCTTCGTTGCATCACTCACGTATTGTTGGAGCTCAAAAGTTGAAGAAACAAACTAGTTCAAACCTCATTTGGAGGGGTTTGGAGTCCTACAGCCCATTTAGAACCTTAGATGGGCATGAGTGTGGTGTGATCTTAGTTGTTATTAATAATTATTTTCTTTATCGAAATTTGTGCTTACCCTTTTATAATTGCTACTATTATTGGATACACAAATCAATGTGTGCAAGGAATTCTCTTGATAACATGCTATGTTGTTTGAAGCAAGAGTCGTGGCAAAACATCGGCCTTTGTTGCAAGAGTTGTAGCCGCGTTGCGACAAAGTAAAGGCAAAACTTTAATATTTTTGTAAACTTTATATAGTTTGTATACGAATAATAAACCATAACTTAAACATGACTATTAAGTAACCACACCATAACACGATGACATGGGGATTAAGCAACCAATCCATAAAATAAAATAAAAAATAGAAAAACATTTAATCTTCCTACAAGGCTACGATATCATCAAGTCTAAAACAAAAGGCCATAAACTAGTAAAACTAAGAAGTAATAACCCATTACCATAAGTTCCCACTCAAATATCCTCATTTCCCCTATCCAATGTCATTATTATCATTTGAATCATCATCAAATCGAACCATCTCATCATCACCATTATTAGTATCAGTCATGAAGTTGTCCACTCTAGTTTGTGCTGATGGAGGAAGGGAAGGGCATACATGGTCAGTGGTCACTGGTGGAAGCCTACAAGGATGAGGAAGAAGAAGAAACGAGGGAGGAGGGCTCACCAACCGCAAGCAAGAGACGCAACACTTCACGCATATCGAATTGCAATTTAAGTCAATGTTTGACATAGAATTTTGTGTTGTATTTATATTTAAATTAGTTATTAAATAAAACCCTAATTAGTTATTAATTAAACTAACATAATAATGAAATAAGTATTATACAAATAATTTAAAAACTGATTATAGGCGCCGTAAAAATACCCCATGCCTCCGCGCTGCGTCTGAAACGCCACACTGCAAAGCTGTGAAGTGAAATTCAGTGGCAATTTGTAATGCGAAACTGCCCCTTGAAAAAAGCCCAACTCCTCCATTGTAACAGCTTTGCAATGCCACTTCAGACAACATAGATGACGTGTCAACAAGTTTTTGACATCATACTATGGGTTTCTCTTGAAAATTTTCCTCAATTTCTGTATGGCTTCATCCAAGCATGTTGTATCAAAAGGCCAAGTTATGATGTTGCTAGCTAAGGGTTTTGAAATTAAGAAAGTCTCATTGTGCAATGTGCCCGACTCCTTACACCAAAAAGGTTATTAGATCACTTACCCATATTAGAGGTCACAGGCTGAAAGGGCCCAAATATAAGTACTACACTTATAACAAGGAATTTTAATCAATTCAGGCACGATGACATTGTTGTCAATTATCAATAGTTGAATAATGTCATCATTGGAATTAGATATCGTCTTCCAAGTACAATTACCGTGAGAATACATCAGAAACCAATAGGGTTATCTTTTGCTTTTATAGGTTCTTCCAAGAAATATTATCAATATGTCCCTATATCTCCCTAGCCATTCGTACAAGTAGCACTACTTTACACAACGCTTATATTCAACAAAAGAGGCCAAACAACAAGGCCTCAATCAGTGAAACCTTTCATTTTTCTCACCTTGACGCCTTCTAATCATCCTCTTAGTCCATATAGACATATAGGAAAAAAAATACAATGAATAGGCATATTGGTCAAAGTACTCGTTATTAGCGTGTACTCCCTTCAGATCATTGTAGTTAAGGCGTTGAGGCAAAGGCAAGGCGGACGGGCCTGAAAACGCCTCAGGCGTGACGCCTCAATTCACTGAGGCGGTCTAAATATTTTTTAAAGATTTTTTTATAAAAATTAAAACATATCAGCATAGTAGTATACATCATCATTTTAATAAGTATCATAAGCAAATATGTACAAAAAGGATGCAACTACCTAAAATCGAAATGCAAATATAATAAAATTGCATAGCGTAGCGAAAAAATGCACTACATAAGTGTCAAGTAACTTGTAAACATCCATTAAGTCATTAAAAATAAATAATCTTGAAAAAATAGAAACTTGAGAATATTGACATTTGTTAGAAAAATTGTTGGAATGGTTGGTAAAAATCTACAAGTATGATCAAATATGGTATTCCAAAAACATAAAAATCATTGAAGTATGCTATGAAAAATCAAGATTGATGTTGATCACAGACTGATCAAAACATGGTATGTTTTCTCCAAAAAATAATATAAAAATTGTGACAAATTTATCAAAACTTAAAAACGTTTTATCTTGTTTTTATCAAATTGATCAAATATTACACCAAGAAACATAAAACCTTATTATAGAGTGGGTTGCAACCTCTTTTTGCTGCAATTAGGCTGAAAATGGGTTGCAATTGGGCTGGCTACAACCAGTTTTTGGGTTGAGGCAATTAAGGCAGTGAGGCGTGGCGAGAAGGTCTGCCTTGTTTCACCGTACCGTATTGCCTCACTTTGAGGCGGAATTTTGTAAAAACGCCTTGAGGTGCGCCTAGGCGATTGCCTTGACTACACTGCTTCAGATAAATTACAAGCCACGTCTTTACGAGCCAGTAATGTTTCTTTTCAAAATATTGCAAGCCACTTCCCCCATTATTTCCACTACAGGATTTTCCACAAATATTGTTTATATTTTTGGCTCGACAGAAAATCATAATAAATCTTAGCAATTCACCCACCTGACATCCCAATAAGCCAGCATTCATCACAATATTTTCTTCTTCTCCAATACCCCATTCACACTCTTCTTTGAGAAATAATTTTAGGCCCGAACACACTTGAAAATGTATTAAAATCTTCAACAGACAATATGGCTGATATAAACCTTGTTTTAATTTATAATAGAGCACACATAAAGCCACAACAAAGAATGCATTAATACAATATTAATGTTGATCATGAGATAACAAGGTTTACCATCTTACGACAAATTGATATCCAATGTGATGGACATGAAGGACATGAAGAACAAAGCAGTCGAGTGATCGCAGTGCGCACCAAATTTCCGATCCTACACAGAAAATTAAAGTGATTGATTAGTAGAGAATGTGATGGAAGCAACAAGTATACAAGTAAAAATTGTTTGCAAAAACATAAAAGCTAGTGAGAAAAGTGTTTCCAAATGTTAAAAGGTGAGGCAAGGCAAGGTGCAAGCCTCAACTGCATGAGTTTTTCACATTCACATTTCATGATCTATGTATTCTATAGCATAACAAGCCATAAAATCAAATTTAGATTAAAATGTCATAGAAGCAAATTCCATATAATTAAGAGTTTAAGGTTAACAAAAAAGTTGAGAAAAAAAGAAATCAGTAACAACAGGGTTGCAATGAAGACAATAAGAAGACGAAAATTAAACAAAGAAGAGAAGAAAAAAGCTTGAGGCATGATTTTCGGGGCAAAACATGATTTAGGGCACAATTCAATCTCAAATCCCAATTGCTCTTATGCTCCATTGAAGAAAGCAGCAAGCTAACCATGTAAGAGCTTCATTTTCTCTTCTTCATGGCAAGGTACCAGCAACCACCAACAACTTTGTTATTGATTTTTTTTGCTTCTTCTAGAAACATTTGGAGATTGGATATGCATTTCTAAAGCTTTGCCCACATCTCACTCATGCCTCACTGGAAAAAAGTTCACTTAATGCCTTGGAGGCATTTGAGGTGCGTTTCGCCTTGAGGTGCACCTTGAAGCATGGGTTTCAAACGTCTTTTATGACATTGATTGGGACACCCCCATTGTCCAGGGAGGTGCCTAACCCAAGATGACAGAATGAATGTGCTAGAATATGTCCCATGTCGCTAAGTCATCTGCAATCTTCTAAATGGAGTGAGAATATGAATCTTGGGGTTTTAGCTCAAACCGATAGTTGATGCTGATGGGATTCGAACCCCAACCATATGGCAAAAAACCAAGAACTTTGTGTCAATTGAACTAAGAATCTACGCTTAATAATCTTCACTTAGACAACTCTTAACATAGAGGGAAAAATCCTTATGTGAACTAACACCTCTGCTTGTGTTAAGCACCAACCAACCACCACATCATCTTCCTTGAAAGGTAGAGTTCTACCTTAGAAAGATCTTTACATAATATCCAATCTCCAAGTGCAAACAACAAATATCATAGTAAAGACAAATTGATTATCCGTGCAGTCTCATTATAAGACATTTTTTAATTGATAGGTATAACAATAGTGGTACATTAAAGATTTTTATGATAATGATTACAACAGTAACAAAATCTTACAGAAAATTTTACGACATAATAAATTGCAATACAACATTGATAATATAACAATGATGCATTCACACGCATTGAGATATGAACTTAGAACAAATCCAACTTTAACTATAATCCAATGCTTATAAGCGTCTGATTCGATTAAACCTTTGAAGATATTCTATATGATTAAAATACTATTATCTAAATTGCTAAATTTATGAGGCTCGTTGTTCCCCTAAGCATACTGCCGAATGGCCATCCACAAACTGTGATAAACATTTTTTTTTAGCAGTGCTACAGGCCTTGCCTTAGTAAGCTTATTTTCTTAACTTGTCTGAGGTGGATGCGTCAGCAAGGCCACATCAGCAAAACTTATATTCATAATTCAAATAAAAGGCAATTAGTTTAAAAAAAAAAAAAACTGCATATTCTTCTGTACTTCTTTCCAAATATTTCTATAACCACACGCTAAATTTGTTTATTCTTGTTTGTGAAACTAAATAAAAAATAAATAAATAAAAAGAGTACTGATGAAAATTTTCTTTCAATTCTTCCTACATTGTTTGCTAATTGGTTATCTAAGGATTTCACTTAGCACCTTAATTCATTCGATTTTGGAGATGTCGCTTATTGCTAAGGAAAGTAGGTGATTGTGAGGAACTTCTAATAATCACAATGTGACAATGACCATCAAATTGTTGAAAGTAGATGAGTTGGATGGCCCATACTCGGGATAAACATCCTAAAACTCACCTGTCAGCAAACATAAAAGCATCTAATGAAAGCATTTAATAACTCATTTAGGGTGGGCAAGGGTTTGGAGAGATTAGTAATGAGAGGTAGAGCGAGTGCGAGATCAAGAGGGAAGTTCTATTATTAGAGAACAAGAGGGAGAGAGAAAGGAAGATGGAGATTAAGGGCCTAGTTTGAGATGGGAGGATATAGGGGAAGGGCAGCACGATTGAGGTTTGGGTAAGATATATAGATTAAGGGTGGGGCCTGGTTTGAGATGGGAGGATATAGGTGACTCAATCGTCACATCAGGTGAGTTACCAATGCCAGATCAGCAGGCAAGGTATCTAGCATTTTCCTTTTTTACTTAATCAATTGATAATATCCAAAAACAATTTAGATACTTAAAAGGCAGAAAGTAACTACTTTCACACACATAACAAGCCAATCTATCAAACACACAAACTATAATGACAAGAAAAGAAGGGATACAATTTGTTACATACTCAGTATCAGTTTCCTCGTCAAGCATTTGGAACAAGTTCTCTTCTATTTGCTCTTGATTGATGGCAACCTGAAAGGAAGCTGTTAGTGCCTGAATATAAAAATCTAAAGTTCCTGACATGCAAACTATAAATTATCAAAATGTAAGTATAAATTTGCATATAGAAACAGGCCTAACATAAAACTATATTAGGTATAAATAACGAGAAGGGCATGAGCAATATTCAGAAATCAATAACAATGAGACTCAAGAGCATACATAAACATAAAATTTTAACAACTAGGATCGATGGCCTTATGTTGCCACAATAATATGGCAGAAATCGATGATTATTCATTATTTATAATTTGGTAAGAACTTTAAATCATGAAAGTCGTAAACATTAAGGGTGTGTTTGGTTGCATGGAATCCTATGCCATGGAAATCCATGAGGGGACCACCTAAATCTAAGCTAATTTGATGTTCACTAGATTTTTGTAATCAATGGTGGGAATGGAAGACCATGAACATGAAATCACACTCCTTGGTCCCCCCAAAGCATGTGATTCTCATGTTCATGGGACTTTCATTCCTACTACTGATCACAAAATCTAATGGTGGATTGGTGAGTAAACCTCAAATTAGCTTAGATTTAGGAGGTCCCCTCATGGATTCCATGGCATAGGATTCCATGCAACACCCTAAATAAACTTATTTGCTTTTAACCTTCACAAAGAAATTGACAATCTGGTAAGCAGGACCAAGAGTTCAAAGTATGGTATGCAAGTAAAGCATTACTGATCAGAAAGACGAAAAAATAAAATCTAAAAAATAACAAAGTAACAAGCAGAAAATCAAAATTAGACATAATCAAATAATCACATGCAGCATGTGCACGATTTATGTATTGGTTGTTAGGAGGAATACATATGGGCCCTCTATACTGCACATTGTATATACAACTGATATTTATATGAAACTAACAAAAAGTAACAAAATTCAAACTGTCAGAACAAGAATCAGTTCTCACCGGATCCTTTTCAATTAAATGCCGCAGTGTGGAAACAGCTAGATGCCTTAGAGTTGGCTGTCATGAAACAAGTAAATTGTTTAATTTTTTTTTTTTAAATACTGCAAATAGAACAAAAAAAGAAATCACAAATAATGATCTTGAAAGAATACCTGTCTTGAGGAGAGAGTCGGAAGAAGAGTCTGAACATGGGAGTGCACAGAAACAGCTTGTGGAGCAAAGAGAACAAGTTGTTGTGTAAATCTTACGCTCCTGTCAAATACATATAAAGAGTTCAACAAGGTCAAACCACTGCATTCCACAGAAAATAAAAGAAATTACCATTAACATACTCAAGAAGTGTGGATGTTTCCTGGCCAGAGCTTATCTCTGCAACAACAGACTGCATACAGAAACATTAACAATATCAGCATCTCCACGTTGACTGTCATCCCATTGTAGAGAAAGATACATTGATAGGTAGAATGCTACAATCAAAAGTTGGACATCTATATCATCCCATTGCTAGAGAAATTCACATAACATAACCTTGCAGCGTGAAAAGAAGATACTTCCAGGAGCAAGCTCAGGGCCGAGAACAGCAACAATGGCATTAATAAGGCGACCAATCCCTTGGCGAAGATCAACCCATCCACTCTCCTCCGACAAAAGAATTTCCATAGCAAGCAAGAGCGTTGCCTGTATAAAAATAAGAGCTAATTAATCATAATCAAATATTCATGCTTCAACTCAAATATTTTTTATTTTTTATTATATAGTTATTATTATTTTTTTTTTTTTTTGGGGGGGGGGGGGGGGGGGGTGTTCAGAAAAAAGGTATTTGAAACATGAGTACACTTTTGAACTGAGAAGGGAGAAACTAAAATGGAAGTATAATGAAATTATAACATTGGTGTTTAACATATGGAGCTAATAAGCTTTACTATCTTTTCAATTACAGTCAGTGGATCATAGTAACAAGGATATAATTGGAAAATAAAAAATAAATAGGTGTAGCTACCAAACAAAAGATATAATCTTCAGTTTTACGAGCTGAAAAATAAGAAATAATATATACAAGAAAACAAGGATTCTGAAGCCACCAAAAGTAGGCTGGGTGTTGGGGGGTAAAGACTTGTTAGATGTAGTGGACACATGTTCTGGCTGAATTCTGGTAAGGGGTGAGATGCTCAACTCAATAGATGGTTCTGGGGAATGAAATATAACATCTCGTTCTGGCAAGGCAGCAATCACTTTCACACTGTGCTTAGAGTAAAAAGGCGGTTAGCACATTGTTTGAATTGAAGTAGTGCCATTTGAATATGGTTTAAAGAAGAATTTTTTATTGAGTGCATAAAAAAATGGATTGTTTTTTACCACTTTCTAAAGTGAAGTTTACTGCTGAAAATATCCAAGTATAACTCTATAGTTGCTGTTACTGCAATATAAAAATTGCAAGGCTTTCAAGACATTAAACACACAAGCAACGGCTATCTCAAGCATCCAAAGTCTTTGATGAGTTTTTCCTAAAGGACCACAGTGATAATCATTTTAACCACAAGCAATGAATTATTTTATTTTTTATCAAGATACTATTTCATAAATATCCATATGATTACAATGGATCCCAAAGTACTCCGTCAGTAGAGCAACAAAACCAAGCACATATTGAAATTAAATCACAGAGAATCAACCCCTCCCACAATGAATTCAAATAAGTCAATGTTGCTGCATTAGTATTTGCCAGTTTGTACGAATATCGCACGATGTAAGGCCTTCAATTGGGTTGAAATAGTATTTGCAGTCATTCTACGCTATTTATAGCTTAAGATTTGTGTAAGTCGGTGATTTTCCACCTATTTGAGCAAAACGGCCCCCATGGTGCCTTTGTCAAGCTTTGTTTTTTAGATCAAACATACACCAAGATTTCGTTGAGTAAAGAATCTAGGTAGAAAGGTGAGTGAGAGGCTCACAACAAGACCAAAGAAAAAGAAAAAAGAAAAAAAAATAGAACTAGAACTAAACTAGAATAAAGGAAGACTACAAGGGTTTCCCAACTGAACATAAAGTTATCCGTAGGACTCTTGAGTGAAGTTTACTGCTGAAAACTACCCAGGTATATCTCTATAGTTGCTGACGTTGCAATATAAAAATTGCAAGGCTTTCTAAAATGAAAAAAACACAAGGACCCGCTATCTCAGTCATCCAAAGTTTTTGATGGGATTTTCCGGACCACAGTGATAAATCATTTTATCAACAAGCAGTGAGTTATTTGCCTTTGTGAAGCTATCATTACTTCTCATAGTATAACAACCCACTACTAGCACTTTCTCAAGATTTTGTGTAGTTTTGGCAAGACATTTAGTGCCTCTCTCACTATTGCCACTCTCATGATAGCAAAATCTTTATTTTGCCTGATCAAATAAATATAGTGACACCCTACTGTAATGCTACCAATATTTCCTTGCTTAAACACCCCTGAAAGGTATAAGCTCAAACCAGTTACCAAATATATTGATCCCAGTCAATTTCTAGCAGGTTCCAAACCCAAAGTCCATGGTACCATCAGTCAGTCTCCCAGTTAGGTTGAAAGGCATCGGTGTGATATAAGGGTAAGTCCACACTTAAGAACATTTAGGACCTATACTAGTGCAACCATCTCAACTTATTGGGTTAGGCGCCTTTACATCTCACAAACCTGCTCTCCTCAACATTCAAGGCGCCACATACAATACTTTTACATACACATGGAGAGTAGTACTAAAGAAGGAAAAGACAAAACAACCCTTGCCTCCACAAGGAGGAGAACTCTTGAATCCACAAGACAAGAAAAATAATAAATAATAATTGATGAAGGAGAAAACAAAACAAACCTTTAATCCACAGGAAGAGAACTCTTGCATCCACAAGAGAAGAGAAATAAAACAAATAAAGTAAAGAAGAATTCTAATGATTTGATAATTAAATACAAATCTCGTTTTTAGAGCTCCTTATATAGATAACTCCATCATAACTTGCTAGAATCCTAATACAACAATGAAAATAAACTTTCTAAGGTATCTATGACATATTTGAGATTTCCACAGACTAGAAAAACTCTATTTAGACACTTCTACAGACTTTTAATAATAGCTTAAATAATAAAATCGAAAAATAAATAAAATAAAGAAACTTTGAAAATTCTGTGCCTATTAGAAAACACATGACTATCTCGAGTTATGCATTGGAACAACAAGAGCATCATTGTGACGAGATATAAAACACTTCGATCTTTCCAACGACGCTTGCGACTTCGTTTTCTTTTCTTTTTTGATGGCCTTTGAAAAATCTATGGGACTTGTAAAAATTTGTCTTCAAAAGTTGCAAATTTTAAATTTTAAATTCCCAATTAACAACTTACAAAACATAACACAATGTGAAACATAGACTTTTCACAAAATCTTACAAAGGGATCATCGAAGTCATATTTTTTGTAATCTTCTTTGAGCAAAATCTTTGATCTTTGTTCAACATGAGTGTGGATGTTATCCTCCTCTTCTTTTAAAAAGTTGAGAAAAAAACAGAAAATTCTTGTCGAGGATGGAGATGCAAACAAAAAATTTGTTGGTAAGGTTAAGTTTCAGGTTAGGTTGGGGAGGGGAGGGATGTCAATTAGTGGTTCAGGAATGGGGGTGTTAGTTTAATTGAATTTGTCTCTCGAGGTGTTACTTTAATTGGTTTGTTTTTATAAAGGGTGTTTGTGGTTTGGGCCAGTTAAGGTGTATCTTTAGTTTTGGCTGGTTCTAATGGGATTGTAATAATTTTGGGTATAGGAGAAATAGTTGTAACCGGTTTGATGGGAGGTGGTGGAAGTTGAGGGGATGGTGAAGGGGTTTTAGCCGAGGAACAGTTCACCACCAAGGCAAAGAGTCTTGAAGTCACCAGCAAGTGCATCAAACTTTTGCTCTAAAGACGATAAAGCTTCAAATTCCTTATTTGTCAAAAACGGATGCGTGCTACTACTACTAGCGCACAACAACTTTCTCCGAGAGACTCGCTTCACTTTTGTTTCGGAACTCTAAGCTAAAACTAAAGTTACACTAAAACTATATAATCCTAAAAGATAAATAGATAAATAAAAGACAATTTTATTCAATTAAATTCAATCAACTACAATCTAATTTTCAAGCCTTATTTATAAGCCCAATAGCTTATTTTGCAATTATTAACCCTAACTAATGTGGGCTTTACTATACTAGGCTCAATATACATAATACTAATTTACTAGCCCGCTTACATCACTCTCCCCGAGTTGGAGAAGCTCGTCTGTGAGCTTGAAGCAGAAGATGTCATACGACTATAAGCATCAACTTAGAGAACACAAGGCTAAATGCATATGCAGAAGTCGACCTTGAACTTTTCCTTTATAGTTGCTATCACAAATAAGTATATCCAAACTGTGACACCAAATATAAAGTCTCAATATAAAATCAAGATGAGTCTACGTCAGATAGGATATCCATTTCAAAATATGCATGTCTCCACACAAACATGCCCTCAAATTTTGTAATAAAATTGTCCCAAATCAAGTCACAATTTTTGTCCAGTAGTGGTACATATCCTATCATGTGGTGGTGCAAAGCATGAAAAATCACAATATCCAGAACTCCTTGGTGGGACAAAGTCTTTCCTATGAGTGTGAATAGGATCAGAATCACTTAAAGCGGGCGGTGATGCTAACTGATGACGTGGGTGCAAATAACTTCCCTTCTTGAACTGTTTCACTAACAAACCTCTTATTTTCACAAGATTCCAAGTACATAGGTCGACGAATGTATGGCCTTGCGCCTGAAGGTAGGGAGTTACGGGCAGCCACCACAGATGTAGGGAGCAGCTCTCGACGACTCCGACAATGGTGAGGTTCCAACGAGGTACCTGTGCAAAGTGGAGGTGCATCGTGTGTGGGCTGGGAATGGGCGACAGGTGTTGGGGATGTGGGACATATTTGGGTATACATATTTGGGATTGAATAAATTGTGACATATTTGGGCGTTCCTAATACTAGAAACACTTTATATAGACACTTTTAGAAACGTCTAATAATACCCTAAATAATAAAAACGAAAATAAACAAAATAAAGATACTTTGAAAATCTTATGCATATTAGAAAATACGTGACTATCTCATATCCTACCTCAAGTACTATAGATAGACATATACCCAATCTTTTGTCAATGTTAAGTTACTTAGTGTCCCTCGTACTGTTGGCACGATGTAATTTTTTTGGTTAACCTTGTGGCATGCCAACCCACTTGGGTTTGTGCCTAATTTCCCATGAACATACTCACCTTGAATTAGCAAAATATATAAGTTATAGTGCAGTCAAGCATACATAAAGTTGACTCTTACAATTCAAAATTTACATGTTATAGTAATAAATTGAAAATGGTAGATACACAAAAGGTACCCAACTATAAATCGGATGTGTCAAAGAAATAACTATTGTGTACTTGTTATGCACATGGCATAATTGTCCATTAAAAACATTTAAAACATTCATGTGCTTGTATAAACAAATTAGATTTGGTAAAAATATATTAACAATAATAGTGATTAATTAATTAACAACGTGAGATGTTAAAGAGTATAAAACACTCCATATGAAGAGATAGAGAGAGTATAAATCAAAATTAGATTTGGTAAGAAAATATTAATAATAATAATAATAATAATAATAATAATAATAATAATAATAATAATAATAATAATAATAATAAACAATATGTGAAGTTGAAGGGGGTAAAATGAACTTTGAAAAGAAAGAGTGAGAGAGATATATGAAAGAGTGTAAGATTTGAGATACTAAAAAAATGAGAAAATGACTATGGCCCTTAGATTGGAGTGTGTGTAATCATTAGATTAGAGAATCCTATGGAATTAGACACATTTATACTTGGCGTTATCACCTCTCTTATCTCACCCTCTTATGAATAGTAAACCCCATGTTTATATTATATAAATGAAGTTCTACATGAGCACGGTTGCGTTGTACAAAGACGAAAGAACTAAATTCGCATGCCCATCAATAGCTATCAATAACATTGCTCGGTTAGTTATCTATTCATGTCTTTTGGCAAATGATCATTTTGTTAACTTTTTTCCTGCGAAGTTGGTTTGGACAAAAGAAATTCTAGTTAGTGCAAAGAGGAATGCAAATGGATGTGAATTATGTGGCTCTGTTTACCAAATCTGCTTCTCATCTTCCTCTTCCTTGTGAATGGTGTAGAGGGATAGAGTCTCATTTTTGGAGCTATGTAAAATCTGGGTGTTCCCCCGGTCTACTGCGTCTCTTGGGGGTTTGGAGGCCTCCGACACATCTTTCTTCCAAGGAGCAGCTTATTTGGAAGCTAACACCAAGTGTTATAAGTTGGTGCATATGGAAATAATGCAATGCAAGAAATTTTCAAAATTCAATTTGTAACATTCCATTATCTTTTCATTATTGATGACTTTTTAAGATAATTTATAAAAGCTTATCAACAAGCCCAAAATCAACTTATCGTGTACGAACGGAGTCAATTATATTATTGAATATTCTCTTATTGGGTTTTATCAACCAAATTCGAAGGAGCCAAACCAGATCTGTAAGATTTTCATGTTTTTTAGCGGAGCAAGACTCAACAACTTTGACATTTGGGTTCATATCTAACAGATATTTAACTAATGTTTTACAGGGTTAACTGTTACCTGTACTTGAGACACATATGATAAACCAGCAGCCTCTATGGTCAAAAGAAGACCGTGCAAGGACCAGATCTGTAAGGAAGCATTAGGGCTCTTAGCCAATAATGAAACTGAGCTCACAGTTGCAGGCACCATTGTTGACAATGCCATTCCTCCTGCACTGCATGCAAAATAGCATAAATTAATACCATGACAGACTTGAACATAAACCTTAATGAGAATGCCTTTATTGACATGATTCCTAAAATTCTTCGATAGTGGGATAGAGACTATACTCCACTAAATTACCATTGGACAGCCACAATGCCTGATTAAGACTTTTTAAATCATGCATGAGAACAGTATTGTAATCAAAATAAGACTACAGAGATTTGTAAAAGGACTAGCAATGGCTGAAGGAAAGAAAGAAAGAAAGAAAGAAAGAAAGAAAGAAAGAAAGAAATGAAGAACAGTAAAGACGAAACTCTGGTAGTAATCTTAATAACGCCAAGAAGGCATACCTTAAAAAAGGCACACATGAATGGACTTATTACACTAGTGACACTTAAAAATTTCACCTGCGATGGATGCAACCAAGTGACAATGCAACTGAACCAGTATAGCTCGGATCTGTGGCGCCAACAAGATCACTAAGCAGAGATCGTGTCTGTTTTTTCCAAAATAGAAACAGGTCAGCTAGAACTATAATGATAAAACAACCTCATGAAAAAAAAATAACAAAAGTAGTTTGAAAATGATCTTCAAGCAACAATCTGAATCAAACCAAATCAGGAACAGACCATTCTTGCTGTGAAGATGTCATTTCCAAGTCGAGCTAACAGACCAAGACCTTCTGAACATGCTCGCCGTTGGGCAGCAGAAATTTCTCCCTCAGCAAGAATACCCTGTGGCGTAATGAATAAAAAGTTCAAACAGAAAATGTTAAAATAAAATAATATAAAAGATAGCAGCTTGGGTGATGCAGGAGATTTACAAAATTAGAATATTTTATTTTAGAAATTCAGAAGTCTAATATCTTTAGAAAAGTTTTGTGTAGTTTGAAATTTTAATTGTTTTAGGAGTTACCATTTGTATTAGGTTACAATCAGATAATTTCTAGTTTGACCAGAATTTGAATTTTTATTTAGGAGACTTATTTTGGTCTATAAATAGACGAGGAATTCGCTCTTTGGGTTTTTTCTTCTAGGGTCATTGTTCAATGGGAGAATGACTCATGGCTTCAAATGCATACATTAGGGATGTTGATTATACATAAAAAAAATTCAAATCGAAAGGTGCACTAATCACCTAGTAGTTATGCCACATGTCATGGTCTTATTGGGTAATGATGCAATGAAAAAACGAGCCAAAAAAAATCCTAAATTGACCCTCGTTGTAATTGAATTTGGAAGATTTGCATCAGTGGGACCAAAATGGAATGCCCTTCATGCCAAAAAAAATAAAGAAGCTCTCAAAAGAGGCCACGCAAGAAGAGCCAAATAAAATTAGAACATCAACTAGTTCTGGAAAAAGCTAACGCGGGTATGCGAATCCTTTTTTTTTGTCGGTGAGTATGAGTCCCTTAAGGAGGCACATATATTTCTAAAAGTTGTTAGAGGAAATAGGAAAACAAGTTAACATAGTTGCATTCCTATAATCTAGTCAATGATTATTATTTCTATTGGTTAGTGATTCAATCCCAAACCATCAAAGTTACTAACAAGCATCTCCAAAAGCCTCCCTAAGGGAGCTCCTTATATATGTGGCAATCTATATTACAAATCATAATGGCGTCCGAGGTTGGAGATAAAAGATGGTTGAGATTCATTTCATCTAATGGTTGGAACTTAAAGTTAACTTTTATGTCTTACCTTCAATCAATAAGAGTGCATGTATTCGATTCCATACCCAACATTTTAATATTTATTTATCTTGACATTTAAAGTAGAATAAACTCTATCTATCATGTTAAACTTTTATCGTGCCAACGGCACGGGAAGTGCCCTAGTCTATATTACAAATCGGGATGGTGTTTAAGGTTGAAGATAAAAAACGGCTGAGATTTACCCAAATATATGAATCTAACGGATCACATAGAACTTAAAGCACTAAGAGTGCATGGGTTCAATTCTCATGCCCAACATTTTGATATTTATCATGATTTTAAAGTAGACTAAACTCTATTTATCATGTTAAACTTTTATCGTGCCAACGACACAGGAAATACCCTAGTATATAGCTAGGGGAGGATGAAAAAAATGCTCCATGAGATACTCCTTTCCTAGGTGGCATGGGGAGGCTCCAAGGAGTTTCTCTTCACTAGTTAAATGCTGGTAGTGGTTTTGGCTCCCAAATCTTTGTTTAATGTTTTATTTTGTATGTTATACCAATTTTTTACATTTCAAACCACTTTCAGACTATGGATCCAACCGACATTAAAGATGAAGAAATAAAAATACAATATATTATGAATTTAAGGAATGGAGGAAATGCCAAAATTTCTAGAAAGTGAGCAAGGAGCTCCTTGATTTATATTATTTGACAAAATTTAGGGAGTCTCTTTGAGATGCTTTTGTTATTTCAGTTAGCTACAAGTTACTTCACTCCTTTTTTGACTAGTTAGTAGCATTACTATCTTTATACATTTCTTTCATTTTGCCTATACGTACGCTCTTCTAATCAATTGTACACAACTTTTTTACAATTCATCAGGAATTAAAAACAGGAGTTTACCAAATTTTGGTGATCAGAGCTCTTAATTCAATTGTTATTTGCTCAAGTTTGTTTGGTTGGAACAAGAGACGAGGAATATATTCATTTGCATATTCATTTGGAGAGATTAAGGTTTTATGATATAATGTTCCACGTAACTGAGAAGGTAATATGTAAATAGAATACAAAGGGATCAATATGGATGGATGTCTCCTAGCTACCAAAAGAAAAACTTGAGGAAAAAAAAATCACTTTAATTCTGGCCAGTACCATGAAGTGCCCATGGCATCCATGATAACCTTCCCATCTTCCACGACACCTGAAAGATCCTATTGTTCCACTCCTACCAAAGGGACCAACAAACTACATGCAGAATAGTCTTCCAAATCGGCTTCCCAACACCATCGGAGAATATCTACATTTCAAGCTTAAATAAACAGCTAATGGACTAGGTAATATAACCCAAAAGACGCCAACAATGGGTCCAAAATCATTCCAAGAGGAAGTGAATAAGAAAATAATGACGTGATGCAGTCCCACTCCCACAAACTTGTGGCACCCCGAATCCCCAGTATTTATCCTACACAGAAGACGTCCAGGAGTTGGATTGTCTATGCCAAGCTTCCAAACCAGATATGGATCTCATCTCATTGTCTTCCCTTCCCTTCCCTTCCATTCCCTTCCTCCACATGGCATTTTCTATGGAGTCATGGCTGGAATAACCAAATTTTCAACAGGGAAGAATTCCAGGTTCTAGTGTTGCATTTGAACATCAGTATCATCTTGTGGCATTGGAATAAAAAGGTTTTGCTTTGAGCAATAATCAATTCAGATATTTATGCATTGCAACATAACTCATTGTTATTGGGATATGTAGTTTTTGTATCCCAGTTTTTAATGGATAAAATCATAAATTTTTTTAATGAATAACTTGAAACTTCCTCCAAACAGCCCATAAAGATCCATCTAAAATTCAACAAACAGGAGAGGCATCCCAGTTAGGAATGAAGAGATTATAATTAATGAAAAAAATTACTTGGCAGAAACAAACACACTTCACACAGAATCTAGTGTTTGAACGCAAGAAACTAATTACACAGAATAAGGGTTTTCTGTGACAAAATAACCAACGTGACCAACTCATTAGCAACTGGAATAGGTAATTTTGAGAATATATTTGTGTACAAATCATCCTCAATGAGGACTCACAAAATGGATGAATGATGAAATGGATCACACGTCTCTAGCTCAAGTGAACATCCACCTCTAGCTAAAAAATAGGAAAAAAAAAATCAAATAAATCTTATGCAGAGGAAATTTGGAATGAGTGATTGCGTCCTCATATTCTCCAAAAAATGAGACAATTTTTATTAGCATGGATCTGGTACAACCACAAGAGGGGGCAAATCAGGCATAACCTCTGCAATAGCATCTTTATTAGTTTATGGAACAACAATCAGTTCATCTAGCACTGGTGTTAGTAAGGGTAGAATGTGACTAGTGGGTTGTGAGGTGCATGTTGAGTAGACTAAGGCAAAGCAACAGTATTGTCAATATCACTCTCAAGGATAAGAAAATACAATTATAGATTCAGACCAATCAGCGACATGAAATAACCTGCAGTTTGCACTTTAGTGTCCATTTTAATCTCAACAAGGTGTTGGGGTTACACACAACAAAGTTGTTCTATCAAAACAAGAGTTGCTTTTGAAATTCAATCAATTCCACGGCCGACTTTAACATTGTGTTTTTTCCAATACTAGAAACAAGAAACGAGTAGATTACGTAACTTGTGATCAAGAGGATGGGTTGTCTACTGATAGAGCCCTTGTGCACTTGTTCATGAATGACAATAGCAAAATAGATCATGGTTTTTTCTTCTTTTAAAAAAAAATAAAAAAAAATAAATATATATATATATACACACACACATAGGGTGCCCTTAACATATCTCGGTGCACATAGCATGTATGGGCTGAGGGGTAAATTGCAAAGTATCGGAACTTTAGGGACTTTTCTGCAATTCGAGGAACTGTACGGATTTAGCTGGAATTTCCAAACAGTCAAGGATCTAAAAAGGTCTGCAGTGAAATTGGTTTAGGGGTGTACCAAGCAACAGTAGGGTACACTTAGCCACCCTCCTCTTCTTCAACAGTTTGTGATTAAATCAGAGAACAAACTCCTCTTCTTCAACAGTGTGCGATTGAACTAGAAAACAAAACCCTCTCTTTGCCAGCAGTGACATGGCTGGAGGTGATGACAGTGATGGCAACTCTGGTTGATAGTAACAACAACGTAGAATCAAAGCGACCAAAAGTGAAGATCGTTTAGGGGAAGAAAACATGCATTGCGCACAATCTAGGGTTCAAAAGTAAAACCCTAATAACACAAATGAAAATCTATTTTTATTCAACAAAAATTCGACTTTATTACACTAGCCTTTGGACTTCTTTTATAAAATCTAATAGAATAAAACTTGCGGAATAACGGAAAATGAAAGATAATGCGGGGAATCAAATAAAATAATTAAACGATAAATAAATGAAACTATAAATAAACAAAATAAATTTTTTTCATCAATTACAATGAACTACCTACACTCCTATTTATAAAAATAAACCCTAAACCTAATAGGAAACGATGTCCTAAATTAAAAACCCTATTTCAATAATACTAAAATACAACTATTGCTAATATTACTAAATATCCTAATTACATCAAAATCAAATACTTTTTTAAAGGTTATATTTCATAGCAAATTTTAACACGATACAATAAAGCCCAACGTGTTGCAAGTACCATATTACAAGACAATTGTTTACATCAGAAATTTTATCCCCTCCCTGGCCCCCAAAACCCATTACATCTTTGAAGTCAACCACCCCAGCTTTGGCGTTATCTTCATTATCTTTGTCACGGATTAGCCCAAAACTTCTTGAATGGATAATGGATTCAATAGGATACCTACCACCTGGTCTTCCTCCTTAGGTGCTACTCCCATCGCTAAACTTATTAAACCCACCAATGGGTCCAAGAAAGGTATCATGCTTATCCTCCATCACATCAGCCCAATTATCCTTTCCTTTGTTTGTATATTGAATTGAGTTACCATAGACACCTTTAGCGATGGGAGTACCTTTACCATGCTCAACATCTTGTTCCTCTCACCTTTACTTCCTGCATTGTTTCCATTCTTGGCCACCTTTACTTCCAGCACTATTTCCACTTCTTGGCCAACTTTAGATCCCATCCTTCAATATCAAATACTTGCAAACAAAGAAACTAGTCCCAATTCAAAAAGGAACCCCTAATACTATGTGTATAAGAATATAAAATATTCTACTTATTCTAAACATATCTGCAAACACTCTATTAATTGCACCATTCCCGTCAAAGGTCTTTTGGGGGATTTTCAGAGACGTTGCACTTACTTGAGAAAGGATATAACAACATAAGGTTTTGCGTTTAAAATATAGCATGAGGAACAATCTTTTTATTATTGAGCAAATTTATTATAGACCAATGTAATTGACATGCATGTTGAGGCACCAAATATATTGACTAGAAATGTACATTTTACTCAACTACTACTGATTAATCCAAAATTACATATGGTACCTGAAATAGCACCTGAGCAACACTTAATATTTCTACTCCCAAGGGTTGGGAGCGTAAAGAAAGCAAAGCCTGGCGATATAAAACAAGATGAGCACAAAAATCTAAGAAAAATGAGTGAGGCTAGGGAACCAGGTTCTGCAACCAGGATGATGTGGCATCATCCGAGGAGTTTTTTACAACTTTGAGATACACAAACACTTTGGAGATTTCATCATTCTTTCAAGATCACGCCACGTCACTCTGGTTGCAAAACCTGGTTTTCTAGTATTTTCGAAGAAAATTTATTAAGAATAAGGTAGATAATGGATAAAGAAATACCTTGAAACCAGCAAGTAATCCAACGCATGCATTGGTTACACTGACACAGTGCCATGGTTGCTTTTTACCAGATTTTACACATTGGTCAACCATGCCAAGAAGAAATAGCATTCCAGCACTATCCTGAATACAATATTAAAAGTCAGCTGAATAAGCAAACATGGCAATCAAAAAGGATATTTTTAATGGACAATAAGATGGAAAGTAATAAAAAAATGACTGCGCACCTGAGTAGCAAAAATGATTCCAAAACAGAGAAGCATTTGATTCACCAACATCTTGTTCGTGGTTTCCGGCTTCATGTTCAACTCAAAAGATCAGAATTCATGCAAAACAAGCATAAGATATTCTATCTTGATGAAAACGCAGTCTCCATAAAGTTGCAGAATAACTCATCGTAGATTGTGGACAGTTGGTTTATTTCTATTTATGTTAGACTTGCAGTGGTAAAAGTTGGAACTAGCATTGCAATTCATTGCACAAATAAAACATACCTAAGTAACATAAGTAAGCTCTTGTAAAAAAGAGAAAGACCTAGCTCTAAGCACTTTCGAAATGAATAATTTAGGAAGTCTATTCTTAAACTTGGAGAAAAATGATGGACTATGACATGACATCTGACAAAAGTTGCAGTAAAGGAAATAACAAAAACATATCAATAGAGATAGTTGTGACCAGAGATATCTGACCACCTGAGGAAAAGTAGAAAGTTCATGCTCCCATACACAAGGCATCAACCCATCCTTCCCTCCTTGAAATGCTCGGAGCTCATCTTCAAACCAATCCCTAAATTAAATATCATATATCAGTTTCTAATTGTTCATCAGCATAAATGCATCTAAAATAATATCTACAATATTCAAGACAATTGATTCATAAATTTTGCCTGAGAACTTAGATCACCTTCCAGGGATCCAAGGGCCTAACCATGCATCTCTCTTGTCCAACAACAACCTCAAACATGAGCTTTCTTCACAGCCAGAAGGATCCCTTTCCATTCCAATCACCAGAACGATATTGATTTCAGAAAACGACTTAAAGCAAGAAATTTGAGATCTTAACATACAAAAGTGCAATCATTCAATTTTTTTCCCCGACTATCGGATTCCAGATATATCAAGCCGATATGGCAAGAATTTCAACATATTACCTAAATGGTGTGGTACAAATTTGTAAGATTTGAGGGTGGTCACTTTTATAAGTCATTGGATCAGAAAGAGACTGAAGAGCTATTAATGTTTTAATAATGAACAAGTCCATTGCAGGCTTTACATCTGAAGGCTGTTTCCTGGCTAGTGACGATATATAGGATAAAGCCCTGCATGCATAAGTTTATCAGAATGAGAAAGGTGGTGAGAAAAAATAAGACAGAAAATGAAGCAAAGACTCTCACAATAGTTAGTGAACTTCCAAAAGAAACAAAAATTTACCTAAGAGATCTATATGCATCTAATAAATTAGTTCACCTGCTAAGATACATCAACACTGGTTGAAGCAGGATCCCATCTTGAAAATCAATGGCACTTGAACCAATGAAGCATCTTATAAATGCTGTTAGAGCATCAATCGCAGCAGACCATACCCTGAATAGAAAATATATAGGCATTCTTAATGCCGTCATTAAGGTGTTTCTTAAACGAGCCTGCAGAAGTTAATGGAGCAGAAACAACACAATCTAAAGTGATAGCTGCTAGATGGTAAAGGAAAATCTTAAAGCAATACTATCTAGCTTCTGTGTGAGCCACATTTCAGGTGTTGGAGCCTTCAATGCCCATTCTCCAAACAACCAATATCTCGTAGAGAAGAGGAAATGTTGTGCTCCAATGCCCCATAACTTTCATGGGAAGCTGTGTTCTATCTAACTCCCACTCACAAAAACCATATCGTTCCTCTCAAGCCTTTTTTAGACATAAGCCTCTTAAAATTTTCAATAATATGTTTTATACACTTCTTCAAACTTCTATACAATGCTTTAGCATTTGATTCCATCATAAAGCTCATTAGTCTATATTCCTTTAATTCTAGACAATGCTTTAGCATTAATACAGAGGCTTTAGTGCGTGCTGCCTGCATAGAGTCAACATAACTCATTTCCATTTATCTGATATGCTTTCAAAAACCAAAAGATTTAAGTATAATTATTTTGACCCATGGTTTCATGAAAATATATAAAACTCACTTCATATGATTATTTTGACCCATGGTTTCATGAAATATCAAACTCACTTCATTATAACTATGAACTCGCATTTCACCACAACAAACGGATAAAAGTAGTGGTGATAAATTAAATTCCTGCTATAATTAAGAACATAATCAAAAGTAGAAGAATTTGAGTAAACATCAAGTCAGAAAAGCTAATCACGAACACATTATTTAACTTGAAATGCAATTCTCAGACTGAAGAGAAATAAAATTTGCTAACCGTATTTCGGATGAAAGGTCTTTAGACTCTGTATTTCCACCAAAATTAGATGCCCACAAAGAAAGGATATCAAAAACCTGATCTTCAAGCTCCTGCAAGTATCAAAAGCAACCCTTATAAGGAAAGCTCAAAAGACAAACAAAAAAAAATGGATTTATCAAACAAAGCAACCGAGATGCCTAACCTCTTTTGGCATAGATGCTATAAGTGAAGCTAAAAGTAACCAGCCAGCTTCCTTTTGAACAGTTGATGCTACAGGGTTCTGATTAATCTCAGTCAGCATTTTCTTTGAAACATCTAGTGCTGATTTGGGTAATCTGTGCATGACATGTGCCAAGATTACACCATGTCACCATAAAATATTTGCTGATGGCTTAACAATAACAGATCTAAAGTTGAACAATGTTACCAAGATATTAATGTATACGAGTTCATCAAGGCATGTGGACACTAACAATTAAAATTGAAATATCCAAATGGCTAAAAGAATTAGACGCGGACTACTGACTGTAAGAAATAATATACAAATAATGATGTAAATGAAAATGCAAATGAACTGAAAAAGAAAATAAAACTATTAATATTGTACAAACTGAATTTTATATCCAGTGGCTAAACAGAAATCGATCTCAATGTGGTCAATAACATTAAAGAATGTTTCCATCTCTATGGCGGTTATTAGAAACCATTCAATAATAATTTATGTTTAAATAAGTACCTGAAGTTTTATTTGAGAATAGCTATTTTGATATATAAGCAATGTAATAGCTCCATCTTCCCAGTAATACAGTTCCGCAGATATCTGAAGGGCCCAATTCGCTGCAACACACTTCCCGTGATGCTGAATCCACTCACAATTTAAACTCGGTAAGACAAGTTTCCCTGCATCTTGACCCACAACCATCATTACGCTCGATTCCTGAGGAGCAATTTACTTTAAAGGAGAAGGACCCATTGGTTGTTGGATCTCCTCACACTACAGATAATTTAAAAGATTCATCTAAGGGTGGGATGTTGCCACGAGGATGAAAGCGATGAATCCAGGAAGAGTCTTAGGACGTCGGTGTTCCAGATTCCAAATTAGGGCCACAAGGTGGTTCTCAATTAGATTCTGAATTGGGAACAGGCAGAGAAGACTACAAACCGGGTTATTGAAAAAATTGTGGACCGCTAAAATCAAAGCCCAAGCAAAAGAAAAACGTAAGGCCCACATCAAGCCAAATTGGGTACAGATGTTGGAAAAGGTCAGTAGTGGACCAGAGAAACAACGAAGGGATGCAATTAGAAGAAATAGGGATACAAAAGAGGTTAAAACTAGATGCCCTCGAGATCCTAAACACAAAAAATCTTTTCTAATCGTAAGGTCACTAGTGCGGGGATTACAGAGATTTGTTCCTTTAGTCTAAACTGAACCAAACTACTCCCCCCAATCACTTCCAAACTCCACTCTCATCTCCCAGACTGTCACTGAAGAAAACAACTTCTCTGATACAGCTGCACCTTTTGTGCTCACAGAGCACCAAGGGCAAGTAAGAGCCCTTGATCTTAGTGCAAGCTCACTCGGAGAAGCCAAATGTCACTCGATTGGAGGATGCTCAAGGTCCCTGGTTTCGGCACTAGAAGTTTAAATTTTGGAATTCCACCTTCAGGTAGGATCCACGGTAGGTATGGGTGTTGAAGAAAGAGTAGAGAACGTGGTGGGACTACTCAAACAACTCGAAGAGAAGAGAGGTAAGACACAGGAAAAGGCTGAGTTGGCAACAGATGGGATGTCTATTTACATGATGCAGCTTAAAATCTGCTCATGGAATGCTAGGGGTTTAGGTTCTCTAAAAGAGTCATTAGCTTGTGGAAATTGGTTTTCAAATTGGACTCAGATATTGTATTGATTCAGGAAACTGAGTTACAAGAAGTAGATGCTGAGTTTATCAAGTTACTGTGGGCATAGATCAGCATGTTTGGGAATTCATCCCCTCGTTGGGCTCTGCTGGTGACCTTCTACCAGTTTGGAAGGAGTTGTTCACCTGCTCAGGTGTGCACCCAAGTGTTTCCTCCTTATCTCTCCTATTTCGTAGTTCCTTTGATGTTTATGTCAGGATGATCTCCAGTATCTATGGGCAGCTGGTTCCTTGGAACATACCTGGGGTAACTTTAATGTTATCAAAGACCTTGATGAAAAACAAAAGGGAGTAGTAGAGGTCTGCTCACATCATAAACTTCAATCACTTCATTAGTGACTTTGATTTGGTGGATTTTGTTAAAGCTGGTAGATACACATGGTCTAGAAACCCCCCACTTTGAGCAGGCTAGATAGATTCCGGTCCACTACTTGGATTGATCACAGTGGTAGTTTCCAAGAATCCATTTTAGATTCAGCTGGGGTCACCACTGTGTTTCTTCTTGAGCACCCAAAACTTGCTCCAAATCTACCCTTTTGCCTATTTACTCATGTGGTTGAAGACAAAACTTTCATTCAATCTATTCGTGAATTCTGGAATCATTCCCCACCCAAGGCCAGCCAGGGTACAATCTGTGGAGCAAGTTTAATGCTTTAAAGATCAAACTTAAAGAGTAAAAGAGTAACAACTTTGGTCTGGGTAATTTTGAGGCAGAACAGTAAGATTTCTTTGCTTGGTCTAATCGAAGTGAGCAGGGTGTTAACTGATGAAGATGGGAGGAAAGAATAACTTGTAAAGTGGAGCTTTAAAATTTTCTTAAAAGGGATTTTATATCATGGAAGAGAAAATCTAGGATCCAATGGGATAGGTATGGAGCTTTCTGCTCAAAAACGTTTCACATCCTGGCCAATCATAGAAGTGTTATACTCAATTGACGCCCTATTATCCACAACTCTCTAGATACCAGAGGTTAGAATTGTTGCTCGTATAGTTCACTACTTCAAAGCAATGTTCTGAGAGCAAGAGCAATGGAGCCCCAAGCTCAGTGGTGCAGTGTCCAATACTCTAGACCTAACTAGCTCTAATGAATTTGATAAAGATATTTCTGAAGCAGAGGTATTAAAGGCCCTTACTCGACAAGAATCTGGAGTGGCAGACTGATGGATTTCCGTTGACTTCTTTCAAAGTGTCGGAATATTATTAGAGAGGATTTTATGGCAGTTGTGGCTGAATTCGATAGCAACAGTTTACAGTTTCATTAACTGAGACTTAATTCCACCCTGATCTCCCTCATCCCCAAAACCAAACGTACTATATTGCATATCTCAATTCAGGCCTATTAGCCTAATAGTTTCAGCATCCAAAAACATTTCTAAGGTGTCGGGTATGAAGAGTTAAAGGTCGTATGAAAGTCATGGTGTCCCTTTTCAAATCAGCGGCAGTGGAAGGTAAACAATCTGATTGCTAATGAGCTAACTGATACTAGAGTCAAAGCCAACATTCCTGGTGTGGTTTGCAAATTAAACTTTTTCAAGGCTTTTGACACTATTATTTTGTCTATATTGACAACATTTTCATTAAGATGGGGGTTTGGTGATCAGTGGAGAGGTCGGTTGGGTGGCTGCTCTCCGAGCTCCTCTAATTTCTTAATCAAGACAATGGGCATCCATAAGGTTTCTTCAAAGCTACTAAGGGAATCAGGCAAGGAGACCATTTCTCTATACTCATTTTTTCTTTGGTTGCTGAAGCTCTCACTGGAGGCAGATTACAATGGTTTGCTTAAAGGATTTAAGGCTGTTGATTTCGAACTTGTGTTGTTATCCTCCAATATACAAATGACATCATTCTATTTATGGATCCTTCTATTGATCTGATCAAAATTGCGCACTCACTTATTCTGTGGTTTGAGGAGGTTTCTGGTTTAGGAATTAACTTCAACAAAACTGTCCTTTACCTCATCGGGGGAGTTCCTAACATTGGTCAGCTGGTAAATCTAAATTGCAATGAAAGTAGAACTACTACCTATCTTGGTCTAACTTTAGATGCTAAAAGTAGGCAGATGTGGGAGCCAATTATTGATAAAGTCAATAGCAGGTTGGCAGTTGGGAAAAACCAAATACATCTCCAAAGCAGGTAAACTTACTCTCATCCAAAGCACCCTCACTACCATCCCAGTACTTATGATGCCCACAAACACCATGCCTACTTCCATCAAAATGATATTGAGAGAATTTGCAGGATAACTCCAAGAAGATCCATCTTGTGAACTAGAAATAGGTTTGTACGCCTAACTTGATATGTGACCTAGGAATTAGAAGATTGAAGTGTGAGAATTAGAAGATTGAAGTACTTAAATCAAGCCTTGCTCTCAATGATTGTCGAGATTTCGGACTTAACAGGGAGCTCTTTGGAGGTCAGGTAGGTTGGTACACCGAAGCCCCCACTTCTCATGGTTGTGCATACTGGAGAGCTTTTATGAATCTCAAACCCCAATTCCAGTAGCATATCACATTCGGACTTACTAATGGGTTCAGAGTTTTATTTCAGGATGATATTTAGTCTACCTCTAAGCATCTCAAAGAGCAATTCACTTCTATCCACAGAATTTCTCTCAACAAATTAGATGTGGTAGTTGATTGCTTCCAGGTGTTATCCAGGAACTCTCCTAACTGGAATCTTGCATTAAGAAGAGGATTGTTTTTATCAGCAAAACATTTATGTATTATATATCAAAACAAGGGACAAAAAGTATACATAATATGCCAAGTATTTGTATCTCTCACTATCTCTCCCCAGTTAAACATACAAAGATAAGCGAGTATCTTTGATTATATCCCACATGTGACCTTAAACCCATACAGTGAGTGATTTTAGTTTCTATCTCAGGCTATGTACATCTTGGAAATACCCTTGAAGATTAATATATTGTTGAAAAAAATAAAAACACCATATGCAAATATAAAAACTTCGAATGAGGGTAAAGAGAATGTTATCATAGAACAGTTTGATGACCGAGCTTATCAAAAATATCGCTAAACTTTTACTTTTGACTTTCATCTTAAAAACGGTTTTACCCTATTTTCATAAAAATGACCTTGCCCAGGATCTTTAAAAATCAATAAATAATATATACATATATGCATAATATGAATAGCCTAACAGCATACAATTAGCCTTGCACATAATGTAAAATAAAATGAAATTGTGAAAATCCTAGTTCTGAGTCACATGGTTGCGAAAATGAACTGAGCTTAACTTTCAAATTGAAATTATAATTTATTAACATAACCAAATACAATTCTATCAGTAATGAAACAAAAATACGATATAAATATCAGGCTTACCTTGCAGGATAACCAAGAGGCAACTTCGGGCAGATCGACACCAGAGTTGCTAAAACTGTGGCTTGACCGTGCAATGAATCAAGATCAAGTCTCAAATTTTCACCCTGAAGAGAAATGCACAACAACGTCCTAAGGAGTTCGAAATATAACTTAGATTAATGTGTCACAAATTTTAGCTTTTTATATCAATGAAAGATTATATAACTTAAAAATAAAAAGTATAGTTACTAGGTAAGGTTCATTGACTGAGATAAGTACACACATAAGGCTAACAAGTTTTACATAACTCACAAAAACCAAATAACTTCGTAAATGCAAAACTAGTAAACTAAAAACGGCCCAAGCCTACCTTTTCAAACGAAATGCTTTCTCCTAAAGCATTTAATATAGTCACTGCATAAGAAGTCAAACCACCAACACAAGTTGGATCAACCTCAACAAGCGCGCGCAACGTTAAAGCAGCTTCAATCCGCACCTAGCATCAAAGATCTAGTTAATGTTTTATCATTTGACCAATCAATAAATGGAACAAGTTTATTAGCAACATGTTTGCAGATATATTAAAAACCATTGAGCAATCTTGAGGAAATTGCACAAAAATCTAAGCAAGTGTCGCTTAATTATGTAACTACATTATTATGCTAAGACAGTTCAATCTGCAAGAATGTCTCCCAACAGCATGTATTTATAGGTCAAACATAAAAACTTCAATGTCCAACCTAAAATTACCCACATGAAGAAAGACCATCCCTAACATTTTCATATATGGCATTCTAGTTTTTCATTGATTTGATGGATGATAAGAAAATTATTTTGCAATAATTTTTCAGAAAAGTGAACCTTCCAACGCAAATCACATAAAATTAAAATCAGTGTGTTTAAGATTTGCTAACTGACCAAAAGAACTGATAGGTGAAGCTTTGGTAAAATTAATAAGTTGACATAAGTTGATTGTGAGCTTTTGCAACCCAATATAACATGCCAATGAATGATCATGCAAAGTCAGTCTGCGGCCTAAGGCCTAAGTAAATGTAACACCCCACTCTACTACCAACGATATTGGCCAACTTAACCATTCTACGTAGGTGTGAGTTTATTAGGCCAAACTAGGACATTAATCTTAGCATGGCTCGAAGATCATCCACAAGCTTTGTCAATGGCTGAACTGGAATCTTCGGCTTCCTAAACGATGTGGGAAGAATCTTAGCACACTCATCACCTGAACCAAGGTTAGGTGCCTTTCCAACACACCACCTCCTCGTCAAATTCGGAATGTCACAATACAATTCCAAAAATGTGGTCGAGCAACCATCACAATGTGAAGATGTACGTATACAACATCCCAGTAAGGAGAAATTAATAAGAGAAAAGTGAACCTTCTGAGTTCACCCAAAATCTTTTAGAAGTCACCCCTAAGAGTTGGCTCCTAGCCGAAGCCCAATGTCATAGAAGGATGTGCACTCCACACAAAGCTTTAACCTTAGCACCTTCAAATGCCACCCTTCAAAAAATATTTTATTCCACTCCTTCAATAGTGTCCAACAAATGAAATAGGGAATAAGATTCCAAATAAGTAGCCCGACCTTACTGAGATAGGGGCACCCCTTCCAAAACCATCACACCTCCACAAGGGAACCTGACACCCCTTAAAAAAATCCTTCTATTTTGCTCCTTTATTGTCCCATGATTCACTAAAGCATGATGAATATTTTTCCATTCAATTTCTCTCATAGCTAAATTTACTTCCTCATAAGGACTTCATCTACCAATATGATTCACTGCAAGGTGATGATCATTTTCTACTCCTTTTCTCTCAATGATACAAAAACGATTAAGTTTAATCAGAGTTTTTTCTAATCTTTCTACTATATTATTAGAACAAGGATTACAATCTCTTAAGAACAATTCTAATGACGCTACAATTTGTCATCTAATTAGAGACGAAGATTACAATTCTCTCTCGAGAACAAACTCTCGAGGTTGCTTAACAAGCTCTCCCTTTTCTCTCAAGAACAACTCTTTTAAGACTAAGAGGGCTTTCCTTACAAGCTTTGGATCTACATCCCTGACCTTTGAATCATCAATACAAGAGAAATGCTAGAAAACTTTTCCAATTACTTCTTATCACCTTCTCCCCATCCTACAGTGACTATAATCTACATGTAATGTCCTTTGTAATCACATATCCCATGAAAAAAAAAAAGCAAAATTTTACCTTCTCTAATTTACTAAAATAAGACTTTGTTAAAATTGATATTCCTAATTGACCATCTTCTAAAAAGGAAAAAATTACTCTTCACGGTGTGTTCCATCCTCAGATTTGTCTTTTTTCCTCCTCCCAATTTTTCTCTACTTCACAACTCTTCATCTTCCAAAAGGTGATATCATAAAATAATGGAATTGAACTTATTTATGGCAAATCTATATGATTAATTTATTTATTTCATATCCAAAATTTTTAAACTGTTTATTCTAAAACTTTTATATTTCTAAAACTTCTAGATGATCATTGCCTTAAGCATGCTTGAAAGAGACGAGAACGGGTTTATGGACATTTAATTAGAAAACAATTTTTTTTTATTTAACAAGTAATACTGCTTGAATCTTGAATCTTGAATCTTGAATCTTGAATCTTGAATCTTGAATCTTGAATCTTGAATCTTGAATCTTGAATCTGAAGGTACTCATAAAGATGAGTTTGTGTTTTTCTTCTTTGTTATAAGAAGATAAATTACGAATTTTACTTTAATTAAATGCAATTTCAACACTGTATTTATAGAAATTTTCCTTGTCCTAAATGACAAGGAAACTCATCCAAAATAGGAACTTTATTTGTCCTAATTGAGCAAGGAAATTTTCGTCCAGCAAGGGAACTTTCCTAATTTCTTTATTGATTAAGGAAACTTTCCTTGTCTAAATTGAAAAGAAAACTTAATTCAAATAGGAAACTTTTCTTGCCCTAATTGGTCAAGGAAACTCTCATTTTTCTAATTTTCTAATTGATTAAGGAACCTTTCCTTGTCTTAATTCAATAAGGAAACCCAATTCAAATAGGAAACTTTCCTTGTCCTAATTGGTCAAGGAAACTCTTGTCCAACAAGAAAACTTTCCTTGTCCTAATTGATGAAGAAAACCTTATCCAAATAGGAAAATTTCCTTAAATACTAAGCTCGTAAAGAAGATATTGTTGTATCACTTGAAGTAAAATTCCCTACCTGAAAGCAGTTTATATGACAAAATGACCATGAATCTACCACATTAATCCCCAGGACTACTTCATAGAAGTTACATACCTTCTTCAGTGCCCGCAAGATTCGACTTACCCTAAACTACCATTCAAGTGGAAGATATTTCATTAGATATCTGCATTGGGTTTTTTTTTTTCTTTCGTTTTCTTTTCTTTTTTATTAAAAGAAACACTAATTTACGATAATAGTTATAGACAACTTTACTAGCAAGTAGGAGTATTTATGCCAAGCACAAGAAAAGACTAATTAACTGATTGTACAAACAAATTCCTTACAGATGTTTTCCCTTGGTAATTAGATTTTTAATCAATACTATTATTGCAGGAAAAGTAACAGCTTAGTCACATTCAATCGAGACTTACCAGTTGTTCAGGATGAGATATTGAAGCTACAATTGTGTTATCCAGAACTTCCTTGAACTCTAGCGGAACCTGAAAAGTTGACATGTCATGCACATTAAAACAAGCACTTACTTGGAAAAATAACATAAAGAAATGAAATAATAAATCAATTGAATAGAAAATATTGTTTCAAGGAAAAAATTTATGTATTTATCAGTACCAAAACACTTAGCCTAACCATCAGCACAACATAGATTGCCACAAATAGAAGATTTGTACTATTCGTTGATTACTATGCAAAGGATAATAAAACAGAACCACATTTCCAGAATTCTATAACAATATGACACATAAACTTTGTTTGCTTCAAACTTGTAATAATTTATACTCCCCCAAGTTCAACAAACCATTTTGGACACAGTAAGGTTAGAACAAATTTATTTCCATATCAGTGACGAACTGAATCTCCAAAGAGTTGTTGCAAAAACATTATCCGAATGAGAACCCCACAAGGCATACAACATGGTCTGATGGTCCCAACATCACCAAAGGCATAAAAGCAAGTATAAACACAATACTGTTTAGTCTGTCATCAATATACACTTATCAGTTTAGTCGGTCAACGTTATATCCTTATCGGAATGAAAAGGTGTGGATGAAGAAGGGAAAAGAGACGAGCAATAGGAAAGACGAGAGGAGAAGAAAACATGGATCAACCTTCATAGTTTGGGTATTAAGTTTCCATTTGGTCATGGGGAGACGCAGACAACATGATGAGTGGTTTGAATATGGACGCCATCAAGTTCAGCTGAGAAAATATTGTAATTGAATAGTTTGTTTATGTATTTTTCCAAGTGTAGGGTATAGTGAACCCCTCCATCGCTATAGTTTTTCAATCATTAATCAAATTCTATAGTTTTTCAATCGTTAATCAAATATAATAGTCAGTTTGCCTGATCATTAATAACAAATAAATAAACAAAAATAAAGTAAAATCTTGGTTCCAAACAATTCTATGATTTTATATAATGCCGGATGCACGCTACAATCAATAAGAAAACATACAAAATCATAACTCCTAAGCGCACGTTACTTCTAACATAAGGGACAACTAAACCTGCGAAAAATATCTTTGTAACAGTGTTCTAAAAAGCGCTAGACAGTGAGCAAGCGGCGGGCAGGTGCCTAGCGGCCCTAGGCGGTCTTAGGTTTTGTATTATAACTTTAATAATTTACAAAAATTAAACATAATACCTTATCAATTACAAGATACATATGCAAAATTTAAAAACATGAAAAATTAACAATCATGAACAAAATTTATTAAAACTCAAATGACTGAAATTGGTCATGATGGGTATTTTATACAAAGTTGAATTTGTGGACAAATATTCAAACCTACTCTTTTATTTTTCTTCAAATTGCATAAATGACCTCAGTCATATTTGATAAAATCTACATTACTAAAATTGGTACCGGCAGATCCTTTGAAAATTCCATTAAGTAATCATCATCTGCTACATTCAGCATATATTGAATAAAAAACAATTAAATTGTTTATTTCCAAAAAAGAGGAAAGGAAAATAAAATAAGAACACAATCAACCTTATTAAAAAAAATAATAAATAAATAAAAACTCACCCAGACCGCCTAGACTGCCCAGACCCCGCCTAGCTCAACCATTAATTTGGGCGTTTCTCTAACGCCTAATGCCTAGGCGGCCGCCTAGGCTGGTTTTTAGGACATTGCTTTGTAATATGGTTTATCAATCCAAATATTACAAAATTAAGTCTTATTCAAGCTTGTTTGACTTATCGAATCCTGATGCCTTCAAATCCTACAAACACTTGGATTTGATTAATTGACTGGAGTCAAAAAAAAAATTTGGAAAAATTAAGTTGTATTAGAACCTCTAAATATTCAGCCATTCGAAAAGTAAATGTACAATCATGTTGGGGGGCGTCACATGACCAAGTTTCTCAGTGACCGAATTAACTATAAAAAGGCCGGCATCCTCCTCCATTATCTCACAATTCATGGAGAAATAATGCCACCTAATCTTTCAAATGACTAAAAAAGTTTCAACAAATCTCCTTTTTACAACTAATGCAATACTTACAAATTTGAATCCTGATACATTTGATTCGCTATGAAAAATGCATAAGGTCTTCACTTGTTGAAAAGAAGCTTTCACAAGTATAGGCCTCTCCTTATTCCAAATACCCCAATATTTCCAAGCTAGGATTATAGTCTTCATTGGCACAAAGCATATCCCAAGAACCTATCCACACCTATCTCATAACTTGAATTCTCCTCCGCTGAAAACGCACAGAATTCATGTACCCCAAAACCGATTATCCAAGTCATCTCAACTTGTTAAAACCTCATTTAATCGAATCGGGATCAACAGTACGCTAACATCACCATCTTCATTATATGGTTTATTCTTATCACTCAAAATTTTCCACTAGCAAGCTTGCCACACAATATGCCCAAGTTTCCTAAATTTCTGGCTACAGCCTTCAACTCTTGTAATAAATCCATTTTATAGTTTACCTATTGGTCACTATCGTCAAAGCTCCACAAGAGACTCCTCCCCTCTGCAAACTTGAACCGAGTTATATGACTCCACCCCTTTAACAAAACAAAATCTCATGTTTAGCCATTCATATGAGAAACCTCATTGGTGATGCATAATAAGATCTCAGAAAAACAAAATGAACATCTGATTTGGACGACTTCAATGCACAACCAATAGTACTGGGAATAGTACCCACCTCTTGTAAGAAGCTTTGGTTTCAGTTGAAATGCTCAAATGATACCATACCCAGTTTTTTATCAAACACCAAAGAAATCTTCACTCGTGACTCAACAACCCTTAAAGACCAACCGAATAAATGTTGTAAGAACCCACCTTCAGCAATGCCAAATTACATGCCTTTCTCTGTCATTATTTAACATAGGAAAACGTCATCAATGGAGTTACCCTATATAGAAAATGTCATCAATAGATTTAAACTGTCAACTCCCTAAAAATTAATGCTAGTGCTGAGGGATTTATTTATAGTTCCATGGGATTAAGAAAAGGGGATCTTCTTTCTCCATTGGTCTTTACCATTGATCTCTTTCTCATGATCCAAACAGCTGATGCATTGGGTATTTTCAAGGGATCCAAGTCTCCATCTCCAATAACTCTATCCCTATACTCATGACACCATTCTTTTCTGGGATGCATGTGTTAAGACTCTTAAGACAATCCTTCTCTGGTTTGAAGCCACTTCTGGGCTTCAAATCAACTTCCAAAAATCCTCCATATTTGGGATTGGGGACATCCCTACCATGCTTCCATTCACCCAAATTTTTTGTTGTGTATCTTGGTGCCTCTTATAATGCTAAGTCCGTTTTGCAAACTTGATACCCTTGGGATGCTATCATCAAAAGGATGGAGAATAGTTTGGCCACTTGGTAACTAAACACATATCTAAGGCTCATAAAGTTGTCCTTATCCAATCCACCCTAGCAGCATTCTTATTTACTTATTCTCTATGTGCACTTACTAACAAAATGGAGAAAATTATGCAGGATTTTCTATGGGGGTCCTGTGCTAACAAAAAGACTCGTCATCTTTATCTCTTAGAAGAAGGTTCACCTAAAGATAAAGAGGGCTTGGGAATTAGGCCTATTTGCAGTTTAAAATGCAGCTCTTTCAAGCAAATGGTTGTGGAGATTTGAGACTGAAGGTCTCTGGAGATCTCTAAATTGCTCAGAGATATGGGACTAGTTTGGAGAGCTGGAAAAGGGTTCTTCCTCATGTTGATAGATTTTAGCCTCACACGACTTTAGCCTTGAAAGAGGCAACTCCATCAGTTTTTGGATTAATCCCAGGTGTGACTTGGGTAAAGTAAGGGAGGTTTTCCCCTCCATTTTCCAACTCTGCAACAAGAAGAATGGGAAGGTAGCGGACTTCAGGGACAGTTTAAACATCTAAGGTGGGTGGGTGTTTAATTTCAAAAGGTACTTCAATGAGTAGGAGAATGAAGACATGAGCAAACTCCTTGACTTCCTTGGCACCAAGTTAGATACAGCGTTTTGGCTAGGGAAGAAAGTGGGATTCTCATAGGGGAGAATGTTTGAAAGTTGCAAACCTTTACAGCAATACTTTCGTCTATGATAACATTAGTAGAATTTGGATCGATGCCCTCCTAAGCTAAATTTCTTCATTTAGACAGTTTCACAGGGAAAATTTTCCATCGTAGACAATCTCTAAAGATGGCGTGTGATAATTCACAACCATTGTGTGCTTTGTCATGACCAAGAGGAACTCACTGATGACATTCTTCTTAACCACCCCTATTTTCAACATGTGTGTAAGCTTTTTCTTGTTAATGACAGCCTCAAAGCTCAATAATCTCTTTGTTATAGCCACGTGGATTTGTAACAAAGGTATTCATTTTGTCTATTGGGGTCTTTGGAAAGAAAGGAACAGAAGAATCTTTGAAGATATTGCTATGTAAATTTTTTTTGCCATCAAAGAGCACATTTGGCAATGGGGGGCCAACTCATGAGACTTTTATTTAAGATCAAACACACCAACAATTTATTCATATGAAAAGGGGGTGAGTGGGAAACTCATCAAACAAAGAAAACATAAGCAGGGAACATTACAAGAAAACAAGGTGATCCCACCCAAACATAAACCTATCAAATAACACTGGTCAATGATCTTATGAGCCGAACCCCATAACCATATGTCTTCTTTTAGACTTACAAAACACTATTTAAAAGAAGACTCTTTCCCCTAAAAAATTCTTCTATTTCTCTCCTTCCACAAAGCCATGAGACGAAGTGAATGCCTCTTCTCCAAATCCATTTTCCTGTTTTGGAAATATCGATATGCTTCCATTCTTTTATCCACTCCTTAATGGTTCCCTGAATCTGTCAATGAATTCTAAACTCATTCAAAAAGCACTCACACCTCCTTAGCATAGGGACAGTTGAGAAGAATGCAATCATGCAATCAGTGGTCTCCCCATCTTGCTTACAAAGAACACAATGGTCAGGAATTTGCATTCCTGTTTTGATCAAGTTATCCACAGTGATAGTCCTCCCTTGGATCACTGTCCAAAGGAAGAAATTTAGCTTGGGAGGGCACTATTTCACCCATATCTTCTTCCAGTAATCAGTAACAAAGATGTTTGTAAGCTCCTGGATAGCACCATTACTGATAATACTAAACATCCTTCTAAAGAAAAACCTTGGCCCTTCCCTTCCCATAGAAAGTCGTCTTCCCCATAATAGACTTTCTTGTCAAGAATAGTTGATAACAGGCTCCCCAAGTCTTCCATTTCCCATTCATTGAAGGCTCTTCTGAAATGGAACTTCCATCTTGGCTGTTGATTATTAGAGTCCCAGAAATCAGCTACAGAACCATCTTGATTGTTGCATATTTTTTGAAGAGGTTAGGAAACATAGACTTTATGTATGATCCCTTGTTCACACCATTTGTGCACCCATTGCTGCAACTTCCTTCCATATTTGTCAATAATGATTTGTCTCCACAGGGCTCCCTTCTCCTTCTCAAATCTCCACAACCATTTGCTATAGCAAGGGCTCATTGAAAGCTTTAATTCTTCTAATACCAAGAACACCCTTGTCTTTAGGCATACAAACTTCCTCCCACATCAGCAAATGAACAGCCTTCTTATCATTTGTACACCTCCAAGGGAAGTTTCTCATGATCTTTTCCATTCTCTTAGCAACATACATAGGGATACTACAAAAAGAGAGGCAATAGATTGGCATACTATCAAGGATAGATTGGATAAGGATAGTTCTTCCTGCCTTTGAAAGGTATTTTGTTTTCCAAGTGGCAAGCTTATTTTCCACCCTCTCAATTGTCTCATGAGCTGACCATCAATAATGTTCCTATGAGTAACTTTACATTCAGCCGAGAAAACCACTTAGATTTGTAGTCTCCCTTTGTTCTAGTTTAGTTCTAGATCATTCTTTTTGCTTGCTCTTGTTGTGTGAGCCTCTCACCCACCTTTGTATCTATTTTCTTATTATTTGATGAAATCCTGCTGTGTGTTTGATCTAGAAAATGTGGCTTGTGCTCACCTAGGCACACTTGGAATCTCCGGACTTATCCCAACGCCTCACATTGCCTGGGTCACAATCAAAGGCGGTCCCCCCAAGCAAGCTAGGTCACACCTAAGCGACTGCCCTAAATCAGATTTAATACATGCATGTCATATGTTGAAGTTTCTTTTTTTTTTTGTTTTTGACAACTCAATGGTCAAAGACATTTGACTTAAGTGTTTTGATTTAGTATACGGTCTACCCACACAATAAGCCCTAACTTGAAAATCACAACAAAGCCTCTGTGTGTGGGGTGTGATTGCAAACCCACTACACAGGTGTTGTTATTCGATGATTTGTTGGGGACACAGGCCTCACCTATAGACAGCTTGAGGAGACTCAAAGAGATGAGGCTAAAGACCCAAGCTAAGGCACAAGTCAATACAAGAGTTGTGCTTCTATTACATCTATAAGTCAAGCCTGAAGGAAGAGGCTAGCACTTGTGAATGAAGCTTGAGTGAGTCAGACCACAAAGTTGAGAATGCTTTACCCCAACACTCCGATCATGATCATGGAGATGATGGGCTCAATTTTGCCGAGGATGAGGATCTACAACCAACCAATTCAGCTTTATTTTCATGGTTGTTGTTGCTATTGTGGTTTTTCCATTTTGGGTTGCTTTTGAAACATTGAACAAAGTTTAAACAATATGTATCTACCTCAACAAACATTCTCTACTACCTCAGAAAAAACAATCCCCTTGGACCTAGATCACTTGTGTCATTCATCAACCACCTCACTTGTTCTTCCTTCAAAATTACAGCAAATGTGAATCTGGTTGTCTACTGGGTTATCTGAATCCTTTTGATTCCCACGTTACAAACGTGAACAGTTTGATTTTCCATCTTACAATAGCCATCTCTCCAACATGCTCAGTTTGCATCTACACGAAACCTAAAACTTAGTGAAGAATTATTCGTCAAGAGGACATTGAAGATCTGAGAGTGAGTGAATCAGACGAAAAAAGGGCATTCTTTTAACGTGGAATATCCCGCAATCGTTGAAGGGCCCAGGTGCAATCCACTTCGATCGGACCAACTCACACCAGAAACCTAATTAGAGAGTGGGGAGTTGTGGAATTTGCACAAAGTCTTAACTAGATTGAGTTGGGAGAGGCTTTAACAAAATGACCATATTTTACCAAAATGTGTTTTTCAAGAGGCTAAGAAAGGAAATATGATTCTCATTGCCTAACTGAACCAATGCATGTGTGAATCTAACACTTTTTTTCACAATTGCATCAATGAAAATGAGCGGGTATATACAAAATATAGATTCTTGCAACGAAGAATCAGAATTCAGAACTACAATAGAAATGTAAGTCCTTGTGGGCCCATTAGAGTAACCAAATTCTACTAGTTTGTTGGCACACAAATTAAATAAAAGGATAAATATACAAATAAACAACTCATACTACTATAAAGAAGAAATCTTGACTTTTCCTGCAGTAAACATTGCAACAGCATCATTCACTAGAATTACTTCTAATCGAACTCCAAAAACTCCATCGCCTCTAGGTTCCTCACTCAAACAAAGACTCATAGCTTTGGAAACAATCAGAATACTTGAAAAGACTGATTTCCCAAATCCTTCATTATAGATAACCAGGAAATCAGTAATAATTGGAAAATTGCATTTTCCCTTTATTTTTACACTTGAATTAGGTTTTTTAAATTTCTTCATTTTCTTATTCTCTTCTTTTTTCTTGTTTGCATGTGCATGTGTCCTATTTCTAATTAAAATTAGTGTTCTCAATAAATGGAACGGAAAAAAAATAGGAAAGAGTTCTTCAGCATTTCTTACTGCCAAGTGTCAACAACAACCTGTAAACACGCAGAAGTTATAAGTATTCACATATTCATCTGTTAGGAATTAGATGGTTAAGCAGCAAAACATTGCTATAAAATGGAAGGTCTGATAAAATGCTACAGTAATTGCGTCTTACCTCGCCTAGAGTTGTCAAAATATATGACAACGTACGTAGTACTGCAACTTTCATGGAAGCACTATGATCCGAAAATTCAAGCTGCAAAAATAACTTAAGTTTTCTCAATTTGAAATGGAAGACCATTGTTACAATTAAAGCCTCAAATTGTTTAACATTTAAAAAAAGTTTGACATGAACAGAAAATATTTTGGCTGACCTGCCTTCCTAGAAGAACCAAGAAGCTCCTTTGAGTGTTCTCAGTCATCTGATCAGTTACACCTACTCGGAGAATATACAGAACACATGCCTTCAAAACCAAAATTAAAAGTTATCAGATCTCCCAAGTCCTAATCATGTTAGCATGTTTAGCAAACATGCTGAAGAGGATATTCCTAGTTTTTAAAAAATCAAACTTGCTGAAACCATCCATTTCACAAGTTTAGTTACAAATGAGTATATATGGGGATCAATGATTACAAATTATCTAATTGTTATTTCTTTTCAATAACTGGGCTAGGACCCAACTTGTTCGCTTAGGGGTTTACTACATTTTATATCACGGTTCCACTTCTTGGGTCCACTAGGGTTAGGTTACTTTTAGGAGAAGTCATGTTTTGCCGATAAATAAGTCAATTGGAAAGCCTCTTTTGAACCAAAATCCATAAAAAATGATGTTCTAGATAGGATGGAAGTAGCAGTCTAGCAGAAATGTGTATGTTAAGATGAATGTGTGGTAAAACCCGTAAGGATAAAATTAGAAATGAAAGAATTAGGAGATACTTAGGTATAATGCTCATAGAGGACAAAATTAGAGAAAGACGTTTAATGTGATTCGGTCACGTGCAAAGGAAACCAAGCATGATGCCAGTTAAAAAATGTCTAGATTGGCAAGTTAGTGGAGGGTGTAAATTGAGGGGACAACCTTTGAAAACTTGGATGAAGTCGGTGAAAGAAGAGATCTTTGAGCTTGGATTAGGCGAGGATATGTAGGAAGACCGCATTGCTTGGAGAAGCAAAATACGTGTAGCCAACCCCGAGAGTATCGGGAATGGGTTTTGATGACGATGATGGTAAGTCTCTTTTTAGCAGAGTTATAATAGTTCATATTTCAATTTATTGAAGTGTCAATCAAGCTTTTTTATGTTAGATTAGTCTTACGCCGTTTCTATCACTTAGATATAAAATTTGACTAGATTCTTATATATAGCAATTATTTAAGGGAGTGCAAAAATCTGCCAAAGCTAAAAATCCAACCAAACCAGACCGTACCAATCAATTTCAGTCTTGCTACTCTTGTCAACCAGCTATGGGTTATGGCTCTGTCTGATTTCCCTTTCAAGCTAATTTCTCTAACACTTTTCTGGATTGGTTTGACATTGGCATTCTTTTTCTCACCTACCCCCAATAAATGGGTATGGAAAAGACTTGTGCATACTATGGTTGGGATTATTTGGAGAGAAAGGAACAACTGAAATTTCAAGGATACCAAGAAGGATGTAAATAAGTTGTGGATTGATGTTAAGGTGAGTTTATGGCTCTGGGCTTGTAATTGGGACAGATTCAAGGATACACAATTTTCCTCTTGTATGTTCAGTTGGTACAGCTTAGTTCTCACTTGAGATAGAGCATACTTGAAAATATTTTGTACTGATCTTGTTTTACTTCATGCCCTTTTCAATATAATATGATTAATTTTCTGATAAAAAAAATATTTTCAGTAGGGTGTTTCCTTCAGTTACATTCGATTTAAGGTACAAAAAACTGATGCAAGCTGTTCAGTAGTGTTGGACCGTTGGCCTTAAAGGGCGAGTTGGTTAATGGTTCTTTTCTTACCTACTCCATTAGATAATCGAATTGCGGCATGCAACTTCTACTATCACAGCCTACAAACTTATCTTATTGCATAAGGAATGGACCCTTGCTTTAGTTTTTCTTTTTCTTTTAGTGGGGTGGGGAGTAAAATATAAAAGAAAGGAATCTGAGTTAGATATACAGAAATATAAAACGAAGGAAACAGAGTTCAATTTAAGAACAGACTATCAACTTAGAATGATGTGTTACTCATATAACTATCAATAATCAGGTAACCTACAACTTTCATACTCACCACTTAACATTCACAATGGTAGATTCAGTTTAACTTTCACCTTCTAACAACTAAAAGAAAAATGGAACTACCCAACATTCACACTACAGAGCTAAAGAAAATGTTGATATACTTTTACGGTTAACTAAGAGCGCGAATCTCATTAAGTGAAGAAATAATCATAATTAATCATATTGCTCTTCCTTTTAAAACATTTAGGCAGTTACAAACACTTAAAATAGCATACAGAAGGAAATATTTCAATAGGGATGATACCAGTGCATGTGCATCTACAGTAGAATTGCCACGAAGTGTGTTTAAGATCTCCAATGTGTATTCTGAAAGTTCGCTGTCTGGAAGAAGATATTTAAGACGAATTGCCTGCAAGGTAACATTTCAAAGATAGATGTCATTATCAGAAGCCTTTAGAAACTTAGTGAAGCATAAAGTTGTGAAAACATGTTGGGGAAATCATAGCCTTAGACTTTCAACTCCAAAAGAGAAGATAAGCGAGGCTGCTGCCTAAGAAGTTACTCTCACTACTATGCAAAACCAGGGAATGCTACTTCACTTCAAGCAAAGTATAACGTTGTTTTCTTTGACTAATTTGATACTTAGATATTCAGTAGATTCTCTTTGCACAAAAAAGCTGTGGTTGCCCAATGCTATCTAGGAGTCTCCAACGGCTCTCCTAACTGGAACCTGACTCTAAGGACGGGAATTAAAGAAACTGAGCTCTCTCAAATGTTACACCTTCTGGATCTTCTACAAACGATTGCGATATCTGATAACCAAGATGATGGGTTTGGAAAGATAAAGAGGCCAAGTTCACAGCTTAACAAGTTAACAGCTCTCACTCCAAGTGGCTTCAAGTATCCCATGCTATTCTAATCATGCTGCTCTCCCTTCCCACTTGGCCATGAGCTTTTCTGGATGAAAGATGTGCCTCCAGAGTGAGCTGCTTCATGTGGGCAGTTGGGTATGCAGAATTGACAGGCGAAAAGTTAGCTAGAAGAGGACTTCCCATCAGTAATAGATGTACCCTTTGTAAAGCAGACCATAAACAGATTGACCACCTTCCAGTGTCCCATCTCCACAGGTGTGGCATAAACTCTGTGATCAAGCTAATGTCCACACACCCATCTCTCATCATTTGCTTGAATAGGAGGCTTCTTCGCAGAGAACTGATATTACTAGAAAGGGAAAATGGCTTTGGTCTAGAGTGTTGCTTGCCAGCATGTGGCTTTATGAAAGGAGAAAAATAACAAAATATTCAGGGATACAAAAAAGGACCATGACAATATGTCATGATCATTAAAGCTTTAATTTTCCATTGCGGAAACACATCAAATGTGCTTCATGAGATCCCTTTCCACACATCAGGGGCGGAGCCAGAAACTTATTTGTGGTAACATACTAACAAATATACGGATACATTTTCTTTTATATCATTATCATCATTTTGTAAGACTTTCATTATGAATCTTCTTAACAAATTTTCATAATGTCTGTCAAACAAATATATGACTGTGACATAAAGGATATTGTTCATTTACATTTCAATACCCCCCCCAAAAAAAAAAATTAAATAAATAAAAAAAATAAAATCAATAACATAACCAACTATTAGTGATGGTATGTGTAAGTTTACTGATAACAATTAAAATTAGAAGAAATTGAGATTTATTATTTGCACACGTCATAAACTATAAACTGTAGAACTAACAAAAGAATTTTACAAATGGCTTAAGGAAGAAACTTTTTGTAATGACATTTAAACAAGACAAGTTCTTTGTTTATTTTTACAAATAAAGTTTTTAATCTTACACATTGAAAGTTTTTAATTTTTAATTTTTAATACTACAATAATTGTAGTGTGCCCTTCATTCTATTATTCTATTATCTGGGGGCCCATTAGCAACAGTAGTGCCCCACTACCTTGGGTTTTATGTGTTAAAGCGTGCCCCAGTAGACATTTTCCTTGGTTTCAGTTGAAATAGACCATTGAATTCACAGTTAAGATGACAGATTTTTGGAATTTGAGGTGAGCCACTTACCCCACCCATTACTATGTAGCTCGGCCCCTGCCACACATGTATTTTCAACTGGGCTAGCTTATTCTCTTTGTAATGTATTTCAGAGTTTTGTTTCCCCCAGTGACATGTCTCTGGTTTTCAGAGTCTTGTTTTCACCCAGTGACACATGTCACTGATTTTCAGAGGTTTTTCTCTGTTTCTTTGTATTTTGTTTCTCTCCTTTCCCTATTAATAAATAGCCTGTGTTTGATCGATATATATATCTTAATGTTTTTTTCTATAAAACCCAAGAAAGATCTACTCCTTACTCAAGTTCACCAACCAACATTTCATCAATTCATTCTTTTTATTTAGATTTTCTGAATTCCTTATTCATCAATTAATGACATAAATAAAATGTGAAATTCTGAGTAGTCTACTTCCCTTCAAATGATGAGGAATCTCCCTCTTAATTTTTATAGAGAATAGCTTGGAACCTACAAGGGATTTACTTGTCTATATCTATATATCGTTCCATTCAATCTTTTAGTTCTCGAATTAACCTCAACAGATATCTGTGTAATATGTACAGCTGGCAAGAGAAATTTCATGAGGGTGATCTTTCAAGCATGAATTCCACTCCTACAAAAGTTCAACACTTTTCCATGTATTTGACACCATGCAAAGTAGTTCATAAGTTGAATAATTACAAGCTGTTTATTTCACCATTAATCTCAAGATCAAAATTTCATAGGGGTCACTAATTCCAAAAGTGTGTCAAATTTCAGGGAAAGGTGATTTATAGAGAGAATATTTACTCGCCAAATATAGTAATGTTGAGTCTTCTACATCACTGAATGGTTTTAAAAAATAAAATCAACAAAATGATATATAAAATTCTAATCAATAGATCCAATTACAAATATATGTATGATATATACGTAATGATATATCAAATTATAGTCAATAGATCCAATTACAAATATATGTATGATATAGATGTATTATGTACATATATGTGTTGCACAATTGCAGTTTTGTGCTTCCAAATGCTAGTCTCAAACACCTATCAGCGCTCTTACTGCTTAAAAACTTAATGCCATGTTTCATTTCTTAATATAGAAAGGAATGACCAAAAGACATATAAAAAGAATTCAAGATAAAACAAAAATAAAACCAAGAAGTTTACCTGTAAAAAGAATACCCAAGACAATGTTATTCCGATTCTAACTTCCTTTGCACGCACTCCGCTTGCTGCAAAAGAAAAAAAAATTATCACTGAATATAAATATTTGAACCAATGTTTAAAAAGACTACTGAGGCTTACAGATTCAGAGAACGAGACTAACAATTTTAGGTTTTCAATTTGAGGCGTAAACCTCATATCTGATATAATTGGATGGTCGATCAAGGGATTTATTTTTTTGTGCTTTTGTGATGTAATTTATGTTTTTGTTATAATTTGTGTAGTTGTAACATATTGATGCTTGCTTTAGCTTATATTTATTGATGATATCATTCTTTCACTGTATATTTAGTTTGGATACTTAGAATTCAGCTCGACAATGTTAGTAGACAAAATCCAACACCTCACTATTAACTACACAACACTGTTTGCATGGATCAATATTTTATATATCTCTTAATTTGTTCATGATTTTATTTGTGATTTTACCGTCACTACATTTTTGAGAAATTGCAGCTCAATTTCCAAATTGGACCTTTCAATAATTTATTTGAATATACAAAATTGCAATAGCAACTATCAGTGTCAGGAATATGTGAGCAGTAAATACAAGAGAATGTTAATTGCACATTAATCTGTCATAATAAATTCAACCAAGTTTCCTTGCCAATTGAGCTCATTAGGCAACCACCAACATCCAGCAACTCTTACAAAAAAAGCAGTTCACTATTTCTAAGAAACTCAAAGCCACAGTATTAGGAGGGGGTGTTTGTTTGAGTTAGATGTCCAAAATCTTTAACTAGAGGTGATGCAGAGTGAAGATAGTTAGACATCTGACCAAACACCTCATTCAGACAATATGTTGACAGTTCTTCAAAGGAGAATTTGGTTGGCTTCAGGTGGATTATTTTTTAATTTCAAACAAAATGTCTGAACCAGACATGTAAACAAACAGCTCCTCAGCTTCACTAACAAACCTCCCAACTGAATGTTGTGATTCACACCATCTAGCAAGAGAGGTATTTAAATGACACCCCCAAGGTTTAGTTCTAAGGGGGGTGGGGGATTCTAAATTTACTGATAATATAAGGATGTGATTGAGCGTGATCCTTTTCTCTTGTGTACTCTTACAAAGATTTAATCGGTGCAAATGTTTCCACGCACCAAGTACATACACAAACTCCCTAAGCAAAGGAATCTAATAAATATAGATGCATATACCAGGAAAAGATATAAAATAAAGTAAAGATGTCAATCCTCGACTCTGCGTACGGATTATGAAAATTCAATCCGGAGCCCTACCTCTTATAAATGGCCCTGCTAAATGTTTTTGCAAACAACCTTCCAGTTTCCTTGCAATAGTGGAATGACTTTTTCCTTTCGGTTGCACCTAGTAAAATAAACTGTTAGAGATACAAATCCCAACAAGGGCATCCTCCATAAAATAACTAATATCGCAGAATATCATTCTGCATATAAACCTGAGCTTGAGGATTCATTCCAAGAGCAAGCAATGCACCCAAAGCTTCAGCAAAGGCATCTCTAACAGATGGTACGGGATCCTCAAGAGCCTAATAAGATGAAATATTACTTAGTTACAGCATCTCATGATGATTAAAAGCAGATTATGTAATAAAGAATGGTCATGGGATACTCACCTTGACGCAATAAGAAGAAGAATTTTCAAGTTCACCAATTCCCAACCCAGGTCCCCCAATACTAGCAAAAGTCTTCAAGCATTTTGCAGCAGCAATTCTGATAATCAATGATTTATCTCCTACACCCATTCTCATGATGATGCGAAAAGCTTCAGTATAAGCTGCAGAAGTACCAGTACCACCTGAACCTTCCAAAGCGTTCCGAAGCATTTCAAGAGCTTCTTGTTTAACAAAATCCTGAGATTGTGAGTTGCTCTATTAAAACTGAAATAAATTATATAACAAAAAGTAGGAACAAAGATAAATAAAAAGAGAAACACTATAGTGCCAATGAAAAATCATTCTGACATCTTAAAAGTATATGACATATTAAAGGACATTTTAGGGCGAGCTTAAAAATGAATCTTGTGAGAGGACTTCATATCATTATCAACGAGACTTTATATTTCAAAAAGAAAATTACATTAAAATATTAGAGTTGGCAATTTGACACAATTCCGCCAATAAAACCAAAAGCGGCAATTATTAATGACTCAAATCAGTAGTTTCTCATTTTCGGGCTGGCAAGCCAACCCGTTTACATAAGCGGTTTGAATTCGAGTTTATCCTTATTAGCAATTCAACCCAGTGGCACATCATTTCATTTCATGTAATGTCCAACTAGGGATGGTACTAAGGCAGAATTTCAATAATATCCGCTCCGCCCAGGACCTTTTGGGGCAGATTTGGGTTTACCTTAACAGATTCGAGGATCCAAATTATGCTCGTCATTGTTTCGAGGCGCATAAGGATTTGACCATATCTGCCCTGCACATATTCGTTTATATAGACATTTTACTAAAATACCCTTAGGCTCTTGAGACCCAAAAAAAAAAAATTTAACCTAACCCTAAACCACTCTCCACTCCCCTTCTCTGATCTAAGAGAAGCAGTTGCAGATGAAGGGAACAATCGAAGCAAGCAGCTAGTTGTTGGATCTGGTTCTTCTTCCCCGCAGACAATCGCACACAAATAGACACAACAGCCCCTCTCCCTCTTGCACAGCCCTCTCTCGCTGCACATTCCTCTATCCGTCCAGCCCCATCTCCCTGCCTGATCTCTCCCTCTCAGCCCTCTCTCGCTGCACATTCCTCTCTCCGTTCAGCCCTCTCTACTTGCCTGATCTCTCCATCTCAGCCCTCTTTCTCCTGCTTTTCTCTCCGTCCAACCCTCTCTCCCTTCCTGATCTCTCCCTCTTGCACAATTCCGATTGCCCCCTCCGTCCAGTCCGTCTCTCGTCTGTCTTTCTCCTAGTGCCTTCTGCAAAAATTGGTTGAATCTTAATCACAATATAAGGTATGTCTGAAAATAAGGTCTATAGTTGTATGGGTTAAGAAGTAACTGCGCTAAAGGTGGACTTGGACATTATCTTAACCAGGAATGGTTGATGGCTTGGAGGAGAAAGAATGACAGAAAAAATCATGCAACCATAGTCTCTATGAAAATGCATCCCTGTGTTTTTAGACATTTTGAGGACGGAAAGCAAGGACGAGTGGAAAGTTTTGACATTGCAATAGTTGTTGTTTAAACATCTATATTGGTTGTTTAAAAGATAATGATTTGATTGTGTGGGTTTACTATGAAAGTTTCAAGATGTGTAATGAAACAGAACTTTGTTCCCAGTCCCTTATTCCATTCTTCCAGACACAACCACACAACCCTCTCTCCCACCAGCAGATCTAAAGAGAAGCATAAAAAATTTTAACAGATAATCGAGGCGGGGCGAATATCCGCCAATCTGTCCGGAGCGGGGATGGTTTTAAAAAAATTATACAAACGGATATTCGGGGATCCGTGATCCTCGGCGGTGCGAGGACGAATTTGCCCCGTTGCCACCCCTATGTCAAACTAGTCAATTTTGGGTCGGCTCATGCCAGGTTTTGGTGTTAAGAGTCATAGCGGATCGGTCATGATAACTAAATAGGTCATGTTCGTGTAGGGCTTGTTGACATGTCAACCCATCAGACCCGAGCCATTGCTAGGTCAATTAAAATTTAGTTCTATGCTCCTAACTAAAGGAGAACTTCGTTAATGTTTGCAACTAAAAACCATTCAACTAGTAACATCAAATTATTACACATTTCAACTTCCCCAAGGCTAGAACTCTACAAATAAGTTGGATAAAAAATGCACTATATTAATTTGTATCGGTGTCAGTATCATTGCTATTTTCTTGAAACTACAAGATGTATGAGATTTGAATTTAACAAAATAGGCAATGAGTAATAGATAACAAAAGGCAAGTTATCTCAATTTGTTTGGCTACATTGTAGAATCTTTCATCTTTCTTCTTTCTGTCTCCTCTCTCAACAAGGACTCATGATCAAAAAACCAAACTTAAAAAATAAATCTTGAGAAGGTAGTTGTTAACCGAAATTCTAGACCATTTTTTTGCCAAAAGACGTGAATTGTAAGTTTTTTTTTTCAAGTCTATCGTTGATGCGGCATGTGAGGTAGTGTAAAGTCTTCAAAAAGTGACAAGAGTAAGATGTTCTGGCCCTTATTCCATTTGTCATATCGTGAGTCTTATTGGTCAAAGGAACAATCAAATTTTCAACTATGCCTATCTTCAAGGATGCACGGATACGGACATGCGCGTCGTGTTGGACATGGACACGACACGACACGCCGACTCGACAATTTCCCAAAAATTAGGACTCGGGGACACGTCGACACATCATACTATTTTGTAATAAGTCATATAAATATAAATAATAATCTAATAAAGTGTCTTCTTAGAGTGTCTTGAAGAAGATGACACTGTTGCAAGAAAAAGTATAGTAGAGAAGAAGTAGATGAGAGAATAAGCAAATGAGAGAAAAATAAGAAGCAAAGATTGAGAAGAAGCATAGACTATCTCTATGTTTTAATGGTCTTTTGCCCTATTTACTTAAATCTTAATTGAAATAGTCATTCACTTCAGATAAATCGACAACCATTATATTACGTAGTTATTTGCAAACATCTCATCATCATCAAATCCCATTTTCGATATTTTCAGGGTCGGCTATATGAATTTTGGTTCTCCAAGCAATGCGGTCTTCCTACATATCCTTGCCTAATCCAAGCTCAATGATGTCTTCATTCATCGCCTTCATCCAAGTTTTCAACGGTCGTCCCCTCCGTCTACACCCACTATTAACTTGTCAATCTAGACATTTTCTAATTGGCACCGTGTTTGATCTCCTCTGCACGTGACTAAACCAAGTTAAACACTTTTCTCTAATTTTGTCCTCTATAGACACTACACCTAAGTATCTCCTAATTCTTTCATTCATAATTTTATCCATACGAGTTTTACCACACATCCACCTTAACATACGCATTTCTGCTACTGCCATCCTATGCGTATGTTGTCCCGTAGTAGCCCAACATTCTAAACCGTATAGCATGGTTGGTCGAACAATTGTCTTATAGCATTTCCCTTTTAGCCTTGCAGGCATCCTTCTATTGCATAATACTTCTGACGTTATTCTCCATTTCAGCCAATCAGCTTTAATCCTATGGTCTACATCTTCTCCAATAGCCCCATTCTTTTGAATTATAGATACTAGATATCAAAAAGCCTCACACTCTGAGACCTTCACACCTTCGATCTCAATTGCATTACTCCTCCCTCGTGATTCACAACCAAAGTTGCACACTAAATACTCCGTCTTCGAACAACTAATTCTAAAATACTAGTTATTTGCAAACATCTAAAAGTAAATAATAAAACAAAGTTGATTTTCGAATCTCGACTGTGTCCTGACCAAGTTCCAGGCGTATCCAACACGTTGACCACATTGATCATGTGTCTAACACTTGCCGACACGTTGACCAAGTGTCTGACGCGTGTCGAAGGCGTGTTGAGCGAGTGTTGTGTGTCAGATACGTGTCGAACACGGATACGGCAAGTTTTCGAAGAGTGTGTACTTCCTTGCCTATCTTCCAAAGATGGCATATTGGCGGATATTAAGCTATCTTTTTGTTCAGAGCTCTGTATAGTTTATTATCAAAGCAAAAAACTGGTCTTCTCAGCAGGTATAAATTTTCAACTCAGTTGTCTGCTAGAGATTACTATGATAAAACCAACTCATCCCCGAACAACAGTCTCAGATTCCACTCTCATAACTAGGGGTGGGCGCGAGACAGGATGGGACGAGATTGTCTCATCCCTATCCAATCCCAATCGTTCGGGATCGGAACGGAATAAACTTCATCCCGAACTCGTCCCATCCCAAACAAGTTAGGAACGGGACGGGATGATACGGAATGAGTATGTACTAAATAGCCTCCAATGAAGAATAACAAAAGAATTTCATCTCACATTTCTCAAACACCAATAATACTAAATTTATACGTTTATAACTTTCATCATAACAATATTAAATATCATGTAAAACTTACTCCAATGAATTTACGATTTTATATCAAGCATCGTCTTTGTGCAAACTAATATAAGTTCGAAAATGAAAAATATAGCTTATTCACCAAATCTCCAACTATATAACTCATAGTGCAAAACTAACCTAAACCATCATTTGCATTTATTTTCTACAAGAATAATTGTCCTATAACCAATCCAAAATGTGAAAAAACATAAATTTTTATGAGTTCTATTTGATCTAAAATATCCAAACTAGAGTTTCTATCTAAATAAAGAGTACCAAATCAAAATTTAAAATTTTCAAACATTAGATTTTTTATCTAATTTCAACACATCCTAAACTTTCCTTTAGAATAGTAGTTTGATTAAAATTAATAGTAATAAATATTAAATAAATAAGTTCGAGACGGGATGGACAAGATTGAAAATCTCCATCTCACTCTAGATCGAGAAGGGACGGGATCGGGACGAGTTTGATCAATCCCAAAAGGACCCAAAAAAATCGGGACGGAACAGGACGTGATCGCGGGATGGGATGCCCACCCTTGCTCATAACATTGCTTAATGGTATTTAATTTGACCTTCTGTACCACCAAACCAGAGCTTGAGTTTGTGTTCTAAGTCTAAGAGCATATCTAACATCCTCGACTTATTAATGAATTTTTTATAGTAATTTATCGAGGTCAGAAAATTTTTAGTTGGTTTGTAGTTTCTCCACTCCAACAAACTCTCTATATGGCTTGGTAAGAGAGTATTTTATTCCTATCTAATAAGGATTTACTATCTTTTCAAATCTTTGGACCCACAGTTTACTAAATTTGAATTTTATTAATATAAAACTTTTACCGATCCTGGGAGCTCGTGTACTTGACGAGCAATTTGTGCAGTTAAAACGACGTTATAACACCAATATAACTTCGATATAACTTTTAACGAGGGTGAGCCATTACGTTATGACATTATCACGTCAAGGTATCACAACTCCAATATAACGGTGTTATATGACCGTTATTGAGATAACGTTTTTTTTTCAATAACCCCGTTTTAACGTTTTGTTCTAATACATTAAAAAAAATCACCAATTTCATTCTCAATTGAACGAGAACCCTATACTCATAGGAAATAAGGACTTGAGATAGTCGTCACCAATCGACAGAGAACTAGACCTTGTCATTTGACAAAGAACAAGAGTAGAAGAATGGATAAAGACGAAGAGTCGATCGCACTCTCTGTTGCGATCTCACTCTCATACGAAAGGAGATATTTTTATTAACGTTTTTTTTTGTTTTTGAATTTAATGTTATGAACATAATTTACTTATTTGACTCTATAATACATTAATACTTTGTGGGAGTATTAAATATATATTTAAAAAACTATTCCGTTATATCTCGATATATCCTGTTATAACCTATAGCGCTCTTGGATCGTTATGGGTTCGTTATCCGTTTTAACTACATAGCAAGCGATAACCCACTCGTTGTTGCCACCTCATCATTAATGATTTTGTTGGAGCAAAGATTTTGTATCAAATTCGTTAATATTGAACATTGAGACTTCAACGAGCCTCCTAAAGAGGTTGTTAAAGATGCACTAACAACCTTTCACAAAATTTACACACTATACATCTGAAATCCTCAAACAGTTACAATTTAAAATTTAGTTCAACTCTTGTGAACTCCATTTGCATAATAGTTTGCAAAATGGAAGCTCCTAGTATGGCTTGGAGTATATGTAGTCTAATATAAAAATAGGATATGTTTTGCATCTTCTATTTAGAACTTGCTACAAACTCTAAGGAATAACACTCTATACTATCCTCGGTGCAGGTATTGAAAGGTAAAAAGGACAAAGATATTCAAATTTGTTTGGGTTTTTCTGTTTATTGCTTATTGTCTTAAGAATAACCAAGAATACAAAGTTAGGAATTACAGTTGACCATCTTCGGACCATCAAAAAAACCATGGCAACTACGTTAAAATTTTCACATTAAAGAAAATGCAAATACACAAATGACTGTAAAATTACAAACAAGCGCCTTCAAATGGTTTCAGCTAATATCTATAACAAATACCACTGTGCTAAATATTAAGTACCTCGTGAAATTTCATCAGTTTTGATGCAATATTGGTTGTTTCAAGTAAACCTGAAGTAATCATTCTCCCAAAATGGCGATACAGTTCACCCAAGCATTGCGCAGCACCTATTTAATAGAATTACAATATAAAATTAATTAATTAAATACCAAAAAGCATATCAGCGAATAACACATGATAAGCAAACAAAACGACATAATTCAAGGAATCCAAAACGTCAATGTTGTATACATCCAAGTGTCAAAAATGGTGGTTAAAATAAAATGTAAAATAGTTTGTCTATAGCAAATATTTTTTGCGTCTAAATCCATATTGACTAAAAAACAAATGTTACACTAAGCATGTATCCAAATGGTGAAAGGAACATAAATTGAATAAAAAGTGAATACTCTTCAAATTATTAACAAAGATAAGTAATGTTGACAACGCATGGTAAGGTTATTAATCAATATCTCCAGGGAATTAGAACCTTCGACAAGTTCAAAAGTTACTAAGTGAAATGGTTGACAATTCAGACAAGGAAACCCTATTTCATGCTAATGAGTATAGAAATGTGTCTCGTCTCGTGTAAGTCAAGAATGGACAAGCAAACTTCTTTTGTGTCATCCTTGCTACAAATGATAAATAATCAGTCAATTTAGCAAAGACCATCCTAGAAGTCAATTTAGCAAAGACCATCCTAGAAGAAACACGCGACTAATTGCTACTGAAAAATCCTAAAGGTAGTTGTTAAGAACCAACCAATACTCCTCGAAAGCCCGAGTTGTCAAGGAGCAGAAGGCTAATTACTCAACTAGGATCTTAACATCCCAACATGCTTCCAAAGTCAACGCCCTCATCGGCCTACTCTATAGACACCGGCCTAATAGTAGCCCTCTCCCCTTGAGGGAGACAAAATCTCTTAAATAATTAGCTTTGAGGGAGACAGCTACAAAGAGATTAAAAATGAGTACTAAAAAATGTCATGAGACCAGATAGAAGGAAACATGAAGGCTCAAGGGATTGAGGGAGTAAACTTCCATGCCTACGATAATTTAAGAGGGAGAAACAAACAACAATCTTTATTGACCCAATTTAAGTTGGTTTCATTTCATGCTAAAATGCCATTGTTATGTTGTTCTAGGGGTGTTCTCAATGAATGACAATGTTCCATGTAAGTCACTGGCAATCAACTTGAAGGAACGAGCTTCAGTTGTTTCAGTGTAACAGCTCGAGGAGGAAACACCTAGGAACTCTTCAGAGAATAAGGATTAGTCATACAAAGCCATGCAAACTCCATGGTCAAAGTTTTCACAACACTTTCCAACTTTTTTTTTTTTCTGTAAATCTGTCTTTGTAACAATAATTTGTGAAAAAGTGTTAACAACGAGTACATTTTATCAGGATGTAACAAACGAATGCACAATGCAGACCAATGTCATGCACAATAGTGTATTGGATTCGGGTACTATGTTAATGCATGAAGTAAGAGCGCCCAGGTTTTGTCCCAAAGGCACGCACAATCTATGTTGAAATGTTTGCTAGGGTGTCTTGGGGAAATAGATAGTTCTACAACACATGACCTCACTTCTTTAGTTGAGTAAGCTAGTTTCTAGCTTAAATAAATAATCTTTTAAATGAAGATCAGTAAAGCAATAAACTTTCAATACTATAAGGGGCCAAACCTAGTCAAGAATCATGAGAATTCAAAAAAAGAAATTATATCAGAGTTTGGTGAGCTAATTTCTTGCTAAAATAAATAATCAGTGCAATGGGAATCAGTAAAGCAGTAATATACCTGCAGCACGCAAAGGCTCATTTTTCTTCCCATCAGAGAGAAAACCTTGGAGACTACTTGCTCTTGAATATATTGAAATTGTATCTCCCTTGGATATAATTCTCGACATAGCTAACGAAGCCAAATGTCGAACAGGGCGACGAGCCCCAAGAACAAGTAGAGAGTATAAAGCGTCCTCGCATTTCCTCTGCCATAGGAGTATAGATTCCTACAAGAATTCACCAATGAAAGCAAAACTGATCAAACTGAATCTTCTTCTACGCAACCGAAAAACAAGAAAGAAGAAAAGGGCAGACCTTAGGCTCTTCTTCAATGGCGGAAATTAGATCTGATAGGAGATCGAAAGACAACAGAGCATCGGGAGGTTGTTGAGCTGCGGATGCTACAATGGACTCTAATTGAGCGACCAATACTCCGAATCTTGAGAGAGGGACATTCTCTCTCACGAAATTGTTCTTCGCCATGAAAGAGAAAGAGAGAAAGCTTGAAACTTGAACCGCTCCACCGTGATGTGATGATGGGGGAGATGCAAGGGCAAAGATGCAGTACACTAGACTCGACTGTGATCAACTCATTACTGCTGTACAGGTTTAAAGGAAAACATCTCGTGACACGTGCCTCGCGCATGTTTGGTGGGTTCGGATATTCACACCCCGGAAAATACGATTGCATCTAAACCTTTCTTCCCCGAGCCCACTAAATATAATGACCATTTATCCCCATCAATCAAATTTGCCAATCTCCCTACTTCTCTTTTTTTTTTCCTTTTTCTCGCAATTTTTTTCATATCCTTTAAAAAATATACTGAGATTTCAAAATAAATTCTATGATTTATACTATAAATTTGACATGTTCGTGAAGCATATGAAAAGGTTGTACTAAACCATTAACTTTGCAATGAAATATTGATGCAAGCACTAAATGATGATTTATTCAAATTATTCAAGATGTCAATCATAGAAACAATGGTGATTTTTTTTTTAATTACATTAAGAATTTTGAATATTTTTTATCAAGAAATATTTTATTTTATGTATATTTTAAATTTTATGAATTTTGGTAATTTTGAGGGTGTTCCACAACATATTTTTAACATGCTAAAGAGTATATAGATAAATTGATTAGGTTGTCGAAGTTTTCAGGTGAAAACCTCAATAATTTATTTAAGACAATATCTTATCCCATAGAATAAAAATAAATATAAGCGCTATTAAACCCTCAAAAAATATTTACATAGTTGTTCTTGTTATATCACTGTGCAGGCCTAAGACTTGCAATAGTTACTCGAGTGTGAGTACCAGAGAGTAGAATAATTGCAAAAGTAGTACTTCAATAGACATAGTGGTTGTAACAACTAGGAAATTTTAAGTCTTTCAAGTAATAGAATCAAACTTCGATTCTCTTATAAAGTTTTTAGTTTATTTTGAATTATTTGGAAGCTTATAAATGCAATCATTGTTTTAAAATGGGTGTTATATACTTCACACTTGTACGTATTTCGCTTGTCGAGGAATCCTTATGATGCCCACAACTTTAATCCTTGCCCAACCAAACATCAATATATGGTATCAAAATCATTTTCTAGTCACGGCTTAGCTTATTAGACACAATTACATGTTTGTGGCGACACGCATAACGGTCATTGGCAGTTGCCACGCCTCTATAACTAAAATGTCATGTTGCAATAGTACATGGTCGTGTCACGGCTTAGCTTATTAGACACGATTACATGTTTGTGGCGACACGCATAATGGTCATTGATCGTTGCCACACCTCTATGACTAAAATGTCACGTTGCAGTAGTACATGGTCGTATTTACATTTGAAAAAATATATATTATAACATTCAATTCGACATTATGAAACGTCAGCTGACATTTGATGTGATACGCTCTATATGGCTAGCATTTGTTTAAGTCACAGACACTTTTGGTATATAGGCTTAAATTTAGAAATAATTTTTTTGTGTACAAATGAAATACAAATTGATATAATTTTTTTTGCTAATAATTATAAATTTGGGATGTGTCTCCCAATAATAATAGCTAATTAAAGATTTCCCCGATCTAATAAGGATTTTGAGTTATCTCTCTAGACTTACAATTCATATCAGTCAATAATTAAGTCATTTTTATCATTATCAAAATACATATTTTACCACAATCTAAATCTTAAATTTGAGGAGGTAAGTCGAAATAAAATTTACTAAGTAAGGAGGCATCACTAATTTCTCAACTTAGTTGTGGTAAAAACGTTGTTTACCCAAATTCATCATTCTAATGTCTTGTCTCTTTTGTGTCCACTTCCAATTTTTTTTCTCGTATAATTCTACGTGTCACTATATATGGGCAATGCGTACAAATTAGCCTATGCACTTCGTCCGCGTCACAACTTTGTTCCACATACAAATGCAACATGCAACTATCATATTACACTCTCATGGCAAATCTCCCATAAGAAACAATTAATAGAATTTTTGAAGATTTCTAAAAATTTATTGTTTTCTTTAAAAAATCTCAACAAATTATGATGTTAAAAACCTAGTCACTCTAGAGTCTTGAATCTAGAATCCTAAGGTTGGTTGGTCATTATCCAATAAAAAATTCATCAATAAAATTGCGAACTAATTTAAGGATCTTGGGACCTAGACTCAAAGTTGGACAAATATAAGACCCAAACTCAACAATGGTATAAATAGTAGGGCCTAAAATCTAAAAGGGCCTAAGATCTGAATTTTCCTTATTTTTTAGATTGGAAAAAGGATTAGGATAACATGCTAATGACACGATGAATCATGCAACTCTTTTGTCAAATGCTAGAGAAACAAATTGTCACTAGTTAAAATTGAGGGTTAATTACAACCCCCCTTCCAATAAATAGCTAATATAAGATCACACCCAGTAGATATTCGTATTTCAATCAACTACGTTCACTGCCAGACCCTTACGTGCCTTATTTTGAATTGCGTCATATTTGAGCATCAAGAAGACAACACATATCTTGATGCAAAAGTAATGTCAAAGATAATTAAAAAAAAAATCAATGATAATTAATGTACATCTCGAGAAACATCTATTTGGAAATTTTCATTTTTCTTCATTTTATTCTTTTTCGATCCCCTAGAACAACACCATCACTTACGTGCTAAATTACTTTCAACTGAAACTTCCCTACCTGCAACCAAATTACACAAACATTTTAGAGGATTATTATGAAAGATTTGAAGAGTTCAAGGCTCCGATGGTGAGTAAAAATAGTTATTTAAGTGATTGAATACTTTGTACTTAGCTTTTTGAATGGTCTCAAGGAATAATTGAGGGCCTCTTGTTATAATATTTAGACCAACCATGCTTAACCAAGCTCTCTATCTTGCTAGAATGCAAGAGTCACCATTGGATGCTCAGAATCGTATTGCAATTCAACGTCTTATTTCTCGGATAACCACCCGACTAACAAGGCAACCAACACCTCACAATCACACTACACAAACCCAATGAACCTCAATCAAAACAATGCAACTCCCTTCAATCCTAATCCTATTATCAAAACGCCTATTATACCAAAAGCACGTTCACTATGCCAATTATTAGACGATTGAATCCCAACAAATGAGAGATGGGAGGGAGAAAGGATTTTGCTACAACAGTGATGAGAAATGGAGACCAGATCATTCCTGCAAATCCCAACAACTTTATATGTTGCATACTATTGCGGATGAGCTAGAGTCATGATCATCTACTGAAATTGATGAGGAAGAATTGCTCCAACAGGTAGAAATTGATATGGAGATCTCTCTTAATGCACTGATAAGCAAAATCAATCAAAATACTATTAGGATTCAAGGGTTGCTCAACAAGGAACATATTATCGTTCTCATCGACTATGGAAGTACACAATTTTTTGGATATACAGAGTTGCTAAAAATGCCAACTGCAAAATTGAGCCAACTGCTAAAATGTTAGTTTCAGTGGAAAATGGTGAAAGAATAATCGGTCGGGCTATGTGTGCTAACTTAAATGGCCAATACAAAAATACAAGTCCATGGAAGACCTTAAACTCTTGCCTTTGGATAGTTGTGACATTGTTTTAAGTGGCGATTGGCTGAAGAAATGTGGGAATGTTCAACTCAACCTCGATAAACTTCAAATTACTTTTTAAAAAAATGGTAAGAATATCACTCTAAGGGGTGGTGAGGAATAAGCATCTCTGACGGATGACTGGAATATGTTAAAGATGATCATCAAAAGAAAAAACCAAGCTCTTGTGGGACATTTATTTTCATTGAATGCTCAACCTCTTACTCAAGGTTGTATTGCCCCTATCGCTCATCTCCTTAGTGAATTCGTTGTTGTATTTGTTGAAACCACTCAATTCCCACCTCATGGAACATTATACCATCTAATTCCCCTAAAAAGTTGAAACCTAATTCCACCCCGTCCAACCAATAACCATATAAACACCCTAAATTGCAAAAGTCAGTCATAGTGAAGTTGTTCAAAGAAATATTGGAGAGTGGCATCATCGAACCCAGTAATAGTATACTTGCAACACTAATTTTTTAGTTTAGAAGAATATGGGTCGTGGAGATTTTGTGTCAATTGTAGGAAACTCAACGGCATGATTCTCAATGCCCCTTACAGATGAGCTTCTTGATGAGCTACATGGAGCTCGTGTATTCTCCAAGATTGATTTGAGGGCATACTACCACCAAATCATAGTATTTCCCTTTACATGCACAAACCACAAACATGGGGTGTTGGTTGGTGGTGAACTGAAGATGAAGGGGGTTGCCCGATGATGAACTGAAGAAAAAATGAGGCAGGTCGGCAGTGAACTAAGGGGAAGGGGTTGGTCAAGGCTAATTGAATAATAAGGGGAGAGGGTGGGGATGGTACACATGATTTTTTTAATAAATCGAGTATTCATCGAGATACGAGTAGTATTTTGGCTCATATTGGTTTTTTAGTAACAAGCAAGAGTTATCAAATTGGAACACTTCCCTTGTTTGTTTTGGATAGTGAAAGGAGTTTCCAATATATGGGAGTGGCCTGAAATATGAGCTAAGGTGGAGATTGTAGAATTTTTGCTCATATTAGATTTTTAGTGACAAGCAAGAGTTCTCGAATTGGGACTTTTCCCTTGTTTGTTTTGGACAATGAAAAAAGTTTCTAATTTGGACTCTCATTTCTTAGTTTTGGGTGGAGAACAAGACTTTTCTTTCCTAGTTTGAGGTGGAGAACCAGAGTTCCTAATTTAGGACTCTTATTTTCCCTTAAAGCCTTGGTGATTGAAGGAGAACGATGTTGGAGTTTGTGCTAATTTTCAGCTGTTTCAATGTTGATTTTCAGTTGTTTCAATGTTGCATTTCTGTTGTTTTGATGCTACATTTTTTGATGTTTCGGTGCTACGTTTATGCTGATTTTTTGATGTTTCGGTGCTGCGTTTGGGCAGATTTTGTGCTGCGTTTTCTGCCACATACGGCTGATTTTTGTGCTGCATTTGTGCTGCGTTTTGTGTTGTGTTTGTGCTGCACTTTGTGCTTCATGACAACTTCATTTGTGTTGCTTTTGTGTGCCATTGAGTTTAGGTGCAGCTGTTGTGTTTGTAAGACAACTGTTTTTTCTGTTAGTAAACTCTTCGTTTGTGAAGTTTTGTATCCTTTTATTGTATTTTTGGAATTAATAAGTAGTATCATCATCACCCGTGGAGTAGCCAAGTTGTCGAGTCACGTAATATTGTTGTGTGTTTTGCGTGTTATTGTTATTATTGTGTTGGTGTATTTGCATATTATTGGTAACAATACGATTCTTAGTTTTAATATTTTTCAGATATTGGGCCCCAAGGGTCGACTTTTGCACCTTTGCCTACCATACTAGCATGATAGACACAAAATAAAAACGACTATAAATTTGCAAGTACATAGTAGGCATTGATTTTTATGCATCTCATAGTGCATATCTATGGTAGGCAATTACAATTGTATTATGTGAGTGTCTATGATGATCTAGAGTGCATTCATTGTTGGGTGTAGTAAAGAAGAAAAAGTTTAATATGTAAATACAAATTTACCTAATATGGTTTACACAAGTTTGAAACAACCTAAAACATGCAAGTATATGGTAAGAATTGATATTATATGCATCTTAGAGTGCATATTTACGGTATGTAATGAATTACAAATATATTATGTGAGTGTCTACTATGATTCAAATTGCATTCTATGATTTGCCTATCATATTAGTAGTATGGTAGAAACATGTTTGAAACAACATGGAATATGCAAGTAAATGTTGACAGTGACATGAACAACGATGTGAAATGTGAACAGTGACATGAATGATGTTTTGTTAAGGGAGCACGTGTTTGGGTCCTTATTTTACAACAAAATATTATTCAGTCCTGCTGGGCAGCAAATACTCTTTTTTGTTACCAAAATCCCATTGCCATTTTTCTTTTCTTATTTTACGAACTAGACAATTCATTTCTCAAGATACCTATTATGGTCCTGCTTGATACAGATCTTTTGATCTCAACCCTTAGATCTATTAAAGTTATTTGTCCTTAAAATATTTTCTTTTTGAAAACAACTCATGACATCAAGGTCAAAGTGAGTAAACCGTTAGTCTTGGGGGTGATTGCAACACATATATCTATTGGGGGTCATATTAGCTATTTATTATGGGAGAAATCACGGTTAATCCTAAAATTTAATATGATTTTTTAGTTTAATCCATTTAAGTCTTTATGGGATTGAACTCAACTTGTTGGATCTACAAGTCAAATCACATGCACTTGTGAGTAGAAAAATGACTATTTTGAGGTTTGTTCTTATTTATATGGCGAAATTAGGGTCAAGTTGCAAGTGAATATTAAAGTTGGTCTTGGTCCAAAAACATCACGTTGACTATAATTCAAGCATGTGCGTGGCACATGAACATTTTAAACAATAAAATTCCCTTGTTGAGATTGTCAAAGGGAACAATGTAGAGATTATCAATTTCCAATCATTAGCTTCATCAATGATCGAGATGAAAACCCTCGAATTTCAAGCTTAAAAACATTTTAAGAAATATCTTTGTTTTTTTTTTTTTTTCTTATTCTCAAGGTCTGTCTGGTTGAACGGAAAATATATATGGAAATTGAAGCTGTTTTCGTGAATTTGATGCCTAGGCCTTCCCCTCAGTCTTAGATTTCCATGAGTAGTGTGAAAACATACTTATGAAGAATCGATTTCTATTAGTAAATAGACAACCAAGGGAAATACAATCCACTTCTCGAGGAAAATGGCTAACCAAACATACCCTTAGTGTTCCCCAACCCAATCTCCCACCTTTACGATCACCATGGTAGTCAGTAGTGACACCATTTTCTCTCTTCTCTCTAGCACTGTCGGTCGCTTCTCATAGGTATTTTATCTTTCTTTTCAAGTAAACTCACAATAGAGTTATAGAGAGAAAACATGAATTGGTCCTACTGAGATCTCACGATCTCACCCAATCAATCTCCCTAAACACCCATTTCTTTATTCACACTCTACCTTTCCAAATGGATTCAGGCACTTGCCTTGATTAAGTTTTGTTCCAATTCACCCTAATTAGAACAAGAAATTTCTTAATTTTTCTATTATCGATCCAGATTTGCTACCTATATTTCAATTTTGCTCTCTGGATATTGCTAAATGGGTGATTTTATGGTCTTCTTCAAAGGCAATGCATCAAGGCGTTTTGAACTCTTCAATAGTTATCTTAGAATTGCTTGATCAGATACCTTTTATTTATTTATTTTTTATAGTTTTTAGAGAGGGCTTGAAGAAATTCTGATAGTGGTGGAAAGGAGACAAGTGTGGGTTTTGAAAGGAGAAATAATGAGAGTGAGGAAGGGAGAAAGTATGAGTTGGTAGGTAGTGTCCGCCATCGTGGCGATAGGATAGGTGGGTAGTTAGGAAAGACGAAAAAGAAAAGAAAATATTTGCATAGAGCCTTGATGGAGCTCTCGGATGCAATTGATGATCTTTGCATTAGGCAATTTGACAATCTCAACAAGAGCATTTAAGTCTTAAAAACGTTTATGTGCCTCACACGTGCTCACTTAATAGTTAAATTATAATCATTAGTGAGTCAACTAATATTTTTGGACCAAGACCAAATTTAATGTTTCACTTGGAACTTTACTCTAATTTCGCTTTATAAGTAAGGACCAACCTCAAAATATCCCTAAAAAAATTGTTTAAACTTGTAAACAACAAATTTTCAAGCAACAAACTTGAAAAAAAAAAAAAAGCCTTGAACTTATGCCAGATATGAGTATTTTGTCACTTTGTTTTATTTCAAATCATTAAATTATATAATTCATATTTTTTAACAGAAGTAAATGGAGTGCATGTTTAGTTCAAATTTTTTTGTCAAAGATATGGAACATTTTTATTATGAAACGTATGGGAAAATTGAGTGATACAAAAAATATCAAAGAATTGTACTTAATCGAGCTATGCTAGAATTGCTAATGAAAATGAGTAATGCATTGCACTAGTCATATTTACCAAGTTTAAAGTTAAATTCAAATGTATTGGTTCAATTTTGGCTGTTGCTAAATAACACCACTATTTTTGCCGAAGGACACCATCGGCCCCCTACTTTCAAAAGGACACCACCTAGGGGTGGGCAAACGGGTTGAAGAACCGTATATCCAAATCGAATCGGACCGTTTTGCTCCAAACGGTACAGTTTTTAAATTTGTAATTTAGATACGGTGTGGATCTATTGTAAAATTGTCCGAGTCTGGTTCCAAAATTTTAATTTCAAACGGTTCGGTTACGACCCATTTTATAACCCTGTACACGTGTCTTAATATGATTGGGAGAAAAAAAAATTTCTAACCCTAAAACTCCCAATCCTCCATGCACCCACGACCCACCCATATCTCTCATTTTCTCACTCTCGTCTCAGATTGTCATCCCACAATCCCCAACCCTCCTTACTCCTCATAAAGCTTTCAACAAACCCACACTTTACAAAAAGCTTTCAGGTTAGGGTGGAAGATTGGTAATGGATCATTCGGAGAAATCTATCTCGGTGAGACTCGATCGATTATGTTCTTTGAAGATTTGTTACTTTGATTAGGGCATTTCAGTTCAAGATCTCACTACCCATCATTACATAACCAAAGGTTAGCTTCTGAAACTGAGAACTTATAATTTCTCTTCGTTTGGGTTTCGTTTTCTTTTAATGAACTTGTTGTTTATTTGGCCAAAAACATCAATTTCTTCTTTTTATCTGTAATCATAAAATGGGTTTTGTTCATTCTTTAATGAGTTAGTTTGGATTCATGTGTTGTGGAGGATTTTGAAGGGTTTTTGTCCTGGATGATTGTGCAAATTTGGGTAGTGGGGAGTGGGTATGTCGGTTTTGATTGTTATGTGTTTGTAGAAATGTCGGACTGACATTTTTGGTGCTGGTGTTACACATTGACCCCATTTGTCATTGTCATTTTAGGGATTTTGTATTTTTTTAAAAACTTTTGGAACCGTAGGAACCAAACCATTCTAAACTGTTCGAGTTAGCTTCGGTTCCAACTATCAAAATTGGGGAACCGATCTGGACCGGAACCGTTAAAATTTAAGTTCCTCAAAATTTGGAACCGATCCGGACCGTGCCCACCCCTACCTCTATGTGCTGAAAGACACCACCAATAAAAATAAAAATAAAACCTTACATCTTTCCTCCTATCTCATTTTCTTTACTATCAACCCTACCACCGCCACCTATCCTGTTCCTCTTCCTCCTCCCCCCTTCACCACAACCACCCTGCCATTGCCACCTCTCATTCTTTTCCCCCATATTCTTCATCTTTTTCTTCTCTTCCATCAATCACCACCACCACCCCCGCCACCTCTCCTCCATCTTCTTCTTCTTCTTCTTCTTCTTCTTCTCCACCTCTTCCCCCTCCCCTATCCTATTCTTCTTTTTTCTTTTTCTTCTTCGTCTTCTTCTTTCTCTCTTCTCCCAAGCACTACCACCACCACCACCACCATTGTTGGCCGGCGGTGGCAGGGCGTGGCGGGGCGAGGTGGTGGTGGGGCTAGCCGGGGTGTTGCTCTGGTGAAGAGAGAAAAGAATGTGAGGGTGGGTGGTGGTGTCCTTAAGCAGATCAAAAAAATGGAGTGTTGATGTTTTTCAACAGAAGTGATGGTATTATTTAGCAATGGCCCGATAATTTTTCCATTTTTTCTAGAATAATTCAAACATGTCCATCCCAATTTTCTTTTGCTTTTGTCTGCCTTGAAAGTGGGGCTAGTAAAAATAATATTTGCAAATTATTTTCTTTTTCATTTTTTGATGTTGGTGGTGAGACACAGTGGAAATGGGGATGTACAAAGCAGCTCCTTTTACAGTGATGTCGTTTCTCTGCACGACAGGCAGCCGATTCGACCTGGACCTCTCTCTGTGTCAGCTTGGATAGATCGATCGATCTGCCTGCGCTCTTACCTCAATCCAGAGATTCGATTCAGCAAGTTCGTAAAGGTTTTCCCTCCCCCGCTTCCTTTCTCTTCTCCTTCTGAATTTTTTTCTATTTTAATGGAAGTTTTGTTGCAATTTATGTATTGGTTATTCTTTAGGGTTTTCAGCTCAAGGATTGTTTCACTTACAGTTCAACACTAATCCATTGCCATTGTTAGAGCGAGCAGTGTGAGGCCCTGCTTTTTCTTTCTTTCTTCCTTTCTATGTGATGTTTGTTTAAATTTTCATACTTTGAGATGAGAATGCTCTTTTATTTCAAGTGATGTCATTGATTTATTGGTTTAGATTCCCAAAGCGTATTCTCTCTGCTGAAAAATTGAGTGATTCTGTCACGAAGATCAGAAAAACTCAAAACTCTATTCGATTTAGCCCAATATTTTTGGATGAAATAGATTTTTAAAGGACCCTTTTTTGTTTAGGTTTTCTTCACCGAGACACTTTTGTGCAACTGGGTTTTAAAGAGGTTTTGAAGATATGAACCAAAATATTGGAAATATCTCAGCTTTGATCGGCCTTTGCAGAAAGTATGGATTGTAAGAGATTAGAGTATGTCCCGTGCCACTGACACTCCATATAATTTTATTTTTGCTAAATATTTTGTACTGAACAACTATTTCATTATCCTCATTTTGGCTCTGAATCAGTATTGAAGTGTAAGCTTATTTTAAGGTAAAAATATATATTATAAATTTTAGAGTTAAACTCAGTCAAATTTGAATCAGTTGAGTAAAAAATTTAAACTCCAAGAATGAGTTCTCCCCCAATATTTAAATTCGCCAAAATATGAAGTTTAGACTTTTTGTTTAAATGTGCATTAAGATCCCGACACATTTTTTCTAGTATGATCGGTCTCTCATTGTTTTGAAAAATATTAAAAACGTGAAATACTTTATATGTTTTTTAATTATAAAATATATATCTTTAAAATTTTAGCGCTCGTGTTGATAATTGATTTTGTTGAAAAGATTTTAAAAAATGTATTTCAACGATATTAACTTTACCAAAATTCGATAACGGTGTATATAGTTATGATAATTTTTATTTTACTAAAAGCGAAACACAATATTTTTTCTTTCCGCCACATGTACATTCCACCAACTTTTTTCAAAAAAATTTCATTATTTTTGCCATTCTACATGTTTTATATTTACAAATATGTTATCATGGGAAATGAATCTCAACCCTCAAATTCAATACATTTTCCAACTTTTAATCCTAACAATTTTTTATCTCTAATTCTTTCGATTTGACTTTGTCACAATTAGCAATGAATAGTAAAACACCACTCTGAATTGTAATATAGATATAGATGAATAAGACTCTATCTGTATCAGGTTTTGATACTGTTCATTCTGAGCCAACATGGTGGATGCAAGTAAACTCAGAGTCTCCTCCATGGCTATGATGGATGAAGAGTACCTGGTGAACCAGGTGGCCAGATGGGTATCTGGGCAAGCATCATCTCTATATCTTTAATGTTATTCTGTTTTGATATTTATATTACAATTCAGAGTGGTGTTTTACTATTCATTACTGACTGTGACAAAGTCAAATCGAAAGAATTAGAGATAAAAGATGGTTAGGATTAAAAGTTGGGAAATGCATTGAATTTGATGGTTGAGATTCATTTTCCATGATGACATATTTGTAAATATAAAACATGTAGAAAGGTAAAAATAATGAAAAAACTTTTTTAAAAAAGTTAGTGGAATGTACATGTGGCGGAGAGAGAAAATATTGTGTTTTCCTTTTAGCAAAATGAAAATTATCATAACTATCTACATTATTGTCGGATTTTGATAAACATAGTATCGTTGAAATTAATTTTTGAAGATCTTTCGAACAAAATCAATGATCAATACAATGGGTCAAAATATTAAAGATATATATTTTATAATTAAAAAAAACGTATAATGTATTATATGTCTGTAATATTTTTCTATATTTTTAAAAGCAATGAGACAAGTCGATCATACCAGAAAAAATTAGTCGGGCGTCTTAATGCACATTTAAACAAAAATCCTAAATTTCATGTTTTGGCGAATTCAAAGATTGGGGGATAACTCATTCTCGGCGTTTAAAATTTCTCCCCAACTAATTCAAATTTGATTGAATAGGCTTACACTTCAATACTGATTAAAAGCGAAAATGAGGATAGTGACGGAGGTGTTCAATACAAAATAATTAGCAAAAATAAAATTATGTGGAGTGCCAACGGCACGGGGCATACTCTAGTTATTATACAATTGAATGGCTTACCCAGTGAAAAATCAAGCTTAACAATTCGAAACAAATTCACCTGGTAAGTTCATTTGCTGGAACAATCATGGAGCCTGGCATCCAACTTCAAACCCTTGCAAGAATCTGGGGCACGATCACACTAGTATAAGAAATGTTGGATCCAATGCAGAAAATTGTCAATATGTAGAGTATCCGGCTTTTAATTAAGAGAAGTTATGTGCTTCCATCAATCAAATGGAGTTTCTGGCATGTCCAAATACTTTTCAACTCGTTGGACAATTTTCATATAATAACGATCGGGGAATGAGCTGATAAGAAGACCCATTGTGAATGCGAGGTTTTGCCAAACCCACGCCTGGACGACTGGACCAATGTGAGGTTTAGGCTTATCCTCGCATAGGTCTGGGCGAATGGGTGAAAACATACTTCTTTTTTCGGATAGATTTGTGTAACTTTAGTAAAATGATCATAACTTGCTCATTTCAAAACATTTTCAAGTGATTCAAATTATGTTTATTAGATAAATTATAGTACTACAAATTTTTGGTTTTGATGAGCTTGAAAATCGGTCTCGATCGAGCATATAAATTGTTCGAAAGTCAGGGACACTATCCCATTTGCATTGCCATACAGATTTGCGCGACTTTAGTAAAATGACCATAACTTACTTATTTAAAAACATTTTCAAGTGATTCAAATTGTGTTTATTAGATAAATAAGAGTATTACAATGTTTATGTTTTGATGAGCTTGAGAATCGGTCTCGATCGAGCATATAAGTTGGTCGAAAGTCAGAGACACTACTCCATTTTCATTGTAAGACAAATTTGTGCGACTTTAGTAAAATGACCATAACTTGCTCATTTCAAAACATTTTCAAGTTATTCAAATTATGTTTATTAGATAATTCAGAGTACTACAATTTTCGTGTTTTGAGGAGCTTGAAAATCGGTTATTGGTCGAAAGTTACCTTGTTTTCATGTTATTTTTTTTTCAAGCAATTGAATAGGGGAGATAGTGGAGCCGGTGGTAAAACAATCCAACCAATCAAATGGGGGAGAGAGTGGAGCAACAAGATAAGGGGGAGATCTATCGAACCAATCAAATGGGGGAAAAAATGGAACAGAGAGGGAAGAATTCAATTTTGAATGGGGGAGAGAGTGGATGCCTGTTTATATTGGTAGTGCGGGAGAGCAGTGTTGGTGTGAGAAATAAAACAGGTGGTGTGAGAGAGTGTAATGATGTGAGACAACATATATGGTGGTGTGGAGTAGTCGTTGCCTTTTTAAAAACCAAAGCTTTGAACAATATGAGTTTCTCAAGGAAGATTTATTTGCTCATCTCACTCATTTGGCAAGTCATCACCTAAAAAGGATGACCCATTTTATATCTCGGGGTTCAGTTCTCTTGTAATCTCTTTATTTATTTAGAAGTCATGATCAAACTATTGAAGTTCTAGAGCCTTAGTGAAGGCTAAGATGAACTTTTGAATTGGTCTAACTTCGATAGACTTGATATAATATTCCAAGGTTGCAATTCAATGATTAATTATTCATTTATCCATTAATGATGATTTCTTTAATCATTATTGTCATGTACTAGTGGTAGATAGTATTAATTCATTTTTTTTTATTGTTAATCACTTTTAAATTAAATCTTTTATGTTGGATGTGCTTGAAATCAATTTTGACATTCAATACCAATAACTTGATTGAGAAATTTTACACCTTTATTATTTTAGTGCTTAAATTCCACATCTTCAAGAAGGCAATGGTTGTCACTTGTTTCTAGTGGATTGTTTCATTAAAGAATGTTGAAGTTATACATGTTCAATGGGGATTCAAATGCCTTAACGTCAATTCTCATATTTTTCACTAACCACATTTTTCAGTATCTTCATTATCAAGAAACTTGTTGATTTCATTTCTTTCTCTTGTGTTTCATTTGTTCTAAACACCATAGTCAATCCATGTGGATATGATCGTGAGTTTCTCACATAAAACTTGCTCATACTGTAAGACAACTAAATTAATGCTCCACTCTTAGTCAATTTGAGTGTAATTGTTATATTCAATTTTGGAGTTTTAGCCTTCGCAGGTGCTTTCGGCTTTCAAAAATGGAGCCTTGATCTATTATTGTGGATCAAATGGTGGATTGTACCACATGATTTTTTGGTGATCCTCATTTATTTCCCATGTTTAAGTTATAATGCACATGGAGAGTTGTACCATATTTGTTTTTGGTGAACCTCATTGATCCCTCAAGTTTAGGTTTATGCACATGGAGATTGTACCACATGCTTTTTCATTGGTTCACATTCATCCTATCATATTCTTTTCAACCTATAAATAGTTATGTCATGTATTCATTTGCAATCAATCAATAAATACGTTTCAATTTTTTTTTCTAGAACTTTAGGTTAGATTTTCTTTAGTGTCTTTTTAGTTCTTGGTTATAATATATTTTTGCGAGAAACCTTTCATCACATAAGTAACCTTGATCATACCAAAAAAATATGTCAACAAAACTGGATAAAAGCACCTATGCAAGTTTCCAATTTCTTATATATTAACTTCCTATTTTCCTCTTCTCCAACTGAACTCCATCCCTCACCTCTGCTCCTCAACTCCTCATCGATTGTTCATTTTTCTCCCTCTCCTCATCTAATGCTCACCCCCTCAAATCTTATTCTAGTAGGTTCGAGTAGTTGTTCCCAATATCGATGGAATCCTTGCCACATCTAGTTTCTAGAATAATAAATATTTTCAATTTGGAGCTTGGCATGAAAAGTTATGCTTGCATTTGTTATACATTGTTAATCTAATGGCACTTATGAGTGCACCACTTTTGGAGTCAAAGCTGATTTGTTTGGGAGACTCTAATGTGCTTCCCTTATACGGTTGGAACCATTATATATCGCGTCTAGTTTGTAGAAAATCAAGTTGTGTTTGAATTTCATAGAGATACTTATGGCCTAAATATCATCAGGGTGTTAGTTTGACAAGTCAATTTTGCAACCTCTATTTATTAATATTTGTGTGTTTTGGTCACTTACATTATTGCTTTCTTATGTAGGATTACCTTGCCTATTAATATTGATTTTACCTTGCCTTACATTGTTATAATTGAAAATTCTACATTTGAGTATGGTATATATGTCGTCTATAGGATTTGCCTAACTTTGTTTTGAAAACCGAATGGACAAAGGGAAAGTTGGTTTGAAAACTGACTATGTTCTTGCTTGACTCAGTTTTTAAAATCGAAGTGTGATTCGAGATTCGATTTTAAAACATACTCAAAGTTGGCCAAGAAAAAAGTTTTATTCGAATATAAATACCAAATGCTCTTCGAATTATAAACTAGTTATCCAATCTTAAATTTTTTTTAAATAAATTTGTTGGTCCAAAGGCCCAATTTTCATTAAAAGAAAAAGAATCCTACTTTTTAAGGTTTCTAATAGTTTAAATGACCCAATTTTTAAAACTGTCGTAGATTTCACTCACTTTTTAAAACCGTTGTAGATTTGAATTGATTTTTAAGATTGAGTCTAACTCCAAACCCCATTCCGGTCAGAATGTATTTTAAGAAAGCCCAGCTAACTATATCAAAAGCTTTGGAGAAATTAAGCTTGCAAATAAGCCCTGACTGCTTAGCCTTGTTCTTGGAGTCGACCAATTCAATGGCTCTAAGAGGTCCATCTATACGTTGCCCCCCTTCAACTGGAACTGACTAGAAAGGGGACACTAGAATTTGCATGTGTGCTTTCAGTCTCTTAGCTAACACTTTAGAGATGATCTTGCACACATAGGAGATTAGACTAAGTGGTCTAAATTGAGAAATGTTGATTGCATCTCTTAGCTTGGGCAACAAAGAAATAAGAGTCGAATTCAACCTCTAATCCATTAACCCAGAACTGTTGAATTCGGAAACAACTGCCATTAAATCAGGCCCAACTATATGCCAACACTTTTGGAAAACGCCTATTAAGAAACCATTTATGCCAGCTGCCACCTCAGATTCCAGGTCTTTCAGAGCAAACATAACTTTTCTAGAGAGCAGGGCAAGCCAGGTCCGCGCCAGGCCATGCCCAATACCATCCATCATCCTAGAGATGCTCATAATGGCCCAATCGAACACAATCACATGGCTATCTAGGTCCCCTGTCGCTGTTCTGGCTCTAAGGGCTTGGCTATCTAGATTTTTTGGAGCCAAAGTTACTTCCTGTTTTGAGATCTTTGCTTCTAGAAGTTTTAGTCTTGACTGCTCTTATTCTTGAAACATTATTTAAAGTGATAAACAGTGTGGGCAACTATGACTGAATCCTCCTTTTCAATATGATTGTTGCAACAATTCTAGGCAGCCAGGGTTGGCAATCATTTTTTGGTCAGGGTTGGGTTTTTTACACTTCTACCCCTTCTATAAATGATGTTTGTGGTTATGTTTTAAAGAGAAGGGATAAAAGTGTAAAAAAGTCCAAACCTGCCCAAAAAATAGTTGCCAAACCTGAGTGCCTAGACTTACTCCTGTTTCAACAATTCTAGGCAGCTAGGGTTGGCAACCATTTTTTGGCCAGGGTTGGGCCTTTTACACTTCTACCCTTTTTATAAATGATGTTTGTGGTCGTGTTTTAAAGAGAAGGGATAAAAGTGTAAAAAAGCCCGAATCTGGCAAAAAAATAGCTGCCAAATCTGGCTGCCTAAACTTACTCCCGTTTATGATTAGCAAGAATTTCGAAGAGCTTGGAACAATAATCTCCACGCTTTTCCCATTGGAGATCTGCTTTGATCTTTTCCAAGAAATAAATTCGCACTTTAGGAGCTTTCCCAATTCCAATTTTGCTTGTTCAACATCAGAATGGTTTCTACTTTCTTCCAGCTTGTTTAGCGCCTTGTCAATCATAGTGCTAAGCATTCCAATGTGGTTCACATTCCATTCCTTAAGGCAACCCTTAAGCTCCTTCAATTTTTTTCTACAGGACAGAGCTTGGAGAATCAGTGATATGAAAAACTTTCCAGTTATCTTTCACTACTCTAAAAAAGCTTTTGTGTTCGAACCACATAAGCTCCTCAAGTTGCACGGCTTGGGGGTACACCTTGTGTAACGACCTGATCCGCACAGTAACAATATTGTCCGTTCTGGGCCCAACCGGCACGCACGGCTTTAAAACGCGTTGTTACTATGGGGATCCAACCTCGCACATAAGTAACACATCCCCCTTCCGCACCCAGGTGATGTGGGACTATGTCCCCCTTTGTAGCTCGTCCAACCTCTCTCGGGCCTGTTAGGCCTATTGGGCTCCAACCCTCACCCTCAGGTCCGCTTACTCCAGGGTCTCTCTGCTGAACAGCGGCACGCTCTGGCTGTTGTGCCTGCTCAATTGTCTGGCTTCCTCGGCCAAACCTCTGACTGCGTTTTGAACCTCTAGCTCGTCGAACCAAAGTCTGTTGCCTACACTCAGCGTCAACTCGCTCCTGATTCAAAGTGACGTCCAATAATATCTCAAAAGGACGATCGATCATCACCATCAACTGTTTACTTAGGAACGGGTTCAAACCACTCAAAATTTTCCTGTTCTTCTTCTCTGGAGTATCTATGAAACAAGTGGCATAGCGGCTCAACTGTGTAAACTCGGCCAAGTATTTTGAAACAGATCTAGACCCCTGCTGTAAATGTAGAAACCTGTCCACTATCTCAGCTCTGGCAGAATCAGGAATAAAATGTTGTTCAAACACTTGGCAAAATGTATCCCACTGCATCTCTAACACATCACGGCTCTTCCTCACTGAATCCCACCAATACATAGCCTCTCCGTCAAACTAGTGTGCTGCTAACTCGATACATTGTATAGGTGTCAACACCATCCTCTCAAATATGAGCTCTACCTTACGGATCCACCGATCCGCAGTTAGAGAATCTCCAGTACCATCAAATCTTTCACCTCCCAAGCTGACGAAATTCTTGTTGCGACGAGTAAACGGATCCTCTGACTGATTGCCTTGTCTCATATTTTGTGCCCACTGTGTCATCATTTTCATGAAAGCCTGAGAGGCATCCTCTCCAGCAGTGCTTGATCCCTCACCCTGGGATCTCTTACCACACGCCATCACCACACTCCCTCTACACAAAAGAAAACACACATACAATACATCAAACAACACAACAAAAATCCTAACTCCTCATACCAATTCACTCAAGAAGTGGATACGATGATGTTCCATGTGAATTGGTAAACAATGGCTCTGATACCAAGCTCTAGAAAAGTGCCACAGTTGCTCACAAGTATAACAAACTACATGCTCCCATCGATTTGTCTGACCTCTTGGACAATCACGGGCTACATGTTCCTCCTGACCACAAGCGAAGCAACCGCTCCTAGTTCTTGTCTGACCACCCCTCATAGATTGTCTCTGTTGTTGCTGCTGTCGATGATCTCCTCGGGAACGTCTGTCACCTCTGCGGTCTCTGCCAGTCCTAACTGGTCCCCCTCTACCAAGCAAATTTTTTTAAAAACTACAAATATTACATCATACACACCTAAAAAGAGATCTTGTCCTTGAGATCGGACAAAGCAACGACAAGAAAGCCTAGGCTAAAAGCTCGGGGTATTTCTGTCTCATCTGGTCCTCCAGCTCCCATGTCATGTCACCCTCTTGGTGGCTCCACTGAACCTTCACTAACTTCACCGTCCTCCGTTGAAGTTGTTTCACATCATCATCAACAATGGCTACTGGCCTCACTGGATAAGTCAACTCCTCAGAAATCTCCAACTCAGCGGGCTCTATAATCTGTGACGGGTCTGCCAAACACTTCCACAACATGGATACGTGAAACACATCGTGAAGACCTGACATACTCTGCGGCAAAGCCAATCTGTAGGACACTGGTCCAATCCTCTCAGTAATCTCATAAGGCCCTACATATCTCAGTGCAAGCTTCCCTCGACTTCGGAACCTAACAACTCCGCGCATCGGGGAAACTTTCAAAAAGACTTTGTCGCCAACAGCAAACTCTAACTCCTTATGCCTCCTATCAGCGTAACTCTTTTGTCTACTCTGGCCTGTCAACAAACGCGCTCTAATCAGCTTAATCTTCTTAGTAGTTTCTCTGATCACATCCGACCCCATCACAACTGACTCTCCAATCTCTGCCCAACAAACAGGGGACCTACACGGTCGTCCGTAGAGTGCCTCAAATGGTGCCATGCCAATACTCACGTGGTAGCTGTTGTTGTACGCAAACTCGCACAACGGTAGATGATCTTTCCAACTGCCCCCAAAGTCTGCTCTAAGCATGTCTTCCACTACCTGATTCACTCACTCAGATTGGCTATCTGTCTGTGGATGATAGGTTGTACTCATGTCCAATCTAGTACCCATAGCTTGCTGAAAACTCTGCCAGAAGTGGATTGTGAAAATTGGATCTCGGTCGGATACAATCGAAACAGGTGACCCATGAAGGTGGATTATCTCCCAAATAAACAACATCGCTAGACTGTCTGCCATCCGATTCATACTAACATGAATGAAATGTGCACACTTCGTCAACCGATCAACAATGACCCATATCGACTCATGACCTTTCCTCGACCGTGGAAGTCCATCAATGAAATCCATAGTGATATACTCCCACTTCCACGTCGGGATCTTCAATGGATGCAACAACCCAGACGGTCTCTGATGTTCAACTTTCACCTACTGATAAGTCAGACACCGTGCCACAAACTCTCCAATGTCTTTCTTCATGCCACGCCACCAGAAAGAACGTCTCAAATCTCGATACATCTTCGTTCCACCGGGGTGAATGGTGAAACGAGATCTATGAGCTTCCTGTAAGATATCTCTTCGCAACTCCTCATCAGACGGAACACAAAACCCCCCACGAAACCGCAACCCTCCATCTGAACCCATCGACCAATCGGTAGGGCACTCATCCAGTGTGTCCACTACCAAATCTGTTATCTGCCTCGTAATCACTGGATCAGAGGTCTGTCTCTCCACCACTCTACTGATCAACGACGGATAAACTGCTAAACCCGCTATCATGCTGCCTTCTGCACTAAAAGTAGGTTGAACTGCAAATGAAACCAATGTCTCAAGTGTTCTGTACTCCTGAATCATCATGGTTGCCATCACTGCATGTCGCCTACTCAAGGCATCTGCAACCACATTGGCCCTACCATTGCTAAGAAAATCAATCCATTGTTGTTGCCTCATATTCAACTCCCTTCGAGTAAATAGATACTTCAAACTCTTGTGATCTGTGAATAACTCGAACCTCTCACCATATAGATAATGTCTCGAGATCTTCAAAGCAAAGACTACGTCTGCCAACTCTAAATCATGTGTCGGATATCTCCTCTCATGGGGTTTTATATGTCGAGACGCATAGGCTATGACCTTCTTGCCTTTCATCAACATTCCACCCAATCCTGTACCGCAAGCATCAATAAATACCACCAGTCGGCTACCAGGTGTTGGAATAGTCAACATTGGTGCTGAAGTCAACTGAAGCTTCAAAGTTTCAAAAGCTTCTTCACACTTTTCTGACCATACAAAAGGAACATTCTTCCTAGTTAACTGAGTGAGTGGTGGCGCAATTAGGGAAAATTTCTCAATAAACCGTCGGTAATAACCAGCCAAACCCAGAAAACTACGAATCTCCGTCACACTACTCGGTCGTCTCCAAGACTTCACTGCTTCGACTTTCTCGGGATCCACTGCAATACCTCTACTAGAAATGACATTCCCGAGGAATCGAACTTCAAGCTCCTAGAAATGACACTTACTGAACTTCGCATACAACTGATTTTCTCTGAGTGTTTGCAAAACAATGCGAAGGTGCCCTCTGTGTTCCACTAAACTCATCGAGTACACTAAGATATCGTCAATGAAGATTACCACAAATTTGTCCAAGTATGGACTGAACAATCTATTCATCAAATCCATGAAGAAAGGTGGTGCATCTGTCAATCCAAATGGCATGACTGGAAACTCATACAAGCCATAACGAGTCCGAAAAGCGGTAATTGGAACGGAATGTTCCTCAACTCTCATCTGATGATACCAAGACTGCAAATCTAACTGTGAAAACACTACGGCTCCCCTCAACTGATCCAATAGATCATCAATTCGAGGCAATGGATACTTATTCTTGATGGTCACTTTATTCAGATCTCGATAATCTATGCACATCCTCAATGATCCATCCTTCTTGGACACAAATATTGTTGGAGCCCCCCAAGGTGAATTGCTCGGCCGAATAAACCCTTTACAAAGCAAATCATCAAGTTGTACTTTAATCTCTTCCAATTGCTTAGGTGCAAGCTTGTACGCTGATTTAGATATAGGTGCAGTACCAGGAACCAGGTCAATCCGAAACTCTACCTCACGGCGAGGAGGGATACCAGGAATCTCCTGAAAGACATCAGGGAACTCACACTCAACCTCTACAGAACTGGTGTCGGGACTAGAAATCTCAAGAGAGCTAAGAAAACTCGACATCACAGAAACAGAATCGGGCTCACAATCCAACACACTAGGCGAAACATCAGGTGGCGCTAACATCACCGACCTATGCAAGCAATCAATGATCACCGAATGACTGGACAACCAATACATCCCTAGAATCAAATGATAGCCCTCAAAACCCAAGACAATAAAGTCAAACACGAAGTAGTACCCCAACAAGGAAAACTTAAAACGGGGACAATATTTCCACAACCAAACCGAACTGCCCAAGGGAGACACAACGCACAAGGGCTCCTACAAAGGCACTACCTCTAGGCGGTCTCTAACAACCAACTGTCTAGAAATAAAAGACCTAGATGCTCTTGTATCGAAAAGAGCCCTCAAATGGGAAAACGATGAATGCACAAAACTTGGCACACAACACATATATCCTAAGTCACATAACAACACACTAACATGCAATTTTTCCTACGCATAATGCACATAAGACATATCCTACTACATCTAGCAAACACAACTACAACAAAAATAGTAACATACCCTCAACATTTCCCTGACCGGGAATAGTTGCGAGGCGAACAGGCGGTGCAGGGAGAGGGACTCTCTGACCAATTCCAGGCGCAGGTGCTAACTGTCCCTGAGGCGCCCTCTGCTGTGTTGTGCTGTAACTTATTTATTTTTTCAGTTTTCAGCTAGTTTGTTCACCTTTGAGTCCGCCTTGCAGTTTTAAAATTTTTTGTGGTCCCGCATTCGTTGTTTTGCGAGTTGGGAGCTTCGACCAATAGGATTTGGGTTCCAAAAACCCATTCCGCTCATGTGAGTGTAACTATAATGTTTATTTTGAGAAATAATTATTTTAAATCCTGAATTTAATTTTTATATTATACCGTCGATTGTGTATAATTGAATACAAGTATGAAATTTGGGGTTTTTGGAGGTTTAGATGGCTGTGTTGGTTATTTTGTGAATGAATTATGTATTGAGTTTTCTGGAAGAATGATATGTAAGAATGAAATCGAATAGTGGTTGAATTTGGGTGTGATTAGACTTTGGTGTAATGGCATTAGGCTTGTATGCTTTGTTTTCGAGTTTGCATAGTATGTCATGTTTTACCGTAGATTGTCGAGTTTTGAGCATGTATGATAGTTCGAATCTTATGAATTTATTGTGGTGAATTGGGTCATGTTGGGACCCTAGCGTAGTCGTGGATTTATGCGAATTGCCTAACTGATTATGGTTACACGTCTATTACATTTGATTCTGTACAGACTCGTGGTATCTGCATGTTGATATTAGTGTAAGTGTCTTTACCCCGCTGTAATGCCTATTGTGCCAATGCTCAGGAGCTTGCTCTCATCGTGAGTTTGATGGTGCTTGAGATGACTCACACCAGATATTGAGGACGCTATTGCATGTGGCAAGCTTGCTGAGGTGCGGTGAGCTCTCGCACACACTTGCCACTAGAGAGTGCAGTAGGACGGGTCCCGGAGGATGTGCTTTGGAGATTACTCGCTTTCCCTCCTAGCGCGCTTGAGTTGAATTTGTATTAGGTTGGCCGTGTTAGGCTAGTCGTTTAGGACGTTTGAGTTTGTATCCGGGCATATGGCACCCCATTAAGATACAAACAAGCCTGAAGTGGTACTGGTGCACGTTGTGGGATGTGTCTGGGTGAGACACATTCGTAGGGTATGCGGATACCTACGATATGAGACACTTATACAAAATTTTTGGTTTCGACTTGATTGCTATACCTAGGTTACTATGAAGAATTATGAGATTGTCTTTATTTTCATCGCTTGATATTTACCATGTTTGAATCACATGTAATGATCGGCATATCTCGTAAACTTGTAGTTATTGTTGAATTTGAAATGCTTGTGTTGGTGCTTGAACTTAGAAATTTTATCCTTAGAGACACGGTGTGATTTAGACTTCAGAACTTGTTACTTATCCATTATTGTGTGGCATGAATTTTTCTTGTATATTATTATGTTATTTGTATTTAGTTCGCTCGCACTAGCTAGCTTTGTGATTTGCTGACCCCGCAAGGGGTATGCTTCTATTGGAGTGCAGGCAGTGTTGGCGTTCCCACTGTTCGTGGCGCTTAGGCCCAGTTTTCCGTTGTAGGCGTGTTTGTGCTGTTTGGTTGTGTCCACCCTGTACGGGTATGTTTTGCTTCCTCTGTATTATTAGGTGTATTATCTTGTTATACTAGATGTTTGTATGTTGGTTTTGTCACTATGACTCTGGCGGGATGAATCAAATATACTTATTTTGTTCAAATTTTATCGTAGTTTTTATTTCCGTTTGATTCTCGTATCAAGAATGTGTTATATTATGATGTTGTGGCCGGTTATGATCTGCCTGTATTACGGGTTAGTTCACGCATCGGCACGCTGCGATTCCCGTGGTGGGTCGGGGCGTGACACCTTGGCTCTTGCAACAAAAACATGTGATGTTCAGAGCCAGTCGACTCTAGAAGAGATTCTTGAAATATCCCAAAATGCTCAACCTAATTGATGGTAGCTAAATTATATCCAATCTACATAGAGTGGGGGTTTGCCTATAGTTAGACTAGGTTAATTTGCCTCCCTTGAGCTCAAAATCAACTAAAACAAACTCACTAATAAAGGAATTGAAATTCCCGATGTGTGCATTTCTTCTATGTTATGCAGCAAGCTAGATAAAAAGGAATATACTCCATTTCATTGAGTTTATCATTTTTCACACTGTGAGCATCCCGCAGCTACCCTGATCGAGGGTACAAATGACCAACTAAATAAGTCATTTCCCTCAACAGTATTGATTAGACCATAATCTATCATTTCAAGCTTTGTTTCTTAGATGAAGGAGATGTTTGATTGCAACTTCATTAACAAACTGACGAGGCTAATCACCGTATCACTCAGATCTAAGGGGGGTGTATTCAATTAAGGATTGTGAAAGATTTTAAAATTTAGGGTTATTCAATTAAGTATTTGAAAGAATCCATCTAAATCCAGGGGTATTCAATATATATTTAAAAGGATTGCTTTGAAATCCATCAAAATCGAGGGTATTCAATTCATACTTTTCAAAAGTCTACCAAAATTAGGGGGTATTAAAAAATAGTAGATTTTGATGGATTTGTTAAAGTTGTGGATTTTGAAGAATTTGTGAGCGGAAAGTATAAGTAACAAGAGTCATTTCAAATCCAATGTTCCCCCTCATATTTCAGTGGATTTGTATTCTCTCTCTCCTTCCCCTATATTTTTCCTTCCTCTATCTTTTTCTTTCTTTCTTCTAGAGTTTTTGTTCTTTATGATGAAGATCAACAAACTCCCCCATCTCAATCTCAATTGAACCCATCATCCGCCTTTTACGAATCTACCCCTCCTACCAAACCCAATGGTAGTGTCTAATAACTTTGAATTGATTGCAAACAAAAGATACACAAGCAAGGAGTTAGACGAAGAAGGGAAGGAATAAAAGTTTCTTGTTGCATACATGTACTCTTTCGATTAAAGGCAAAAAGATGAACATATACTAAGTTGAATATCTAAACAATTAGTGTAGCCACTATTTCCACCATGCATCCTTGTCACAGTTGGACTTATTAACATCCATACAGGCATATAACTACTACTGCAAAACACATAACATTTAACATTTCAATGAGGCTTTCAATTTGTGATTTTTCATTTTTCATTTTTTGTCCGTGTTCTTTTGCTATAATGTAGTTAAAACACGCCATTTGTTTAATGAAATGCCTCACAAAAATATTGTTTCTATCAACACATTGATTTTTGGTGATGATGTAAATACTACTATGAAGAGTACTGTCATTCAGATTCATACCCATATTGTTAAATTGGGTGATGGATCAACATTTGCCATTTACAACACTTTGGTTGATTCTTATTGTAAATGTCATTGTCTTTAATTAGCTTATCAGGTTTTTGGTTTCGATAATAAGGAATTCCCATACTCTAACATCCTAAGCATTATTGCAATAATGAAGTATGAGAAGAATACTAAAGCTTTTCAAGAAAATTTCGTATCGTTTTTTGCTCCAAATCCATCGGATTGCTAACATTCCTATTAGAAAACAAAAGATTACATGGAGATTCATTATCTTGTAATCAAAATTGGGATAGAGTTGGATGAGTTGCATGCATGGAAATGTGAAAATGGGAGAAAAGGCTGCAAGGGAACTCTTCGAGCTTGAACCCCAAATGGAATCGACTTATATATTGCTATCCAATATTGATGCCTCCAAAGGGATGTGGAAAGATGTTGCTAAGTTCACGACAATAATGTCTAGTAAAGGTATAAAAAAGAGCTTGGGTGTAGTTGGGTAGAGGTTGGTGTAAAAGTCCATGTTTTTCTCTCTAGAGATAGATCTCATCCAAAGGCCGTAGAGATCTATTGAAAATTGGATGAATTGAGTGAGGAACTGATTTCAGTCGGGCATGTCCTAAACAATAATTTCAATAGGAAGTGTTCTTTCATGGCTTCCTATGACCAATAACAAATTTGGTGCTTCCAAATCTTGTCCTCCTGAGAGTTTGACCTGCAAAATAGATGTTAGACTGCCAAAGACCACATTTTTAGTGGTCAAAGGCATTCTAATGCTTAAGTCAGTAACTCTGTTTGAAGAAGGAAATAAATCTGGACAAAACTCAGTTAAAGTTGCATACCTTTGTCGAATGTTCCCTTTATCTTTTATAATAGTCGAAGTTAATTCTTTGCGTAACTTAAGCATGTGAGGCGCAACGGAAGGAGATGTTTCTCGTAACAGTCTTCTTATTTATGGAGATGTGTCCATGGAGGTGTAACTCCCTCCACGTGCAATGTTCCACTTCTTTATGAGATAACTTGTATCGGGCTTGGATTTGGGCTTTGATTCGTGCATGCCTGGATTTGGGCTTCGATTACGTCTTCCTATAATGGGCCTTGCTTGGGCCTTTACGATTGGTTTTAACCTTCTCGTGATGGACGTTCCCTGTCACGTGTATGGCTGACACGTCGGTCTATTTTGATGTATCATCTGCTACTCCCTCTTTAGTTAGTGGGTATGCTGACGTTGCCACTAACTTCGTGATGGTTGGTCTTTCAATTCTATCGTTGCCTTGAATTTAATGATGTTAGCAACTTTTGGTAAGTCGGTCGTCTCGATCACTTGTTTATCCGTTCATTTTCGTGAACATTTTTTATGAGCAGTCTCTTCGTTGTTCGGCTCTTTAAAGGGGAACGTAACGGGTTTGTTTCTTTCTTTACACCATCTTCGAAGTAGGGTTTTTTATTCTTTTCGTCGTCTTCTTTCTTATTTTCTTGCCTATTCGCGATGCCTGCCGGTGACTTACTAGACAGTGAACAACTTGTTATCTATGAAACTCATTTCTCTCCCAAGAAGGCTTCTCAAGCGACCTTGGATAGCGTCCATTCTGACTACTCTTTGCCTTCTGATCTTGAGATCATGTTTCCTAGACAAAACGACAGTCTTTGTCGTTCGAAGAAGGGTTATATGACACTTTACCCACATATGTTTCAATCTGGCATTCGATTTCTAATTTCAGAGTTATTCTGGGCTCATTTAGACTTTCTAGGTATTCCTCCTACTCAGATGAGTTCTAACGGTTGGAGGGTTATGGTTTCCACATATGGAAGAATCATCATTTCTGGTATTTCTTTGACTGCTAGAACTTTGTACTCGGTGGTCGGTTTGTTGGTGACCAAGAGTATTTGTTTACTCCGTTCTCCCGCATGTTTTGGTAATCTGAACGATGATATTAGGGGTTGGTCACGAGACTGGTTCTATGCTTCTGTCCGTTCTGGTTATTTCGATTTGATAGGTCAGCAAATAGTGAGGTCTTTCCGGGTTTCTAACAAGCGGAGGGATCTGCAATTGACTGCGGATTAACATATTATCAATGATCATTTTTTGCAGCTTCTCGGGGTTCCTTTGGACACTTTCCTTTCTAATGTCATGGTAGAGCGCAATAGTTTGTTCAATATGAATGAAGCTGAATGGGCTATGCTAATGAAGAGGCAGGCCGTGGAGATAGCAGCCCGCGCTGTTTATGTTGGCTGTGGTAATGTTGTCATTGATGGGAAAGTGAGCTTAAATGTTACAGATCTCAATGTTCCTATTAGTGTTGCCGTTACTGGTCCAACTTCTAAGAAGTGGAAGGTTCTGAGGCCAGTTAGTCCGTCAAAACGGTTGTTGATAGGTTCTTATCGTGTTCGAAGATAAAACGACTATTTTATTATACTAGTCATGTTTTTTATTATTCGAGTTTTGTTGATGGGGTGCCTGCGAGGGAGGATTGCTTACATCTGGAAGAGGCTGAAGATATGAAATTGCCATTGGAGAGGAGTGAAAAAGCGACCAGTCACCCATTGGATGATGGCGAAAAAGACTTCTTTATGTTTACGGTGGTCCCGATGTTATCGAGTGCTCCAATGACAATCCTAGAGCCATTGATGATAAGATGTTCCAACTGGCGGTTGTTCAGTCTAAGGAGCTTGGTGGTCATGATCGAGTCCTTGAGGTGCAGTCTCCTCGTTCTATTCCTTCTCCTGTCGATAATGCGGCAGAGGTCCTGCCTTCTTCTGCCTGCTTAGGTTATTCTATCCTCATTGGGACTACCATTCGTTCTGCTTCTTTTGCGATTACTATGTAGCGAGAGGATGAGGGTGGTTTTTCTATCGTTCCGTCTTCCTTCCCTTTTATTGGTGATGGTTCCTCCGTGTTTCCGGATCCTCGGTCCTTCATTCGCGGATTAGTTGGACGGAACCTACCTCTAAAGAGATTCGGGTTAAGTCAGACGAGAAGTTTTGCTGGTTTTCTCGGCTTGACATGTAGGATGCGCATGTAGGTTGATCAACAAATGACACAGACGGTCGGTGGAGAGGCCTTCAATGTTTGTGTTGAATCCAGGTCTTCATCTTGATGATGGCCTTAGACATATAATGGATGGGATGAATCATCTTACCTATGCAGGGGGTGATGGGTTCAGGTTACCAAGCTAGTCATAACTAATGGCTTTTTTGGAGGAGAAGCTCGTTGCGTTGTTGTTGGTGTTTTCCCACGTTTTTTGTCAATCCGACGTGTTAAAAACTAGATGTTCGGAACATGAAAAAATGGCTGGGGTTGCTCAAGCCTCATTGGTTGAAGCGAAGGGTGCACGAGACCGGTCTGCAGCTGAGCTCGAATCCTTAAAAACTGACTTACATGATGTGGGGAAGGAGCTATCCGCTGAGAAGGCGATTCATGACGAGGTTGCGCGTGTCGTGATAGAGCAATCTACTAATCGCGATGTCGCTGAAAAAAGGGTGGAACAATGAATGGTTGCGCTTAATTAGGTCAAGGCAGATACCTCTGCGTTGCTTACCACCGCTGAAGGGCGACTTATTGCGGCTAGGAATGAACTTGTTTTCGTTAAAGACATGCTTCACATTATGGAGGTGGTAGATTGGTAACGAATTGTTCATGACCGGACTCAGCTTCTTCACTATATCAAGGGTCTTGGCGTTGACTTATCTCAGTACCGTCACTTGGTCTATCAGACCTTTGAAGATGAAGATGGTGACGAAGGCCTTCCAGGTCCTTCAGACGACCCAACAGTTGAAGAGCCATTGCCTTCACCTCTTCTTGAATAGAGAGCTTTTGCCAGTGATCCGGCTGCCCCTCGTCCGTCAGATGGTGCCGCCGATGATGTTATGGATGCCTCGCTTGATCTCCAATTCCTTTACCTTCTTTTTTGAATGTAATTGAATAGTTTTGATAAGGAACATGAATTTTCTCCTTGGTGTTCTTTTTTTTCATAGTCGTAGTTCATTTTGTTGACTTGTTCATGTTGCTCGTACTTTTTTTATGTCAGCCATAATTGTTGAAATGAGTTGCATTGTGTATCTCCAGCTTTGATTTTTACAACTACATTTTTTATCTTGTATGAATTTCATTGATCTAAATTCTCCTACGTTTTGACGCGTTTATCTCGACCTTGTGTTGGTTGTCTCGAAGCTTTTATGAGAAAACTAGTTTGTTCGTTCATCTTTTGCCTCGTCAATCTAGCGCATTAGTTGACATGAGGCTCTTTGAATTATGTTAACTCATTCTTTCATCCTCCACTTCGTTGGTTTGATGCTTTAATCAAAATGAAATTGCTTTTATCGAGTTGACTCGCTCGTCCAACTTTTACTTCGTTGGTTCGACGTTTCAATCGACCTGAAGGTGTTTTTATCGAGTTGACTCGTTCGTCCGACTTTTACCTCGTTGGTTCTACGTTCCTGTCGATCCGAAGTTTCTTTTATTTAGTTGACTCATTTTTCCAACTTTTACTTCGTTGGTTTGACGTTCCAGTCGACCTAAAGTTGCTTTTATTTAATTGCCTTGTTCGTCCAACTTTTACTTCGTTGGTTCGATGTTCCAGTCGATCCAAAATTGGTTTTATTTAGTCGACTCGTTCGTCTAACTTTTACTTGGTTGGTTCGACGTTCCAGTCAACCCCAAGTTGCTTTTATTTAGTCAATTCGTTCGTCCAACTTTTACTTGGTTGGTTCGACGTTCCAGTCGATCCGAAGTTACTTTTATTAGTCGACTCGTTCGTCCATCTTTTACTTTGTTGGTTCGACGTTCCAATTTACCCGAAGTTGCTTTTATTTAGTCGATTCATTCATCCAACTCTTATGTCGTTGGTTCGTCGTTCCAGTCGACCCGAAGTTGCTCTTGTTGACTCATTTGTCCAACTAGTTACTTTTATTTAGTTGACGCATTCATCCAACTTTTACTTTGTGGCTGATCAGACCAGAAGTTTATTATATATCCGACTTGTGTCCTGATTTCTTTTGGCTTTACATGCCGATTGCTTTGTATGGCTGAGTTTTGACGTATTTATCCTGTTGTCCACGCGTAAGATGTTGATTCCAAATTTGTAATTTTATTGATATTCCCTTTTGGATATTCCAACCAATCCTAATGGTTATTTTTCTTTAGCAGTTACGCTAAATTGGAGAGTGATTTGCTTTGTCCTCTCGATCTTTGCTTGATTGATGTCTATCCTTGCGTTAGAGATTCATGTCTTTGTTGCTTTATCTCATATAGTCTATGTCTTCAGTTGTTGGATTTGCTATTGCTCATGTTTCGCTATTCATCATTCTATTTAATATACTCGGGGTGCTATCTGATCCGGTAGGTGAGCAATTTTGATTTGACCGATCATGTTCACATCAGCGCCAAACTATCCGATCATGCTCTCATCAGCACCATGTTCGACACCACCTGCCGAGGTTTGATTGAGTCTGTTGCAGTCAATTTTGTCATCGATAGTCCGTAGGGTCCTTCAATTGTGTGAGTTGATTGGTGCAAGTTTCTCCATATTCTGAGTATTGGTAAAAGCGTTAGTACTCCAACTTCGATATAGATCTGCTCGAGCGGGATGTGCTTTTTTGCTTGGGTTGATCGTTTTGCTTCCCCTGGCCATGCAATTTCCCGGGTTCTTATTGGTTGGATTCGGTCCTTCCTCCATTTCGATGTTTCTTTGACTGACTGTTATCTTCTCGGGGTCTGTCATTTCATATTCTCTCTTCCCACATTTCCTGTTTTCTTGTGCGATTCTCCCTTTCTTGGTCATTTTTCCTCCTGGCAGCTTTCATCTCCTCGAGAGAAATGTATTTTTGCGTTGTTTTCAATAGGACCGCCATGCTTTTTAGAGGTTCCAGGTTGAGAGCATAAAAGGGGTCTCTTTTCAGCCCGGCGGTGAAAGTAGCGGCAGCTATGTCATCGTTGCATCCATCGATCATTGTCAGTTCGTTGGTGAAACGAGTGACATATTCTTGTATCGTCTCTTCGGGCTTTTGCTTGATATGGAGAAGGTAGCGTGGTCATTTCTTCATCCGCTGACTTTCGATGAATCTAGTGATAAAAGCAGTGGCTAACTCTTAAAAATAGTCTATTAACCTCGGTGGTAGGCTGTTGAACCAATTCATTGCTGTTCAGGTAAGACTAGTCGAAAATGTTCACACAAGATTGACTGCATAGTCTCTTTCAATGCCATCATGTGGTGGAAGTGCCTCAGGTGATCTGTTGAGTTGGTAGTGCCATCATATACTTCGAACTTTGGTGGAGTGAACTTCTTCGGCATGGGAGTTATCATGAGGGCGTCGGAGAATGGCGGCTTAGCTAGTTTGTACAATACGTTGGGATCAGTGACTCCGATTCCGAATGGGATTTCAGCAGGCGTTCCGTCACTCTGTGGAGTCTTAATTTGAGGAAGTTTATTGCTCTCGAATTTTCCCTGTTAAGGTTTTGCTGGAACTTCGTCGCTTTCTCGAATTCGATTAGTGGAGTTTTGCTGGGGCAACGCTTGGATAAGATCAGCTAATTGAATGCGTTCCTAGGTGAGTTTTCTAGCATCTTCTCATGTGGTTCATTTGGACCATAAACAGGTATACCCGAGGATCTGTGGCAGTGTCGCCGGATGTCTGGGTTGTCTGAGCTATTGCGTGTTGTGGATCTCGATTGTCGGATGTAATTGGCTTGATGGTCAGAGCTGCGTATTTTTCGTGAGTTGCTTGTGATACATTGTTGCCAGTAGGAGGATTATTGTGATCGTCACTGGGTTGAGGATCTGTAAAGTGTGTCATTTGTTCTGACAGCTCGTTGATCGTTTATCAGATTTCAGTGAGCTTTGTCACTGTAGATCTTCTTTTTAGAAAGGAAACTCGTTGTTCCCCACAGACGGTGCCAAACTGATGCGACCAATTTTTGTCCTTCTGAGAGTTTCACCTACAAACAAATGTTAGATTGCAAAAGACCACCTTTTTGGTAGCTGAAGGCACTCCGATGCTTAAGTCAGGGACTCTATTTGAAGTAGGAAATAAATCTGGACAAAACTCAATTAAAGTTGGATACCTTTTGATGATACATAAAAACAGTCACATCCCTGAGCCATACACGTGTCATGATGATCTTGAGGAATTACATGCCCCAGCGTCAGTCCAACACTGATCCGACCCAAGCGGTTCTAAGCCCGCTTGATCCAATCTGCCAGACAAACTCGAACTCTTACAGCGTGCTAGTCCCACACGTCTCACAACTACCCTCAATACCCGTATGTCCTACTAAGGCAAGTATCTCGAGGATCAGATTCGGATGGGCAACTAAAGCACCTATCTGCTTCCAACTAGGAAGCAAATATCAGAGTACATTCCACGCTGGGAATTTTCCTTCTACAAATTGCTCTTGGATTGGGAACTATCTCCCACGTATTTAGGAGCATAGAGCTAACATGGAACTTTCATCCTATAGCACAAATCCTAATTAGAGAAGGATCTTTTGGACGATATCCTTCCTAAACTATGCTTTGATGGCCTGATAAAACCAGGACTTCTGCACTATAAATAAGACATAAGGTTGGTAAGTTAATAAGGTACGTAACAAATTCCTTGTTTACAGCATTACGCCTTCCTCAGATCCCTGTTTGACTTTAGCATCGGAGTGCCATCAACCACCACAGCGGTGGTCCGTGGCTCATGTGCGTTACTTGTGCAGGTTAGCAGGTTAGCGGGATTAGGTCAAAGCAAGGAGCGGAAATCGTTTGCATCAGTTTGGTGTCGTCTGTGTTCTTAACTTTTCACTAGCGTCGTCTCATTTCAAAACCCAGAAAGATGGTGACCACTAGGTCACACAACAACGAAGAACAGGGGGACACGTCAAACGCTCAGGCCGGCGCGGTACCTCCGCTTTCAGTGGCTCCGATCATACATGGGCTGCAGACTCACGCCCTCAAGCCGACAACAGCAATGATGGACCCCCAAATCAATAGGTTGTCATCTCAAATACAACAGATAGCCAAGGTGGTAGATGCTCTCACGTGACAAAATCCACTGCCTTCTAATGGAGACCAGGAGCATCATAGACCTCCTTCTCCGTAGGATGGCAGAGAGCAAGCACAGGAAAGCCAAGCCCCTGCTAGTTCTCACTAGACTAGGGGAGGCTGCGTGGCCAACGCTGATCCCGCCGCTAGGGCAGAAAGGCTCGACCCTTAAAACCCCCTCCGCAGAAGAGCGCACGACCCAGTCGTACTGTACCGCCTCTCTGTCCCACCATTTGTTTACCGGATCATGAAAGAGGCCCTTCCGAGGAAGTTCACTCCTCTGAAGTTCGAGTTTTATGATGGAACCACCGATCCATTCGACCACCTACACTATTACCAACACGTAATGGCCCTCAAAGAAAGATCCAAGTCTGTGATGTGCAAAACTTTCGCCACTAGCCTGAAAAAGTAAGCACTGACGTGGTTCCACAGCCTTTCGCCGAGATTGATCGACTCCTTCAACACACTGGAAAAGGAGTTCCTGACACGTTTCATAGGGAGCCAACATTTTCAAAAAGGCCCATACTACATACTCTCTCTAAAGCAGAGGTCCCACGAGACTCTCAGAGAATATGTCACGCGCTTCAACAACGAGCTGACTCTCATCGATGGATGCAGCGACGACACGGCTGTGACAACCTTCATTGCGGGCCTCAAGGAAGGAAAAATCTACGATGACCTCACCTTAGAGCCCCCTTTGGACATGAAAGAACTCCTTAAGAGCACTCAGAAGCACATTACCTTGGAGGAGCTGAGAACTGTGAAGAGGGAAATTGAAGGCGAGAAGAAGCCCTCCGCTCCTAAGGACAAGAAGAAGGGAAAAAAAACGAGGACGAAGAACGAAACAAGAGAAAACACAGTGACAACAAGTCAGACCCTAGTCGGTCCAGGCCAGAGAAAACATCCAACTCCGTTGGATCCAAGATTGTGACACCCACCAATTCCAGGATGTCTGACGTACTAAACTCCATGAAGAACTGGGAGGGTCTGAAGTGGCCCCCGAAGCAGCGCGGAGACCCCGCCAAGCGTGACAACGACAAGTAATGCGCATACCACAAAGAGGGTGACCACGATACCAACGATTGCAAGAGTATGAGGTTGAGTACTGGATCCGCATAGGCAAACTAAAGGAATTCATGAACTCTGAAAAGCGGCCTGAACAAACTGGGGATAGGGGAATCCGTTAAAGAAATAGATAAGGATACCCCAGGGATAATCTATGTCCTTCACGGGGTCGGACCATATGAAGACAAGTCGTATTGGTCTCGCAAGCAGACCTTAATGGAAATGCCGACACACCCCGCGGATGAGGACAGACGCATCTGCCACTCAAGGATTCAGAGCCTCATTCCCACCTTGACCTTTACGGACAAGCACCTCGAAGGAGTCCAAACGCCACGCAACGACGCCCTAGTCATCTCGGTCTCCATAGCAAGGTGGTAGGTAAAGAGAGTTCTGGTGGATAAATGAAGCTCGCTCAACGTCCTATTCTATAGCGCGTACTGCAACATGGACTTCAAAGAAGAAAAATTGACACACTCGGATCGCCCACTGATTGGATTCAGTGGGGGAATTGCTTCCCCCTCGGAAAGATAAGGTTAGCAATAGTGGTAGGGGAGCCATAGTTAAGAAAGGTTCTGTTTCTGGACTTCATGGTAGTAGATGTGCCATCAACCTACAACCTTATCTTGGAAAGACCATGGCTCCACCAGATGGAAGCAGTAGTCTCCACCCTTCACCAGTGCGTTAAGTATACCGCTAACCACTCCGTAGGGACAATACATGGAAACCAACCTAGGGCACAAGTCTGCCTTTACGCCGTACTGAAATGGATAGAATGCTCCTAGATCCAACTACATCCTGCAGAGCAGGCTGAATTAGTACCAGGCAAAATGACGGCAGAGACGTCACATTTTAACAACACAGGATCAATAAGCTTTTTCGTTCAACGAAACGGAGAGGCCATGGCAAACGAAAAAAACATCCTGCAACGTTCCGTCAGTATAGAGATTGACCCCTCTACAAGGTTTACTCTTCAGTAACCTCTGAAGTGCCTCGACAGTCCGCTGAACAATCCACAAGAGCAACCCGAATTCATTTCAATGCCAGGATCAATTTCTCCCCTTCAACAGTTAGTCTACTTTCAGTCGTTTGTTTCCCTTTCTATAGTCAATGTAGAGTTTTAATTCTTAAAGACTTGTGTGATTTGCAATCATTTAAGAAATAAAGGAAGAATTACGAAAACAAACTCTATTGATTATTGGAAAGATGTAACAATAAGTGCCTTGAGGTGGATACAAAAGACTACACACTACAAGCATTTGAATACAGTGCGACATAAAGTAAAACACTCACTTAGACGATCTAACTACGTAAAGGTATCTAAAAGAGGCCATGCAAGGTTTTTTGCAAGTGACAGCAAAGATATGCGAACGGACTTCGCTCGACCCTTTCCCAAGATAAAGACAAGGTGTCTAAGGGAATTGAAAAAAACTGAGCGGCCAAATTGCTCCGTCGAATCACACCAGAAAAGTGCTCGTACAATACCGTTGTAGACCTTACAATAAACTGCTGACTTCCCCAAAAGATATCCTACCTCCTTGATGACTTCCTCAAACAGTTTTTGGCCACCCGAATAAGGTAGTAAAAGGCGGATGAGGATGGCCACAAGCAATGAAGCAGTCAAGGTCTCACATTGTTGTCAATCGAGGACACTTTTCATATGTGCGATACCCGGTGACTGAGAGCTACCACCATCGAAAACACCACGCATCCGCTAATACTTTGATCAACCATAAGTTAGCAGTGGGAATCACATACACACGGACACAAACGACATGAAGTAAGACAAGGCATATCCCTTGATGGCAAACCCGTACTACTTCTCCACGATATGAGAAGAAATTACGAGACCTCAGCAGATCAACTACATGCCCACCCATAACACTTGACCACACCTAACAACAACTATCGTCGTGCTTGATAAGTGCAAATGTCAGAACATTCGAGGACTCCATTGCTAGAGATCTCCCTTCAGCCTTTGGAAAACCCAAAGCATTTTCTTCAAGAGATAAGCTCTGCGAAAGATAGTGCCTACAACGATCGGAAGACACCATTATATAGGCGTAATGGTTCACCAAACTAGCCTCCTGCATTAATTGCTAAATATTGAATACCGTGTGGGAAATGAAGAGACGACATTTCCCAAGGAAAGTGCGCAAACCACGTTCGTTCAATCAATGGCGCTGCACGCAACCCCATCAATTCAGAGGTTTAAACCAATACCCAACTATCCAGCAGCCTACGCCGTACACGTGTCACCACGCGATCTATGCCATACATGTAGCACAACCATATAGGAAACCCTAACTCTTCCTTTGTGGGCCCAAACGCTTGATCCACTCAGTCCACCATTCAAACAGTATTCTGCTACATGCTTGGCACAAGCGCAAATCCAAATCAGCCTTGACGCACGGACCGTATCTACGGATCGCAGTTTAGTTTAAGGTAATGTTGTCCACACAGTGCATGACACTAGCGGACATGGGTTCACACGCCCTCAAACGAACGGAACCCCTCTCTAACCGGGCAAGATTAGTCATCAAAAGTTGATGACGATGGCTTTTGGTATCTCCTGACATCTAGTCCACTCAGCGCGGTTCCTGATGGTCTAGGAAGTGGGAGTCTAATTAGCGCTATCATGCCTAGTGATGACGACTTGCCAAGGATCATTGACCCCTTCGCGGTCAATGATCGCGAACCCAATCAGGTAAGCCTAGCTGGTGACGACTAGCAACGAAAGCTTATGATCAAAACCCATGCCTGTTGCCCCCAATGCACCACAGCCTGGGCATTAGGATCTGAACTGTCCTCCTCGTCCGACGACGCAAAGGCAACGAACAAGTCTACATACGACATCTTCCTGTCACGACCGAGATCTCACTCCGGATGTTCCTCATTCATTGACGCAAGCAACTCCAGCCTACCGTGTACAACCCAACGGAACTCACATCTGTCTTGTTCCTGTATGAGCTCTTCCTTTCGCACCTTTGAGTCAGCAAGTTCACGTTCCAACAGCTCCAACTTGCCAGTCAGCGCGTCAGCCTGAGACTTTTCCATGGCCAGACTGCTCTTCACAACATTGAGCTCATGCCACTCAAGTTCGAGTTGGTCCTCGACCTTCCTTGCCTCTCGAGCATTGAACTCCACATCGGATTCCAGTTGCTACTTCTGAGCAACCTAGTCCGCCTCCTTCAAAACATTCTCTTCAGCAAGAGACTGTAGTTCAGAACACGCCTTAACCGCAGCTTACCGTGCAACCTCTATGTCTCGGCGGATCCAGACGTGCCTTTTGAGTCTCAGCGACCACGGTTAATTGATCAAGCCTTTTCTCATCAGCCTGCTTTTGCAGCCGTTCAATTTTGTAAAGCGCATTAGAATACATCGCTTGCATGTGCGAGAAAACACTCTCCATGGTGTATACCCTCTCATGAGCCACCTTGACTTCCGTCCCAGCGACGACCACCTGGCTCAAGTGAGACATACCCAACATAAGGTACTTTAAACCCTTATCCATACACCCTACCAGTGTATCCTTGTCGGGCTTCGGAGTGCTATCCATCATCCAGCTGTGACGCCTGCTTATATGTCGAAGCATACTCCACGTCAACCTCCTGGTGCAAGACCTATGACCTAAATAGGGATTAGGTTCCCACTTCTTTTTGTTGAACCGACGCACGTTCAATTAATGCAGCGCGCGGCTTAAGTAGCGATCCAGACTCAATCATCATCATGAGCGACATATCTTTTCAAATATATGATTTAGCGAACGATGTGACGACCCACTAACTTGGGGGAGTAACTGATGATACATAAAAACGGTCACATCCCTGAACCATACACGTGTCATGATGATATCAAGGAATTACGAGCCCCAGCGTCAGCCCAACACTGATCCGTCCCAAGCGGTTCTAAGCCCGCCTAATCCAGTCCACCAAACGGACCTGAACTCTTACAACGTGCTAGGCCCACACGTCTCACAACTATCCTTAATACCCGTAAGTCCTACTAAGGAAAGTATCTCGAGGATCAGCTTCGGACGGGCAACTACAGTAGCTTTCTTCTTCCAACTAGAAAGCAAATACCATAGTACATTTCACACAGGGAAACTTCCTTCTACGAATTGCTCTTGGATTGGGAGCCATCTCCCGCGTATCTTGGAGCATAGGGCTAACAAGGAACTTTCTTTCTACATCACAACTCCTAATTAGAGAAAAATCTCCACGAAGATCTCCTTCCTAAACTACGCCTTCGATGGCCTAGTAAAACCAGGACTCTTGCACTATAAATAAGACATGAGGTTGGTAAGCTAAGGTATACTACAAATTCCTTGTTTACAACATTACGCTTTCATTAGATCCTTGTCTGACTTTAGCATCGAAGGGTCATCGGCCACCACAACGGTGGTTAGTGGCTCACGTGCGTTACTTGTGTAGGTCAGCGGGATTAGGTCAAAGCAGGGAGCAAAAATCGACTGCATCACCTTTGTCGAATATTCCCTTTACCTTTTATAATGGTCATGGTTAATTCTTTGCATGACTTAAGCATGTGAGATATAACGGAATAAGATGTTTCTCTTAACAATCTCTTCCTTTATGGAGATGCGTCCGTGGAGGTGTAACTTCCTCCTTGACTCTTTTTGTGTAACGTTCCTCTTCTTTATGAGAGAACTCGTATCGGGCCTGGATTTGGGTTTTGATTCATGCAGGCTTGGATTTGGGCTTCGATTACGTCTTCCTATAAT